>OZ005652.1:189055791-189464475 GCA_963930645.1 Salticus scenicus
TGTTTGGGGAAATGTTCCAGCTGGAGGCATTTATTAAAAAGTGTGAGGAGGAGGTTCTGGCTTACATGGTTGATTTTTTTGATTAATCTGTAGTCTACATAGTCGTGACCCGGGGCTTTGTTTTGCTTTATGTGGTTGATTATCCTGTTTAGTTCCTGTGATGTGATTCTGCGCGGGCTACCTTCGTCGAAGCGGGGGGGTAGAGTGCTTAGTCTGTGCGGGGTGTCTTCTTTTGTTAAGTATAGCGAGTCTAAGAATTTATTTAGTGTGCGATCTATTGTTACTTGGTCGTTGTTTTCTAGTATGTTGCAGAGTTTAGCGGGGGCTGACATTTTGCCTGAGGCGATTTTGTATTTTAAATTGATACTGCCTGATTAACTGTTGGAATATATCACCCAAAAGGTGGTGTGCTATCTTGTGATTCATTCCATTTAAGTTAAGGCTATATCTCAACTTCTGTAGTGTATAAATGTACCAAACATGGTATATGATATGGGCATTATGTAAAACTATTCTATTTTAATTTGGGTGCATATCGGACGACAAATGCACTGCTGTGTTGCAATTTAATTCTGTTTATGAGAAGGCAATTACTTTGCTTTGAAGAAAAGTGGTCGAGTTTCGACCAATGAGTGAAAATATATTTTAATAAAATTTTCTTTTCCAGTTTTTAATCATTTTAAATTTTAGAAAAAATATTACAAATTCGTAAATTTTAAATTTAATAACCCCAGTAGCGGGCCAGTTGGTAAAGCTCTGTTCAGTTTAGAACACTGAAAGCGAAGTAGCACTGATCGTGGTTAGTGCTTCAGAGGGGGATGCCTCTGTACTGGTCTACGAAAGAGGCCGAGGGTGAGACGGCGTCACCGTCAAGTGCTGGACTTCCTGCATAGGTCGTCAGGTTATTAAAACGCAAGTGCCATCCCTCCGTAGAGAATCAAAATCGTGATGCCATGTTTCCGGACCGTCACCAATAGCCCAATATTCAGTCTAGTGTGACGTTAATCAATCAACCAATCTAATTTAACATTTTATCCGCTTTGGAAAATTTTATAATTATAACAGTCGTATTTTCTCTGGGTGTAGAAAATGTGGTAGCAAATGTGGCATCTGCCCCGGGCGGCAGAAACCTATGCTACGCCGCTGGTAAGAAGTGGATAAGTTGCTGCCGAAGGCAGTGGGAACATGAATTCCTCACGTTGCGAGCGAGAAAAATCTTTACTGAGCACAGTGGGAACTTTAACTCAGGTTAATTAATAATGATACAGGATTTTGACAACTCATTTCAGTATTGTGTCCAACGAAGCAGGCAAAGCCTGCTAGTAGCTTTAGTATAACCAATGCAAAATTTATCTATTTTATTTGGGTCTATATCATTGCTAGACTCATAATCAAACAATTTCTGTACTTTTAATTTTCTTTTTACTTCAAATGCTGGTTCTGTGTTTAAAGACTGAGCTAATTCTTTAATTTTAACATAAAAATATTGAAATTTTTCATTTCTTATTGTACATATTCTATTTCTGAAATTTTCTATTAATTTGATTGCAGTAGATACAGTTATGGTTTTCTTTTGAAGTATAATGTTTACTTCTTCAGTTTCTTCCAATATATTGAACCAAACTATAAATAAAATTAATTTTGTTATAAACTTTATATAATTTATGGCTCCTGAGTATGTTTCCTCATTTTGCTTAAGTTGCACTAGATCCAGGGTTGTTGATTTTTTTGATTTAAATCGGATTTTTTTGATTTAAATCAAGATTTATTTGATTTTTATGATTTTTATTATGTATTCATACATTATTGTACAACATTTGTTTTTTATTATGTGTATGTGTGTGTATATATATGCACAATATCCACACTATCAATCATTTTACTTAAATTATAAAAATATAAATAATATTCTATTTCTATAGAAAAAATCCATGTAGGCATTTATTACCAACATTTTTATTCAACATAGTATCTTCATAATAAGAAGTAATTTTATAACAATCATAAATGCGGTAGTATGAGCCACTTAACTTCAGACTTTGACTTTGTAGCTACAATAATGTATTGAAATAAAGCAAAATTTTACTCACGGTATTGAACACACAAAATAATTTTGGAAAAGGATAATTTAATAGGAAATATGACATATAACTGAAGCAATGTATTAAGAGACAGAAAACTTTACTCATAGTTTCTATTTTCTAATCAAAATTAAAAAAAAAATAAATAAATAAAGAATTAGGGAAGATAAAAAAAAAAAAAAAAAAAAAAAAAAAAAGATGATATCCTAAAAAATTTTTACTTAGTTTTAACAAATATCATTTGAATCAAGAAAATTTTTTCACACTTTACCCATTAACAAAATTCATATTTTCATTACCATTTTAATACTTTCACTTACATTTTTATCTTTTTTTTACATTTAGTGGGTACAATTCATTAAAACAAGCAGTGACAGCAGTCTCGAATTGTATTTAACTGATTATATGTAGTTAAATTAAAATATTTTTTAAAAACTCTTTGGAGCCTTTAGGGCTTTTTAAACAATACAATGTAAACTATGCTATTATTTTTTATATATCATATGAGCCAATGCTAAATGACATAAACTGGTATGAGAGCTAAATAAACAAGGAAATATTTTCTTTTTGAAATATCAACCGCTAGGTGGGCAAAGGCGAACTAGAATATGTATATAATATTAATCAATGAATTATACACTAATTAAATATTTACAATTCATACACCAGTCATAAGGCTGTACTTGTATAAATAATTAACCCATTAACGCCCAATAAAATGGCATGTATATTTTTGGTGGTTTGTTGGAATGATTTCTGCTTTTTAGTGACAGTTTATAGCATCACTCCGAATGATCCCAGAGAGTTTTATGTGTCTACTATTAATTACTATGTCGTAATTCGCACATATATTTGCTTTTTGCGTAGATATATTTAATTTAAATCAAGTTGAATAATATATAATACTTTACTTTCGAGGTCTTTGTCAGCATATAATAGAAAATTAATCTGTTATCTCAAAGTTTTTATTATCTGGAAGATTTTTCGCTAGAACACTAAATGTCCTCAAATGAGGATAGGTTGTTAATTTAAAACTATTAGAAGAGTTACCTTATTTTTGCTTCATTCCTTGTGAGCAGCTTTCGGCTCGGGGCCCCGAACCTTCATCAGACGTTGCTCGAGTGGCAAGTGGTCGCTTCTCTTGATCTTCCTCTTCACCTGTAATTAGGCGGCGCCACTGTGTGTCTATTCCGATTCTCGATTCATGGTCATTAATCGAATTAGGCTCATTAATGATTTCTAGGTTTCTCGATAGTAAGCATAGGTGGAGTTTCCATAGTTAGCTAATTTTTTAACGTCATCGAATTGGATATTTATTTCGTTTTCGCGGTAACTTTTTGATAGCGTGGTGGTATTTCTGTCGTATTTTAAATCGTTCTGGTGCTCTTTAATCCGTGTACTTATTTTTCTTTTTGTTACTCCTACATAACAACCCGTTTCTCCATTATTGTGTTTAAGGGGGATTTTATAAATTCCGGCAGTTTCTATGGGGGATATATTATCTTTATCGTTCCTTATCATTTGAAAAACATTCTGATTCGGCTTAATTGGGATATTGACATTAATTTCTTGGCAGCATTTTTAATTTTATTAGATGTTCCTTGGTTATATGGAATTGAATGGGTAAATTTCTTTGGTGAATTCTGACGACTGGGTATATGATTTAATTGTTTAATTCGTTTTTTGTATAACTTTTCTACGATGTTCTTTGGATAGCCGGCTTCAGTGGTTAGCGTTTTTATAAAGTTTAATTCTTTTTTCAAATCGGACTTATCTGTACAGATCAAAATTGAGCGGTTTATATAACTTCTGATTGCATTTACTTTATATTGGTATGGGGTTTTAGTACGGTTATTGATTATTTCGTTGCTAGCCGTTGGTTTTCTATAAACTGTGGTTTTTAAACTGTTATTTTCACGTGTTATTTTTACGTCTAAATAGTTAATCTGATTAATTGCAGGAGACTTGGCGTTGGAATATTAAAACAGGAACGGACGTAGTAGTCTGACGTAGTAGTTTATTCCAGTTAATCTGATTCTTAATCTCGCGTTCACAGGTAAATTTAATGTCTTTATCTAACTCATTAAGCTGCTCACAAGGAATGAAGCAAAAATAAGGTAACTTATTAAATTTATATAAATTATGCTTAGTTTTAAAACAAGCTAAAGTATTAGAAGAGTTTTTTAAATTTAAAATATTTCATTCTCAGTTGTCCATATTAGTTTAAAATTGAAATATTCAGCAAAATATATTTTACAAAATTATTTCAGGCATTAACGGGTTAATATATAATAAGTTATTAAAATATATAATAAAATTTATAAATAATTAAGAAAGTTAAGATATAATTTATTTTTGTGTTTATTAATGTTGCTTTGTAGAGATGAATCTAAAGTCAAGAAATGAGAAGTATTAGCTCGTCTAATGAAATATTTTGTTATACTTTACGAATTGTATTTTTAAATTTACATAAGAAATAATTAAATATCTTATTTTTTAAAGTTAGATTACCAATTACATTCCATTAAAGCCAATAACTTTGATATTTAAAATAAATGATTTAAATCAGTGATTTTTTTCAAAAAAATCAATTGATTTAAATCATGATTTAAATCAGCGATTTAAATCAATTGATTTAAATCACTACAACCCTGACTAGATCTTCCAGAGGAGATGACAGGAAAGGCATTTTTCTTACAAATCTGAATCTATATAATTTTTCACCATAGATTCTTAAAGGGGAACTATATATTTATTTATTTTTTCATTATTATTGTTATTATTATATTATTATCAGTGCCGTCTATATCAATGAGAAAATACTGGATTCATAAAAATTATTGACTTCCAGTTTTCAATGAATTTACATATTTTGATATGTTCTGAATACGATTTGATTATTAGTATGTGCTATTTTAAGATATCTGTACCAAAATTTTGTAGGTGTGTACATTGTGGGCACTGTATCTCATGAAGAAATGTATAGAATTCCACAAAAAAAAATTAAGTTGAACCTTGGCATAAATTTGTTCCAATTAAATTTTCATACATATCCTGTAGATGGCGCTGTTATGCTGCAATTTTCCTCATTTACTGAAAGGTTATGTGTATATGTGCTTCAAACTTAATACTCGATATGGAAATTACAAAACAAAACTATGTTAATTTCATTCGGGTGCATATCGGCCAATAGGTGGTGCTAGCTTTTATACTGCAATTTTCATTAGTTACTGGAAAAACTGTCTCAGCTTCTATAGTGTATAAATGCACCAAATTTGATATGTAAGATGAGTATTATTATTAATTTGAGTAGGTAGGGCTGCTATATTGCAATTTTTCTCATTTACGTAAAGAATGTAATTCAGCCTCCATTGTGTACAAGCGTACCAAACTTCAAATGTGAGATGGCTTTTATGAAAGATTTCTGATTCAATTTGGGTTGTTCATATCAGCTGATAGGTTGTACTGTTATACAGCTTTTTTCAGGCTTTACATAGTTTTTCTGCCAATTAATATTTTTAAATTATATAGTTTTAGAAAAAGATATTTTTGATGATCACAACATACTACTTTACACTTGAATTCACTGCATTTTATTTGTGAAAGGTTATAGTATCTTAATTTGAATTTGAAAAACATTCCTGCAAAGAGGTAGTTTTACATCTGAAAGCTTTCAGGTGATTGGTATATCGAAAATTTAAACTTAAAAAACTATTAAAATTTTAAGATATTCCTACTGCATGGAATCAAACTAAATTTTAATTTTTCAGAGCAACAAAAGTGATTTTTCTTCAAAATAGTCTAAAAGTTCTACACCAAGTTTGAAACAAATCAGACATGAGAAAAAGGCATTTAGATGATATTATTCAAAGTTTCATGGACTGGCAATAGCTTTACTCAAATTATGAGTGCAAAATCAGCCAGGGTTCTCAATCAAACTTAAACTTGCATTTATTTATTCTGTTTTTTAGAGCTTAGATATTGTCAATCTGCATTTTGGGTGCCATTTCCCACAAAATGAGTTTTGTGACCCTATATTCTATGGTAACTTTTCATCCTTTTAATGCCTACTAACACTCCTCTGAATTTGTCAATTGAATTTGGTAACAGCTTGTAAATCCACATTATATATAGCTCTACTTTTAAAAAACATAAGATTAAAAAAATGTTTTTTAGAAAAGAAATACAAACCTGAAATAATTCATAGTCAGCAATATGTGCAGCAAGATAAGTTAGTGATTGTCTTCCTGATCCTCCAACACCAACTAACAATGCATGACTTCGCCGTTGTTTCAAAATTCTAGAAATGCGGCAAAGATGCTCTACAGCAAATCTATGATACAAAATAAATAAGATCAACTAAAAGTTACTATAAAATATGCACATAAATCAATCAACTGAAAATCTGTTTATTTTATAGTTAGACTATGTTTTATAAATAGGATGTTTACTTTGATAAAAAAAAATCTACATCTTGGATACATAATTGCTAAAATAATTATAATAAAAACATGTCATAATTAATATTAGAGTCATTATTTTACAGAAACATATAGTTATCACACAGTTAATTTTGGTGTATTATTTAGAATTCAAAATTTAATAAAAAATAATGTTTTATTTAAAACTTGACATAAAATTATAAAATAGATTAACAATAAATGTAGAGCTTGTTTCCAAAAGGCGTTAAAGTGAAAAATTTCAAAAATTGACATTTCGATGCAAAAGGTTGCAGCACATGTCTAACAATATATTTTCAACTAGCAGGCTACGCCCGCTTCGCTGGTCACTATTTTTAAATGAATCACTATAGTTAGTGAATTCTCAAAATTGCATCAATTTTTATCATGCGAAAAAAAAAGAGAAAAAAAATGTGATTGTAAAAAATGTCGCAACGGGTCTCTACTGCCCTTGGCAGCGCAGGCAATTGTGCGCTGCACGCACATTTATGTTCAACACTCTTAATGAATCACTATATTAACGTAAGGGAAAATCATAAATAAATAAATAAATTCTCCCATCAGTGGAATAATCGGTTCGGACCACCACTGCATGCGGCAGCGCATACAGGCGCGCAAAGCTCGCATGCTCTTTCACCTACCATTCCCGCCCCTCCTAATTATTTTAGACTTTAAAAAATACTCAAAGTCGTTTACTCGGGCTTTTAAACCTTTTTTTTTTTTTTTTTCTAATGGCTAGGCAAAAGTTACAGAGGACTATAAAGATACGAATCGAATTATAGACAATATAACATAGAAGACCGAAGTCATTGCCTAAGGAGCGATCTTGCCTCCCAATATCTCGACTCTTCTGTAGAACATCGAAGAGCCCTACAACGGAACAGATGGTCCCGGTCCATTACTTCTCCAGAATCACAAAGTGGGCAAGTAGGGTCGTTTAAGATACCTATGCGCTTCAAATGAGCGGCAAGGCAGTCATGTCCTGTAGATAGGCGGAAAGTCGCAACTGCCTTACGTCTTGGTTTATCAGAGATTAGAGTAGGACTTAAATTCTTCCATTTCTTTAGAGCTGTACGATTCTCAAGATCTCGTAAAGCATTAGATGCAGACAAATTCTTTAAAAACAGCTTAATCCTCCAGTAAGAAATGGCTGTATTGGGATGTTGTAGTAAGGTGGCACCTCTTTTTGCAAGAAAGTCCGCTTGTTCATTGCCCCAAAGGCCACAATGGCCAGGCACCCACTGGAGAACAATTTGTTTCCCCTTTAAAGTGAGAGTTCTTAATGATTCTTGACATTGGGATACTTCCGGTGTTAATGGATGATCAACAGCACTTATTGACTGGATGGCTGCCTGAGAGTCAGAAAGAATGACCACCCTTTCAAACTTGCAATGGACAGCTAATAGTTGCTTTAAGGCTAAACGTATCGCCTCAACTTCACCATCAAAGGAGGTACCAATATAGCCCGCGGGGGCATAGAAAGAAAAAAGATCTGAGAACACGCCAGCCCCTACATTGAGATGACAATCAAACTGGGAACCATCTGTAAAAATGTGCAGCCACTGAGATGGTGGATATCTGGCCGCAATGGTCTCTAAGGCAAGACTTTTTAACACACTTGGTGCAACATCTCCCTTTCTATGGATAGTTTCAACTAGATCCAGGGCTGCCAACCTCTGGGAGTGCTAAAGTGTAGTTAAAAAGCAAAAAAAGTGTAGTTTTAAGCTACAAAGTGTAGTCGCTAAAAAATTAGAAAATACTTAAAATATAAATAAGCATAAAATCTTTTGTTTACATTATGACTTACTTTCTGAAATTTATTGATTTTTAATAATCAAACATTCAAAAATAATAGAAATTTTATCCAAATTTACTTTTTATATTAACATGGATACATGAAAATACACTAATTCTAATATAATACACTAATATGCAGGGTTGCCAACTTTTCAAAAACAGTTTGAGGAGTATTCAGAGAAATTTTGAGGAGCATTTCGGCTACTTTGAGGAGCAATTTTAAAAATTAAAAAAGAAAAAGAAAGAAAGAAACTACTAACAAAAATAAATTAGCAATAATCATATGAAATTAAGTAAAGAAAAAAAAAAGGTAAGATGTAGGTATGCATCAAATTTTTAGTTATTCAGTATACTGAATATTCATTATTCAGTAAAAACATTTAGTGCATGCTTATTCAAAAGAAACTTGTTTAATTACAAGAACAAGACAATTGATGTGAAAATAATTTCAATGCTATACTTCAAACAGATACAAAAATTGGATTTTTTTAAACAAAATCTTAAATTTTTGGAGTAACAAAAGTCAAAATAATGAACAATTTTAATAGTTTAGATATTAGAAAATGTAATAAAACTGAATCTACAATAAAATAATCATTGTTATTAAGGATGGAAAAGGATTGAAATTGTACAACATTAAATTCAATTTCAGTGCAAACTGACAGCCATCAACTTTTCTGAAACTTTTTTTCCCCCTTAAGATTATTGCTAAATATACCTAAAAAATCTAGTTTCCTTAGAGGGGGGGGGGGAGTAGAATTACGTTTTTATCATTAATTAAATAAATATGCTATTCTTCTCGTATTTGACAGAATTCGCAATATTCTTACGACAGATTGCCGAAATTCGTAAATATCTCACTGCAAATTTACAAAATCTACATTTAATAGCAAATAATTGCTAATATATACTATAATTTTGCTCTAATTGATAAAATTCACTCTTCTTTAAAGGTAAATCCTAAAATACGCGATTATTATGCGGCCGATTGCCGAAACACGCTATTATTTAGCTACTAATTTGTGCAAAATACGTTCATCTGAAAGCTGAATCTTAAATGCTCAACTATTTTGCCACTAATCAGTGAAATTTGCATTTTTTATTTATTTATTTTTTTTTTTTTTCAAAGTGTAATCTCGGGAATCGGGAATAATTTTGAAGTAGTTTTCGCTAATACGGGATCGCTTACCCACTAATAATCAAAAATTTACGTTTTATATGCTATCATTTGGCTGCTAGCCAATAAAGGTTTTTTTTCCCCAGTTGATTTCAGTAAATCGCGATATTTTTGTAGCCGATGACGGAAATACGCAATCATTCCGCCGCTAATTAACAAAATTTATGTTTAATCGCTGAAAAAGGCTTTATTTTGATGCTAATCGATGAATTTCTTGATTTTTTCAAACATGATTTACATTATAAGTATAATTTTGTGGCTTTTTATAGAAATACGGAATTATTTTACAGCTAATTTTCAAAATTACGTAATCGTAAACTAATTGCTAAAATAGATGTTATTTTTCTAAAAATGTCTAATTATTTAGTCATAAATCAGCTTTTTTTTTTATTACTGAAATGTCATTTTTTGCGGCTGATTTATAAAATACGCAATTTTCTTGTGCTATTTTTGTGATGAATCCATTTTAAATCCGGCGATTTTTGTGACAGTCTCATTTTCAGATATGAAAATTTCTTACAATCACCCAATAAAAACTAAGTTATCGCGTATTCAGTTATCCTAAGAAAAAGCACAGAAAATATTCTTTTTCTTTCTCCAACGGTAGATACTTCGTACGATAAAGTTCGAAATTTTCCATGATTTTCTCAGAAACTTGTATATTAAAACACTTAAGAAAGTTTCCTATTACAGAGGACAATTCCTCCGTTAAAGTCCGACTTTATACTGTTTTCTCCAAAACTCGCGTGATTACGGCTTCAGACACTTTAGAAAGTCTGCCACGGAAATAGCTCTTCCTGGTCTTAGTTTCCTTGCGTTGTCAATCGTACTTAAAGTTCAGTAACTTTGAATCCATTATTTTTATCGATAAATAATTAAAATAAACAATTTTTTTCGTTAGAAAGTATTATTTTTTAGCGACTTATTAAGCATTAAGTTAACTGAAACATTGATAGAGTTTAAATGAAAATCAAAATACAACATAATCATAGCATTCGGTTTCTTTCTCCCCCCCTTTCAGCTTGCGGTGTCTGCTTGCGGTTTTAATTAAGCACACTCTCAGCTAATGTAAACAAATATGTGTTCCCGTTCTGAGTCAGCAATATTTCGATTACGCAATGCCTAGCACTAGAATGTTTTTTTTTTTTTTTTTTTTCTTTACTATTTATTTATGAGTATTTACGATGAAGCATGTGGTTCTTCAACTAGATTGTAAAAGTTAGTTTTGTTATTTTTATATTTTCAAGAAGCACTTTCATAGATAAAAAATAAAATTCAAAGAATAATGTTTTATGCGGCAACTGTTGGAAATGCAAAATTAAAAGTTGATAAGGATTGGATTGGGATTTCTGTCTAGATGTGTGCAAGGAAAAAAAAAAGAAAAAGAAAGAAAGAAAAAAGATAGTAGTTTTTTATTTTATTTTTTCAGTGTCTGCCACTATTTAGTTTTATATTATACTTTTTTAATCCGTGGTGAAATCGGAGTTCGCTCGTTGTAAACAAGATGACGATGGGGAAAGGAAAAGCGTAGCTTTAAGTATACGATGCGTAGAGTGTAGTAGAAGCAGGCTAAAGCGTAGTTACTACGCCAATTGCGTAGTTGTTGGCAGCCCTGTAGATCCATCCTCATATCGACATTAATCACTTCCAACGGATTTCTGGGTGTCAAAAGTGGTTGTACATCACCTGGAATTACAAGATCTTTCTTAATATCCAGGACTATTTGAATAAATCCATTTTTGGTTTTTAAATTCCTTGGCTTGGTCACATAGTCCCTCCAGTAGGGATCCTTTATACGCAGTAGCTTTTCATAGAGACATAAGGCCTTCAATTTCATAATATCTCTGAAGTGTATATTCCCGGTCAATAATAACATCGCATCGATAGGAGTGGACTTCACACCTCCTGTGATCAAACGTAAAGCCTGGTTTTGCAACACTTCCAGCTTATTGACCACAATTTGTGGGGCTGTGATCAGAGCTTCACAGCAATACAACATTAAAGGCTGTATAAAAGTTTTAAAAGTAGTGTTAAGAGTGGACCGAGCACATCCCCAAGTGCATCCTGCTAAGCGCTTAAGAATACTCATTCTATTTGAAATACGCTCGGTAAGCTTTTCAACATGGAGTTTCCAGCTTAATTTATTATCAAAGGTCATTCCAAGGTAGGTAAAGCTGTCTGTGTTGGCGATCAAAGAGCCTTGGTACTTTAACTCTGGCCAGAAAGCCTCATGGGTTAAGGCGTTAAGGAGAAAGACTGTGAAGCTGTCTTTCCTAAATTTACAGCCATAATATTTTCTTCACACCATTTCGAGAGCACGTGCAGGGCTTTATTTAAGCGACTTTCAATAACATTTTTAGCAACATTTTTTGGTGCTTGGGTCCAGATTACCAAATCATCAGCAAATAGTAAACATTTAACATCAGGTATTGATTTAAGCGATGAAATTAGATCATTGACATATATATTGAACAAGGTGCAGCTACTAACTGCTCCCTGAGGGAGCCCAGTTTGAAGATTGAAGCTTTTAGAGAAAGATTCACCGAATTTAACCCTGCATGTTCTCTGGTTTGTGAAAGATCTAATCCAGTGAAATAATTTGGAAGAAATTCCAATATTCAAGAGCTTCTGGTAGAGCCTTTCCCTCCAGACAGAATCATATGCCCCCTTAAAGTCAACGTAGATAGCTGTTAAAATGTCTCTGTTATCTAATGAATCTTTAACGAATTGGCTAAATTTTGTCACTTGGTCACTCGTTGACCTATTTCTTCGGAAGCCAGCCTGTTCTGTATCTAATATATTATATTCCTCGATATACCAGTTCAAACGGTTAACCACAAGTCTTTCCATGACTTTTGCAAGGATACTCGTAAGTGAAATGGGCCTATACCTATTCAACTGTCCAGAGTCCTTGTTTTTCTTTAGAACTGGAATTATGATAGCACTTCTCCAATGCGCCGGAATCTGACTCGACTCCCATACACGATTTAGAACATTCAGTACTGTTTTTCTTGCCACACTGCCCAAATGTATAAGAAATTCTGCATGGATATAATCCACACCAGGAGATTTTTTCATTTTGAGACGTCTTAGTGCAAGTTCCAGTTCTTGTGCACCAAAGGGAGCATCGAAAACATCTCTCCATCCGGGTTCCTCATCAGTCTTCTGCATTTTGAGGAGCTTCTTCCATTCAGCATTAATTTTTCGTGACATTTTTCTTGCATAACTTCCCTTTCGCTGGGACTGGGAGTAGGATTGCCCAAAGGCATTTGCGATGGCTTTATCAGAAGATAATAATTTATTTCCAACAGCAATCAGATTCTTCTTACACGAGGGTCTACGATTCTGGATATTAGAGATAAATTTAAAAACTTTTAAGCTATCTTTTTTATAATCTATATGTGTAATAAAATCATCAAAGGATTTGCGTTTGGCCTGCAAAACAGCTTTTTTAACCACGCTAGCCTGTTTCCGCCATGCGACAATATCAGATTGTCTTTTAGTGAGCTCAGCCCTTCTTCTGAAACGATCTCGTTTCTTTTTAAGTTCTTCCAATTCAGGAGACCAGAAGCATTTACAGCCTCTGACTTTTCCCCGAGGTACGCACTTTTTTGCACAAAACAGGATTGTCCTTGTTAAATTGTAAACCAGTTTTTCTGTGGGAAGTGAAAGGTCAAAATTATCTTCCTTAAGTTCTCTATCGGACAATTTCTCAAAATAATCCCAGTTTGCTTTTTTAAAATTCCAGGACTTCTTTAAGCTCGATTTAAATTGGCCTACTGGGACTCTAATATTAATAGAGGCCACGACTTGCCTATGTCCTGAACCTGGATCCTCTACAACCTTCCTTTCTGTGAAGGCACAGATATCAGCTGAAACACATAACAGGTCTGGCGAAGTGCCAGAACCATTGTAATGGATATAAGTAGGAGGGTCATCTGATTTGAAAATAAGCTCAAGGGGACTGGAATTCAAGAGGTCTTCAAATTCTTTTCCAGCAGCGTTTGGTTGACTATATCCCCATCTTCTTGAATGTGCATTCATATCACCAATAATAATTGTTTTAGATGATATCTCAAAGATTAGATAAATCTAGCTTACTATTGGAGGGACATAGAGAGCATAGATCTTGAAAAGGATCTCATTCTTCCATAGTTGGATCTTTACAATTTCAATTTTATCAGTGTTGTCTCCCATATATTTAATAACTTTAAAATTAGAAAAAAGATCTTTTCTGACACCGATCAAAATGCCACTAGCAACTTGTCTATATTTTGGGAGCAGGTGCAAAGTATATCCTGGAAAAGGATAGAACTTCAAAGAGTCCTGAGTCAAATTAGCTTCCATAATTGCAAAAAGGTCAATATTATACTTTTGAAGAGATTGTTGTAACTGGATTTTCTTGGACTGGGAAAAACCACCCGAATTCCACTGTAGGACCTTGAGTTTCATGACTAAAGGTAGGGAGGTTGTAAGCCAAAAATGTAGATCTCTTTGCCGCAAAGCGTTACCAGGGTGCACCACAGGGAGGTAGATCTACTTCGCACCCGCTATTTTGGGAAAGTATTTTAGAACATATTTAGCACACGTATGGCTTTTCTCCTCTTTGACCAAGGAGATGTCTCCTTGGGCAACTTTTTACAGAAAATCTTTTGAAGCATATTTGGACACGCAGAGCTTTTTCTCTGTATGCTTGCGTAGAAGTGTTTTGAGATTTACCTTTTGAGAAAATCCTTAAAAAGATATTTGACACACGTACGGCTTTTCCTCGGTATGGATGCATAGATGTGTTTTCAGATTTTCCTGGCGGTTATATCTTTTAGAACATACTTCACACACGTATGGCTTTTCTTTTGTATGGGTGTGTTGGTGGTCATTCAAATGTCCCTTTTGAGAAAATCCTTTAGAACAAACTTCACACACGTGTGGTTATTCCTCTGTATGGATGCGCAGATGTGTTTTCAGATTTTCCTTTTGGGTAAATTCTTTAGAACATACTTAGCACACATAGGGCTTTTCTTCTGCATGGTTACATTGGGGAATACTTAAATATCCCTTATAAGAAAATCCTTTATAACATACTTCACACACGTATGGCTTTTCCTGCATATGGATGCGTAGATGTGTTTTTAGACTTTCGTTTTAGGAAAATCTTTTAGAATATACTTCCACACGTACTGCTTTTCTTTTGTATGAGTGCATATATGTTTATAGACTACTGCTAACAGAAAATCTTTTAGGACACACCTCACACACATATGGCTTATCTTTTTTATGAATGTGTAGATGTCTTTTCAGAAAATCTTTTAAAACGTATTTCACACACGTACGGCTTTTCCTTTGTATGGGTACGAAGATATTTGTTCAGAGTACTGTTTACAGAGAATCTTTTAGAACATACCTAAATTACCTATGGCTTTTCCTTAGTATGGATATGCAGATGAGTTGTCAAATTTTCCTTCTTGGAAAATCCTTTACAACCAGGGCCGAAACTAGAGGGGGGCGAGCGGGGCATTTGCCCCGGGCGCCAGATGGAGAAGGGCGCCGAAACAAGCTGGTTTGTTGCCTTATTTACACATTAAAAAAAAAAAAAAAAAGTAAAATTCTTTTACTCAGGGCAATTTGAACAAAGAAAAAAAATGCAAGAAGAAGATTAACAGGTAAAAGAATTCATTTACAAGGAAAAGCATGGTGGATAAAGTATTCTCCAAGACTAACAATATTCTTTTAAGGTTAGTAAGTGTGGTAAAATATTCTCGCAATCGAAGAAGAGTAATTTACAAGTGGTCCCTGACTTTCAGCCAAGGTTTTTAAAAAGTAAATGGTTGGAAAATACTTAGTATATTTGATTAAACTTCAGAGGGCTCTTTAGAAATTATGATTCATAAGGAAGTAAAAAAAAAAAAAAAAAAATTCTCAGGGCGCCGTCGTGACTATTAAAATAAGTATGTCAAAATAAGGCCATAATGTTATAAAACAATCCAGTGCACTAAAAATAAAAGAGCAAAAATAATGCAAAATAACTTGTTAATAATTGAGTTAGGAGCTATCCTTCACAAGGCTCAGCAAGTCCCTATCAAAGTACTATGACAACTAAAGCCACCACTACCTCCTAACATGTATAATTATAAATATTACAATGAAATAAAATGTCTGTACTTTTACTATACTTTTTACTTCTTTATTCAAAGCATAAGGAAGTATTATGAAACCGATTTGCGAAATGGATTTTGTGTATCGCATAGCCCATAATAGAATAGTCATAGAGAGTTGCAAATTTATATTTGAAATTGTTATTTACCAATTTTGGTCTTGACATGAACTCCCGCTTTTGTGATATCTACGAATTTATGCTATTTTTTTGTGACGTCTGTGTGTGCGTATGTGTGTGTGTGTGTATCTCGTATAACTCAAAAACAAGTAGACGTAGAACGATGCAATTACACATCTAAGTTTTTACAACAGTTGTTGTCCATCTCTCTCATTTTGGTGTTTCTGTGCGCCTTTCCCTTTTGGAATATCCATGATGACCGAAAATATATATATTTTTTTTTTTTTTTTGCAATTATATATAACTTTACGTCATACAGATTTTAACAAAAATTAATATTAGCGTGAATATTGAAAGCTACAAAATTTGTTGACATTCTTGCACGTAGAAAGTAATTCGTAAAGGCTTGTAGGTTCTAGATGAATACATTTTATTTAATGAATTTTCTGGAAACAGCCGACTAAAAGTCAATAATCAATGATTATTCTTGAAGCAATCGAATAAACCAGTTTTTCGTACTCATGAACGTACCACAGAACAGGAATTTTACTAATTCAGAACAATAACCAAATGCTTAAAGTTCTTAGAGATGTACGCTCAGCTTGCAGTCCAAACAGAAACTGAACTCATCCAGTATTGCTAGTGATTTATAGAATTTTCGAGATAGTTCTACTCTAGAAACTAATAAATTAACCTGGAAAATTTTACAAGTCGGTTTCTATTGAAGTTAGATCCTCTGAACTTTGGCTATCCTAAATTACAACTTTTCGCCAAAATTGGGTGCCAAATTACCAAATCTTTCGACAAGTCGCAAAATGTGCCGCTAATGCCCATTTCCGTGGAAGTGAAGAAATCTGCCATCTATTTCCCTTTTAACTGTAATACCGTGTATAAAGTAATACATAAAGAAATAGACAGGCTCTTGTCAACAATAATTATAGTAATGACTCTTTCTTTTTTATATTCTCATTAGTGATTTGTAGAACTTTTGATGAAGTTAGTTCTGCGCAAGAAAACAGTAGATCATGCCAGCTTACAAATTTCGGCAATATTAAGCCACTATTTTTCACCAAAATTAATGCCAGGTTGCCAACTTTGTCGCCAAAGCATTCACTCTGCGACAAGTTGTCATCTACATTGGTGATGAATTTAGTGACATCACGAGATTAGCGATCAAATTTGGCAGAAAATAGTTCAGGATTGCCAAAATCAGCAAGTCCTTTCTCAGTTTTATCGGAGTTAATTTTTTCTATATATTATGCATTGTTTCTCGCAGCTAATTGTTTGTCAAAGAGTGCAAAAGTAGGCTATCTGCACAGAAGCGAATTCTGTTGAACTCTAAGCTATGCATTTGCCTGTGAGAGATTCTGTAAAAAGCTGTAGAATATTATTTCTGAACAAATGATATTCTTATTTTGTGGTGTATATAATCCTATTACGATGAAATTAGTGGTTCTAATAATAGTCTTCTTGGATTGGTTCCGAGAATATTCATAGACTAGAACCTGCCTTTCTATTTTATTTCCTGAAATTGATTTAAAAAATGATTATTTACAAATGGCACTTCTCTGCATGAAAATTGGCCCTAACACCATTTTTGCAAATTCTTATGTAAAATAACCTCCTGAATACGATTATGACGCTCATTTTGCCCTATCACCACCATTATTTGGGAACGCTCCCCTATTTTTATCATTTTCCGGTATTTTTATGGCTATAAATTTTATTTGAAAGGGTTGAAGGGATTGTTTTAACTGTTAAATGTCTTGAGGGGCTACATAAATGAAAAATTCTAAAACATGAACATTTGCAGCAAGGGGAAAATTTAGAGGGAGGAGGGGGATTTGCCACTGAAATTACAAATTTGGCGTCCCGAGAAAACGGTGGGTGATTGGGCAAAATGGGGGTCATATTCGGATTCAGGAGATCATTTTACATGAGAATCAGCAGGAGTGGTATCAGGGCTCGAAAAAAAAAATTTTTTTTTTTTGAAGCGCAGTGTATTTAAAGAGCTAACGGTTAGTTCGCACTTGATGGATATGAGTAGTTTTTAGATACTTGTTCATATCTATCAATTTATGCATCTTAATTATATTAAAAACTTAAATATGTATCTGTTTATTTCTCTGCAGTATAGTTGATGTAACGACTATAATATTCAAAATATCATTTTAAATTCTCTCAAAATGATGATATTTTCAATTTTAAAAGTAATTGAATATGAAATTTACATTCACTTGTTTTAGAATTGTCATTTATAGATACCATTAATTTAAATAAATAAATAAAAATAATAACTGTAGCTTAATTTAAATCTTTCTCTATAATACGCTTTTCTTCTTTTCCCCCCCTAAAATAATGCTTTGATTCACAACTTCTTTATTTTTATTTTTATTTTTTCAAGAAATGTTATAAAGATATAAACATATACGTTAAAATAAAAATCGTAATAAAAATCGGCTGGTTGTAGCTCTACTTGTGCTTGTACATTTTTACGCCTGGCGAAGTGTCATGCTAAGTTTTTCGACACGAAACACATGTTGCGATTCTGTTTTGTTTTGTAAACTCTGTTTTTCATAACAAGCATATAATGTATAAAGTTTGTTAAATTCCGTCCTGGAGATGCTGAGATATAGCTATAAGAAAACGTCGCATAAAAGTGCTGCAAGTCGAGCGATATATATCAAAAACTAGACATCACCAGTTTATGTCAGAATTCAACTGCACAGTAGGTTTCGTGGAATTCCGAACATGCAGTTCATAAATTAGCTACAGTATCTGTGTCCCATACAGACACACACATCCGTTAAATATAATCATAATACATTTCAAAATCTGTAAATGTATCAAAAATTTGAATTAAATTCAATATTTACTTCTTATGAATGCAGTTGAAAATAAAATGGCCATAAAAACTTTGTAAAATTTCCTTTGAAATTTTAATTTCTGGTCTGAGGTGAAAGGGGGGGGGGGCGCCAAAATCTCTCCTTGCCCCGGGTGAAAAAAATCCTAGTTTCGGCCCTGTTTACAACATACTTCACACACATATGGCTTTTCCTTTGTATGGGTACGAAGATGTTTGTTCAGAGTTTAACAGAGAATCTTTTAGAACATACCTAAATTACATATGGGTACGTAGGTGATTATTCAAATGTCCCCTTTGGGTAAATCCTTTAGAACATACTTCGCACGTGTGGTTTTTCCTCTGTCCTTTTAAACCTAATAATACTAATTTACAACATTTTATCTGAATTTCTTTATTTTTACCCCTGTGCCCAATCCCTTCCCGCCCTTCGTAATAATTCTGTACTTTCGAAAATATCCTCAATCGATTTATCGGGCCTCAAAACCTAACAACACTAATTTTCAGCGCTCTTACTCTTATTTATATATTTTTGCCCTTTCACCTCCCCTTCCCGTCTATCCTAATAATTTTACAAATTCGAAAATATACACAATCGATTTGTAGGTATCAAAAACCTCCATGTACCAATTTAATAACTTTACAAATTCGAAAATATCCGCAATCGATTTGTAAGTATCAAAAACCTCTATGTACCAATCTGAACGACCTAACTCTATTTTTATTTTTTGCCTCTACGTCCCCTCCTTCAGCGCCTCCTAATAACTTTACAAATTCGAAAATATCTGCAATCGATTTGTAGGTATCAAAAACCTTTATGTACCAATTTTGAACGGTCTAACTCTATTTTTATTTTCTTGCCCCTCCGCCCCCCCCCCTTCCCCCCCCTCCACACACACCTTTCTGACCCTCCTAATTTTACCTTTTCAAAAATATCCTCATTTGACTTGCAGGTCTCTAAAACCTATCTGTACCAATTCTGAACGGTCTAACTATATTTCTATTTTTTTACCCCATAGCCCCCCTTTCCCGCCCCACCTGGGACGAATTTCTAAAATTAAAGAAATTAGTTTTTATGTATTTATGGGAGCTATATTTTAGAGCAAAAATATCTTACACATATATTTTTTTCTGTTCGCATTATAAAGGATTATTTCAAATCACGTTTTGCCCCCTGTCCTCCCCTCTTGGGGGCTAAATTTCGAAAATTCCAGAAATTAGTTTTTAGGTATTTGCATTAGCTATATATTAGAGTAAAAATTTCACATATATCTGTTTTTCTGTTTGAGATATATAGGAGTATGTGAAACCACGTTTTGCGCATGTGAAATCCCGTTTTGCCCCCATTCCCCCCTTGGGGACCGAACTTCTAAAATTCCAGAAATTGGTTTTTAGATAATTAAATTAGCTATAATTTAAAGTAAAAAGTTTACGGATATTTGTTTTTTTCTTTGAGATATAAAGGTTTTTGTGAAATCACATTTTGCCCCCTACACCCCCTTAGGTGGCGAATTTCGCAAAATCGCTTCTTAGGGGGTGCTTACACTATATGTTCTATAATCTGACCCAATTTCGAGTCAGTGGCTCCAGTAGATTTTGCTGTGCGTTGATGAGTCAGTGAGTGGAAGTACTCTTTTATATGTATAGATAAGTAGAAGTTCCAAACAAAGTTTAGTCATAATGAAAACAGAAAGTGAAATCTGTGTTTTTTTCCAAAAAGAATTAAGTCACAAGTAAGTTTTGTGCCAAAAGGGATTAAGTCAAGTTTGACCAATTATAGCATGCCTTGATATCACATGGTTTGTCTGGCCTTGGGTGAAAATTCAAAAGTAAGGAAAAGAATGTTGTTGTAGATCGTCACAGTGAGAGTTTTTTTTTTTTTCCATAAAAAATATAAAGAGGAATGTACTTATAACCCTTATTATAATGATAATGTGTTTGTAAAAGGTTTATATTGGTTTTGGAACCCCTAAAAAAGACATTTGTTCCTTCTGTATTAGGAAAAAAATATAAATGAATTCAGAAAAATGTACAGAAAAAAGAAAAGACCCTGTTAACCGAACTTTTAATTCATAAACACTGGAGCAAAAAATTTTACTCACTTTTAGCAGAAAAGCTTATATGAAAAGATGAAATTACAATATGTTTTGACCTGATGCAAAATCAAGAATTACCACACAAATAAAAATTATACCATGTTAGGAATGCTTTCAGCAGTAGCTGCTCAAAAGGACCTCACCTTCACATACTATTTACCAGTGCATGGTCACTCCTACTTACCAGCAGATAGAACATTCGGCTGAGTGGAGACTAGTTTAAAGAAAGTGGATACAATTTTACTCTCTAATGAATATTTTGAACATTTCTCTAAAGTTAGAAATCTTTTTGAATATAAGAAGCAGTGGAATATTTTAGATTTGAAAAATTTTATGCATAGTCGTCTGAAAAGCAAACAAGGTTTCCTGATTTCAGAGGCAAAAGTACTGGAAATTACGAAGCGAGACGTGAGAATCAAGATAATGTACTGTGGTTTGTTTTGCTGTCAAAAGATCCCGAAACGAGGGGAAAAAATTCTCCCGTGCGCCCTTTCTGAAATAGAAACAAAAAACAATATGAAACAAGCAAAGAAAAACATATGTTTTAAAATTACTTAACGCTTTGGGAATTAAAAAATTGCACGAATGTTTTTATTTTTACGAATAATCATGCAACAATACTACTAACATTAAGCAAAAATAATGATAAAAATGGAGAAATAGAATTTGTAAATGAAAATTTGTAGTAACTAACTACCTTCTAAAATTGTATAGCTAAAATTTATGCTGTTTTTATATGGGGGGGGGGGGGGAAGAAAAGAAAAAACTTCGATTACTTTCAAATGGAAGCAAGTAATTTCCTTTTGTTAATTGTTTGTGCCAAAAGGGTGTAAGTCATAGTTTTGTTCCAAAAGGGGTTAAGTCATTTTTTTTCTTTTTTTATTTCTAAATAACTATATTGTCAGGACTTTTTTAAACATGTAATTTAGTGTTATTATCATTCATAGATTACTGGGGAAAATTATCTTTTCCTTAAATTCAATAATAAATCTTACATTACAAAATCACGTTTTTTCAAGAATTGAAAAAGATGACTTAACGCCATTTGGAAACAAGCTCTTCAAATATTAATATTTCAGTTACAGAGCACTCTTTTTTCTCTTGTTCTAAATAATAAAATAAATAAAGTTAAAATGATGAACAGATACTGACAGAAAGTGGGTACATTATATATAATGAAAGAAGATGTGAAATAGTATGTATATATAATTTGACTTAATTTCTGATATAATGTTAAAGCACATTTAAACATTTAATCACAATCTGGTACTTAAGTGATATAGAAATTAATTTTTATATGAAGATATATTAATAACAGATTCTATAATTGGTAATCATTATAACTTTATATAGACTATTAATAAAAATAAACAAAAATAAAAATTGATTTTTTTTTTTTTTTTAATCACTGAAAATACATAATATACAATTCTATGTAAAATTACCTGAAAAGTACTAAGTTCATTGGTTTTTTACTCATATTGTTGAATTCTTCCAAATAGCCTTCAATTATAGTTTTCAGAGAGGTTAAATCTAAAACTTCCATGTAGAGACGACTATCTGATTTTGGATCACTAAAATCGCAATACATGAGAGAACGCATATCATCTTCTGTAACAATGCCATCATTATCACAGTCCAAAGAAGAAAGAAGTGAATGAAAATCTTCATGAAGTATATCAAAACATATGTTTTTCACAGAGTTAAAAAGCCAAGTTCTGTCTCCATTATCAACTAGACGATCATAAAATACACGAAACACCTAAAAAGAGAAAAATTATAATGATATAATGAATTTTGCTATTTATCTTTATCCACCTTAATAAATAAATAAATAAATAAATAAGTGATACTGGAAGAATTTTGTGTATTTTATAAAAATCAATAACTCTTAGATAAACCTTTCATAAAATCAGTGAACTTAAAAACAAAACCTTATGTGATATACAACATATTTTTCATAAAAATATGACAATTTAGAAAAGTTTTTCACAAAATTTGAATCAGAAAATTGCATATTTCAGTAATCAGCCAAAAATATATCATATGGTATACTTCAGCAATCAGACATTGAAAAAAAGGAAAAATACCTGCTACTTTTTGTTTTTGCTAGTAGCTCTTGAAGCATCTTACAGTCTGTCCACCCTGCATTGAGAGCTTCCCTGGTGATGATTTCAATGTTGTTTTTAGGTTGCATTTATTTTCAAAATATTTTACATTATACATATATATATATATATATATATATTAGTCAGGCTTAAATGCTAAAAAATTCTTGTTATTTGGGACACGTCGAGAGTGGGAGTGTCTTGTCATTTGGCTAAAGGTAAGCAATGTAATTGTGCATTTTTAATCCAAAAAAGTTTAAACATTTTTTTTTTTTTTTTAAAGACAGATTTATGCAGTATTAGACTTTTCAAAAACAGTTGAATATATTGATCATGGTAAATGTATTGCTATTGAAACCAATTTGCAGAATTAAAAAGCTTATTATGCTTTCAGCATCACTTCAATGACTATTGTTAATTAAAATTCAATGGAAGATTCCTTATCATTTCTGTAATGTAATGTCTTATTCAATAAATTGTATAAATTGATACTGTTGTAAAAACAAACCAGGCTTTTCTCAATGTTCTCATTTGTTATCTTGAAATAAAATAATCACACTTCAAATACGGGGGGGGGGGGGGATATATAAACAAATTAAATTAAATTAAATAATAATAAAAAAAAATAAACAAAGTGTGAATATAAAAATTAAATTAAAAAAATGAAACAAACTGTAAATATAAGAACAAAAACATAATAAAGATTTTACAATGCAATTTTTAATATCTTCTAATTAAAAAATATCTCCTAGCTACATTTATGAATATTTATATAATAATAATAAATGATAAAATAATAATAAAACAAGAAATTACTACCTCATGAATCCAAAGTTTTTTCAACCCTTGAGGTGTTTCAACTGTCTTCTGAAAAGACAATAATAAGCCAAGGATAACTCGTGAAAAATCTCGTAGATTGAACAAATAATGTGACTTTGTTGGAGTAGGCAATAGATTCAAGATTGATTGTTTGTAAACTTCTAATGTAGCAGCCACTAACTCGTGTACGCTTGGTATAAACTCTTCACTAAATCCTCTAAAGATAAAAATTCACTAATTTATTTTATGATTGAAAAAAAAAAAAAAGAGGATCTTTTGCATACTAAATGATGTAAAAAAAAATAATAATAATAACAAATAAAATTAATTAATTAATTAAAAAGCATAGAAATATTAGCACTGAAGTCAGTGATTTTATATATACACACATATATATTAGCTTTTAAGAGTATTACTTGGTTTAAATAACCTCATAATAGCTTTCAGCTATAATTTAATTGTTGCCAAAAAAGTTTAAGAGTTCATTTTTTTTTACATAGAACTAAATGCATTTAATAAATATGAACAATAAAAAATTCTAAAAAAATAAATTATGCATCTCAGAAAAATTGATATCATTATAACTCAATATAGTTCATGACAGTAATATATGTTGTTCTAAGAGATTTTTATTTATTTATTTATTTTGTTTTTACTACTTTTTATATTTTTACTGTTATTGTTTAAAAAAAAAAAAAAAAAATATGCCCATGAAGTTAGATTTGACACCATACCGTTTCTTTGCTATCCTAAACTCTACAGATCATAAATTAATTTTTTTCAGCTTTACTTATAGAACCTCTTGGACGATTTTTTTTTATTTTGGTTCTGAAGTACATTGAACATTTTTCGCCAAGAACTTTAGCAATAGCCATTTTAATCCAAGTAGCACAACAAAATTATAAATTAATTAGAAAATATTACAACAAAAAAAAAAAAAAAAAAGAGAAAAGAAAGAATAAGAAAAGACAGGAATAATAGTCGCATAATGTATTTTTATTTGAATAGATAATTTTAGAAAAAAATAGAAAAATGCAGTTTAAAGAATAAAAAAAATATTTCAACATACATTATTTTAAAATAAAAAGCCATTAAAAATATAAACATAATATGAAGGACATTTATAAATTAACGAAAAGGTGCAAACGATAAAAGTATTAGTAAAACAGGTAAGCAAATAATTTTCCCTTTTTATGCAAGAAATTATACTTAAAAAAAAAAAAAAAAAAAAACATTGGCTATATGGTGACAAAAATTTAACAGTAGCAAAGGGAGAGATAGAATGAAGCTGCATACCATGATAAGCTTTACTTACTTATTTTTATTTTTTCAATACTAATCATTATGCTAATTAAACATCTATATAATATTTCTCTTATGTAGACCAATTCCAATTAAATTTTGTAGAAATGATATGATAGTGAATTAGTAAAATTCATGAGGATGAAAAATAATACATAAGCAATATTTACGCTTATATATAGCGATACAGCGAACTTAGTTCAGTGATTTAATAATAATAATAATAATAATAATAATAAATAAATGATGACATTTGTCTGCAAAATGTGAACTTTTGTCATTCATAATTTAACTAAAAAACACAATAATAAAGTATATAATCAGAATAAGTACTAGTTTTTTTTTTTTTTTTTTTTTTTTTACAAAATTTATGCCAAAATGAATAAGTAAAAAATAAAATAAATAAATATACAAATAAATAACAGGCAATTGCCAACAAGATGGCAAAAATTTAAAAGTCACAATGAGGGTCTTACACAAATGTTGCCCTGCCTGAAGAATTATGAAAACTGGGTCGTCAAACATGAATTTCATTTCAAAACCTTTTTTTGAATGATTCTGGTTTAACTATCATTAACATACCCAACATTGTGAACAACTCTTCAGGAGAAATACTTGTAAGTTTCAGGAGTTTTGAGACGCATATCAGGAGTAAAATGTAAAATAAAGAAAATAAAGAAAAAAATGTACTAAATTATGTTTAAAATTGAATTATTTATAAATCCCAATTACACAATCATAACTAACAGTTAATATTACACAATAAAGTAATTTTCAACTATAATTAATTAAAATAAAAAATTAAATGTAAACATTAAATGTGAAATAATAATAATAATAATAAAAATAAAAATAATTTTCAACTATTAAACAATGCTCTAGGATTCGACAATAATAGAAAATTAATTTTGTAAAGCATTATATGTAGCTTTCTTTGCTTTTGTTAATTCTTGTTCCGAAAACATTACATCATAACAATTTACAGAAGTACTTTTGCATTTCTCTACTAAAATTACTTCTAAAGTTGATATGTTCATGCTGGATCTATATTCTGTTAGATTTTTCTTTACAATAGAAAATACTCTTTCACAACCAGCATTGCTATGTGGTAGGAGGAGTATAGTGTTCATAATTGTAGGAAAATGATTGTATTTTTTTGATCCATTGTGATCTCTTAAATTTTCGATCAGTACCCATGCTCTGTCGCACCGTGTCGATGTTAAGATTGCATCATTTAATGGATCAACTTGATAATAAGAAAATTCTTTTCCTATGTCATCTCTATCCCCTTCAGGAACTGCAAATAGGTTTAGAAAGTACTCAAGTGAAGAGAATTTCATTCTATGTCTAAGCAAAATATCAGCTATTTCTGCGTGTTTATAGACATCATCAGTGAGCGGAAATTTTCTAATTATATAAGAACTGGCTTCTGAATAGAAATTTCTGATAGAAGAATAGAATTTTGAATTTCAGTTGATAGGTTTTCGTCTTTTATAAGCTGTCTAGTTTTACCCCCAATAACCAGTTCACTGTCTTCTTTCTGATTTTTAACATTTGTAAAATTAATCTCATAAATTGAGCTGCAACGGAGAATAGCTGTGGGTTTTATGAACCTTGATAAAATATTCTCATATAATGAGAACATCTCCCTTTGATATTTATGTATCATGGGTGCCTCTTGCTGTATCATCACATTTGCAGCCTCAAATATTGAAATAACAGACTGCAAAAAATACATATATAATTTGGTTAATGGACATTTAAAGGAAATTTATTTCATAGAAATTATTATTCATAGAAATGTTGAGGAAGAACCTTTTTCTTATTCGCAGAAGAACTTCTGTAAAACCTCCCATTGATTAAGAAATCTGTCAATGGCTTTTCAAATAGTTAGCCATTGTGTAGCACCATATTTCAAAATTTTTCGGTAATCAACTTCACAGTCTTCTGCACATACCTTAAGAAGTTGTAAACGTTTAGTACTTTTTTTCAAATAATAATATACATCAACTAAAAAGCTTTCAACATTGAAATCTGTTATTTTCTTTGTTGCGTGCTGAGCAGCAAGATGAATTAAATGACATGCACCACCATGTATAACAACATTAACATTTTCTTTTTTAATAAATGCTCCGACACCCTTATGTTCTCCTAACATCACCGATGCATTGTCTGCACAGAAAGCTACACAATTGGTCCATGGAACACTATTTTTCTGTAATGTATCATTCAGAAGTTTAAAAATATTCTCACCAGTTCCATCATTCTCAAGTTTGCTTAAAGAAAGAAGTGCAGAAAAAATTTCAAAAGAGGATTCATCAAAAAATGTTATAACAATAGGAAATAATTTATCATCCACCACATAATTACTTCCATCTGTGGCCAGAGTAAACTTTTTTTCCCTGATAAGAGAAAACAACTGCTCCTGGGTTGATTTAGCGAAAGATTTTACAATTTCAGTCATTTTGGTACGGCTAGAACGATATTTTTTTGCTATATTTGAATCCGGAAACATTCGCTGAAATAGGAGACTAGCATGGTCAGCAGAAGCCATAGGTAAGTTATGCTCTACTAAAAATTTAGCAAAAAGTGCTTCTGCTTTTGTAACCTTCAAGTTATCTTTTGGAATTAGCATTTTATTGATATTTTGATTTGATGCTCTAATTGCGGCGTTTTCCCGATGACGTGGTCCTTCAACATGTAAGTGTAATATTTACAGCAAATCGCAACACAAACTAATAATACATCGCCAGTAAAAACGAAAGCACAAAACAAATTAATATTACGTTGTGGGCGAAAACGAAAGTACAAACAACACAAATAATAACAATAGGAAAGAACCGAAAAGCCATACACTATGCAGTCAATTGTCACACAGAATCAGTCAATGACGATTGGATTCTTTCCAATAGTCTCGTTAACAGAGCAGAAACCACGCCTACGAAAAAACACCGATTGGTTTCTTCTTTCTAGCCTCGTAAACCAAGCAAATGCCACGCCCTCAAGGAACTGCTGATTGGTTTCTTTCTTCTAGTCTCGTACGCAGGGTAAGGGCTACGCCTACAGCTGAGTCTAAATCGCTGGTTTTGAGATTAGATAACGAGACTCTGAAAAATATCTGGAGTAAAACGGAACTTTTGTGGAACGCGCGGAGTTAAGCGATATTTCAGGAGAAACTCCGGAAGAAATGGAGTACTTGGCAGCTATGCATTAACGTTTCCTCACACAAAAACAAATAATAATTTGGGTTCTGATGAATTAAAATTTAAATTGGGTGGGAAATTGGTATGATTTAAAACTTTCAAATTTTAAAAAGAAATAAAAAAAGAAAGAAATTGCAAAAATTTCGCACAGGTTTGCTAGTACAGATAAATGGACTGCTATCTGTACTCAGAGATATTCGGGCACTTGCATGCTGTTGGGCACAATATTTGATTAAATCTTATTAATATTTAAATAAATAATTTAAAATAAAAATATGTTTAATGGGAAACATAAATAACCACAAAAACATTAGTTGTCTAAAATCTGGTTGAAATAGCGCTCATAGTATATTGTACTACCAGGTTACACCTGCTTCGCTGGTCACTATATTTAAATACATTTTCAAAAGAATTGGATTAGTATGTATGTTTTTTTTTTTACACATCACATTATAAATTTAAAAAAAAAAAAAGAAAAAAAAATTACATTGAAATCACTTTAAACCTTGCTTTGGTTACCTGATGACTACAGTAGCTATTTTTCT
This sequence comes from Salticus scenicus, assembly GCA_963930645.1. Taxonomy (NCBI): domain Eukaryota; kingdom Metazoa; phylum Arthropoda; class Arachnida; order Araneae; family Salticidae; genus Salticus; species Salticus scenicus. The sequence continues at coordinate 189,084,514 of OZ005652.1, forward strand.
GCCCTCACTGAAATGGGATCAAGTTTCCACTGTCTGCAGAAAGCTCTTTCCTGGGCATTTCAATATGGATATTTATTGACGACAGGTGGATCTGCTATTATTTACGAACTATGATTTTAAATATGACTGTATCTCATCATCTATTAAATATGTTAGTTTTTGACTATGTATTTTTTTGCCCCCGATATTTACACTACATTGCAATTTGATTCCAACCAATATAACAAAATAAAACAAAAGGTAGATTTTCTTTTAAAAGGAATTAAATACATGAAAAAAAAAAAATAAATTTTAATCAGTTTAATCCTATCTACTATATACTACCATTGTTCCAATAATTGCTATAAATAAAAAAATAAAAAAATCTTTTAAAGGAATTAATTAAAAATGAAAAATAAAATATTTTAAAGGAATTAATAAAAAATAAAAAGTTGTTATACTATAAAAATTATATATAAACATAACTGTTATAAATACATTTTTAAATTTAATATTCTTAATTTTTTCTGCTGCATTACCATTTTATTTTCAATAAATATAATAAGTTACAAAAAAAAAAAAAAAAAAAAAAAAACTTTGTCTTTAAAATATTAAATGTATGTATTAAATCTATATTCATAAAATCAAACTTTTGTCTGTAAATTTCTCAGAAATTTTGCAATATCTTCACATTTCACACACTGTGAAAGCCGAAAATGACTTCAGAAAATTTTGCCTGTGTGTGTGTGTGTGTGTGTGTGTGTGTCATTGTGTCTGTATGTCGCTTTTTTTGTCCAGGCATCACTTGAGAACGGCTGGACGGAATTAAAAAGTGTTCAGCAGGAATTTAGGTCTTTACCCAACTTAAAATTATATCTATCAACTTTTTAGAAATTCCCCCACGTTCCCTCTGGGGGGCAAAAGACCGAAACACGTTTGTCCATGTATCACTTGGAAACAGCTGGATGGAACTCAACGGCACTTGGCAGGAATTTAGCTCCTCACCCAACTTAAAATTATATCTATCAACTTTTCAGAAATCCCCCCCTGTTCCCCCCTGGGGGGTAAAAGACCAAAACACATTTGTCCAGGTATCACTTGAGAACGGCTGGATGGAATTCAACGGCACTTAGCAGGAATTTAGGTCTTTACCCAACTTAAAATTATATCTATCAACTTTTCAGAAATTCCCCCCCCTGTTCTACCCTGGGGGGGGGGGGGTAAAAGGCTAAAACACATTTGTCTGGGTATCACTTGAGAACGGCTAGATGGAATTCAACAGTGCTTCGCAGAAATTTAGGTCTTTACCCAACTTAAAATTATAAAATTATATCTATCAACTTTTCAGAAATCCCCCCCCCCCCCCCCGTTCCCTTCTGCGGGGCAAAAGACAAATACACGTTTGTCTGGGTATCACTTGAGAACGGCTGTACAGAATTCAAAGGCACTTCGCGAGAACTTAGGTCTTTACCCAACTTAAAATTATATCTGTCAACTTTTCCAAAATTACTCCCCTTTTCCCCCTGGGGGAAGCAAAAGCAAAAATACGTTTGTAAGCATAACTCGGCTCCTAACTACTTCACAGTAAAGAAATTGCACATGGAGACTAGACATAGTACAAATAATACATTATCTGCACTTAGGAATTTCTGATTTTTAAGGGAAGAGAGGGGGGAAATATTGAAAATTCCTGGTTTTTGAGTGGACCTCTAGGAGGGGGGGGGGGGGGGGGCAAACATGAGACACACCTTTTAGCGCTAAATTTATCCTGAGAAATCTATGGAATCTGCGGTAACAAAATTTGGTGTGTAAATTGTTTATATGTATCCGACCCTTATTGTAATGGGATTTTACGAAATCTCCTTCTTACCCCCCTTTCATGTTAAGAGGGCTAAAAACAGCTGTAAAAACACATTTCCCCTTTTGCATTCGCCTTAAATTATCTTAGATTGGCGAACTTTGGTGTGTGGATGTTGATTAGGTGTACACATTATATACTTTGTCGAGATTTTGCAAAACTTCGAACTTAGCCACTGGAGAAGGGGGAGTAAGAAGCGGGTAAGTTGCTGCCGAAGGCAGTGGGAACACGGACTCCTCATGTTGCGAGCGAGAAAAATCTCTACCGAGCATAGCGGGAAGTTTAACTCAGGTTAATTAATAATGATATGGGATTTTGACACTCATTTCAATATTGTGTCCAGCGAAGCGGGCAAAGCCTGCTAGTAAACAATAAATTGCATAATAATAGCCATTGCTAAGATACGCAGATGATTACAGTAAAAGAATAAATCTATAAAAAATGAAAGAAAGCCAATATTTAAAATAAAAGAAACATTAATTTAAAAAATTCAAATTCGAAAAAGTCTTGATGAGGTGCACACCTGCAGGGTCCCAGGTCCCAGGTACCTATATGTCAAATTTGGGAGCTCTGCAATCTGTAGTGTGAGCAACAGAATGCAGACAGACACACACACAGACACTTCTCTTTATTTATATAGATTACCAAGCATATTGGCATGAAATTGCTGTCATTTTACGGTCAATGGGATACAATATCAAATAAAATATGGGAAATTATGTGACAATAAATACTATGTATAGTATGCAAAGTGTTGTTTATATGTAATAGTGATTTAAACATAAAAGTGCTACCTCGATATTTTTCAATACTCTTCGCTTAAAAACTGCCATCCGATAAGCACCCAAATTGAAGTTCATGATTAAGACGTTGTTGCAGGTAATAGAGACTCGTACCTGAAACATTGCAGTGAGAAAATCTCTGCTGAAGGCACTGAGGACCCAAAACAAAGCCTTTGAGCAATTTCAATGCATTTTCTTTTTAGCTTTTATTTATAAAGTGGTATAAAAAATAGTTATTCTTTTTTAATATAGTCATCAGTGAAGTGGGCAAAGCTTGCTAAAGTAAATAAATATAACTTCTGTAAATATGCTGAGAAAAATGACTTACATTTCACATTAAATAATAGCAATAAGACATTAAAATCTTTATATTAGAGGGGGAAAAAAAACATTTAATTCATAAATTGCTAAATTATTTAATTAGTAAATCAAACTGACTAACTGAATAAAAAAGAAGCAATGTTATTAAATTGAGATGCAAAATTAAAACATGATAAAAAGCTACTAAACAAAAGCAAATATTTCTATTTACACAATAAATTATTTCTTAAAAAATATTTTTACCTTGTGCTTATATGCCACAATAGAATTTTACTGAAAATAGCTGTCATCACATCATCTTGAAATTCATTGACAGAAATACAATTGAAATGACGGAGAAATCGAGGAGTTATTTTGTTGCGACCCCCACCTGTAAATGCAAGAATTTGAAAGGATTTAAAGGCTTTTCAAAGTTATGCATATACTTATTTTTAATATAAATAATGTGTTTTATGTAATCAGCATTAAATTGAGTATTGATATAAATTTCTTAATATTGTTATTACACATAATTATTATTATATGTTATTTAATACTGTTGCACAGATTTTATTTATTTATTTTTATAAATTTTCATTTCTTTTCATAAAATTATATATATATATATATATATATATATATATATATATATATATATATAATAAAGATGATCTATTAAGCATAGTAGAAGCCAAGCAACAGATACAAGATCACTGAAACACCAATGACCAATAAGATTTAAATAAAAAAAAAAAAAAATCATCAGTGGATGAAATACACTAATGTAAAGAAACCAGATCTATTAATTAACAGCCTGCAATATATATATATAATGAAATATATATTCAACAATTTTCATTCATGTCAGTGAATAAACAAATCTGAATAAACAAATAAAACTTTTTTTTTTGATAAATAATTCTCTTAAAAACTGTCAAAATTTAAATACATATGCATGGAAGTATTATAATTTCAAGAATGTTAAAGCAGTTAAAATCAGTATTTATAAGACTTTTCAAAAGGCAACAAGTTATTATATTAGTTTAACACGAATATCAATAAAATAGCAAAATATATGTTTTAATAATATTTTAAACCTTAAAAAATAAATCAATCATATTACATAAAACTGATAAAAAGTAAAATGATTTACAAAATTTAAATACCTGGAGGACCCATAGCAGCAATTAACTGAATATCTATCAACTTGATAGGAACTACCTCCTTCATATCATACCATGTGTTGTGATCTTGCCATTGACGAAGTAATTCAATTGGAGGCTGAGCCCCATAACTTTCTAACAAAGGCATGTTCAGATCATCCACAAATACCACCTAAGAAAAAGTAAAAAGATATAACTAAATAACCACGTAAAAAAATCCTTTAAAATAATAATATGTGTTGTGTATGTTATAATTTGGAAGTTACTAATATACACCAAACAAATAGATACAAAACAAAATTTACTAAAATATTGGTATTCAAATCCAACAACTGTTTTTGGAAAAAGAAAGATTATAATTGTAAAAAGAAAAAATAATTAATATTTCAGGTTTTATTTATTTTGTAAACATAACTATAGTTAATAATGTACAACAAAAATTCTAATCCTTTGAAAACTGATAAAATATTACAGTGCTTTCAATTAAAATAATCTGGTGCATCACTCAGACGACTTTCTCTTACCCTGAAATTTAACACTAAAAGTACAGATTGGATATTAAGGGTTAAGATAAAGAGTACTGCTATGTAAACCTATGTTAAAACAATTCAAATTAGGCTTCGGAACATCTTTATTTGATAAATAATTCTATGTGAGGGGGCTACCCCCCCCTTTCAACCCCCCGTTTTATTATTGTATCTACCTTTATACAGAATCCAAATCTGTTATCAGTTCAAATCAATTCATAAGTTTATTAAAAATTTTTCAGACAACTTTCACATGCATCATTCGTTGAAACTTATTAATTTTGAACCAACTTTTCTAGTAACAAATGCATTAACTTTAAAATGCATCATTTGGATCGCCTGAAATTATTTGTTTTTAATTTACTCTAACAGATGCAGTCAAAGATCAAATTCGTTTCATTTGGTTTAGTGCAGTCTATAGATGTTAAACTCGACTTACCTGCAGTTTTTTTTTTATTTTTTTTTTTTTAAACCTAGGCTCTTTCCCATAACAGCACCAAAATGTAAGATTGATTATTCTAATTTTATTTTCAAAAATGTAAGATTATAAAATTTATTTCTATTTATTTAGATATTTTTTGGTGATAAAATTTATTAATGAAAATTCTAAGTATTTTATAAGAAAATTCAAAATTAAATTTAGTGGATATGAGCAATTATTTGGTCGTGAAAATACGCGATCATACTAAAAGAAAATTTTCTCCATTTGAAAACTTTAAATTTAATTAAAATTTAAAATTAATCAAATAAATAAGATTTTTAAAATTTAAACCTGATTCATTACTTCATAAACTATTAGATAGTGGTTAGTAATTTGTCCTCTAAGTATGATCCAATTAAACACTTGAGCTAAACGAAAATCTAATAAAAGAAAAGAGAAGAATAAAACAACTCACCATTTGGTTGAAATGATGACAAGACATTACAGTAGACTTCACTTCTTTATTCACACACAATGCGTTATCATGGTAAATAAAAGCTGGCCAGCAACAACATTAACACATTTTGTTGTATCTTAGCTAAGATAATTAAAGATGGTATCATTTAAAATTGTTATTCATGACACTTAAGACACCTACGAATAAAATTATAAATATGTTGTTCACCATTAACAGTGCATTAGTATATGAATATATTGTTCAAAGTTGGTTCTGAATAAAGATTGTTAAATAGTACGTTATCATTAAAATTAATACATAAAACAACCATAAATTGCTTTCCATGGAATGTTGAATAGAAATTTTTTCAGTAATAGATCTTAATTTATTCTCTAGATGACAATTGATTGAGGATTGGAATACACATCACATCTACCTTCCATACAATATTTGGAGTATGCTATTTCTGCATGTTCTTTTAGCACATAATGTTGACTGTTGGCAAACCGATCACTTTGGATATTAATTTATCACTTGTATGTGACAGATGATGCTGGTCACTGAGATCAGCTTCAAAAAATTGGACTCTTGAAGTTCATGAAGATATTCATTGAAGTATGACGGTCAAAATTTTAAGTCCACAGAATTATTTCAATAAAATGCTTCCTTCTCCACACCATAATCCATGCCTGGTGTGGAAAATATGATTAGACAAGTGGGTAGAAATACAAAATATAGATGAAGACCAATACTATAGGCCAAGTGTAATACCAAAATGGCTTTAAGAAAAAATGGCTCATGAACAGGAGACGCTGTCTCAAGCTAGGAGACCACGGCAAAAGTGCCAGGTTCCTCGCCCCCACCTTACATTCCAAGCAACTCTCTGGAACTGATCTAAACCGTCGTTTCTCGCTCCCGAATTTTGAAGTGACATGCCGCTTTCAGCCAATCAGAGTTCATACACGGTACTCAAGCCTACCGGAAGATGAGCCCATCGTCACTTCCGACGAAGATCCTAGATTGTTCCAGAACACCTTCCCCAGCTGCATCTCCCCTCAGCCATGCGGAAAGAATGAAAAAAATGGCTAACTTAGCAAATAGATGAAAAAAAAAAAAAAAACTGGCGCACATATTTAAATCTTCCAATTTTGCTGCAATAAAAATCTGAAGATGAAAACCTTAATTTTTGATGTATCTTAACGAGGGAGGTACCATTTTAAAGCGTATCACTTGCAGATTAACCCCGTTACAACGGAATTTCCGAAATACTTACTGATAAAATTTTATTTTCATAATTAACTGGGAGGAAAATACAGCAAAATGGCTAAAGTTAATGAACATTTCTTTTCGTTAAATTGTATAATTTACTTTTTAGATGATCGTAGCTTTACGTTAACTGCTTTAGTTAGTCTGAAAACTAGTTTTATTAACGTAATTGATGTTTTAAATACCTAAATTATCAAAATAGATTTTAATTAAGTCTGATTAAACTGTATGTTAATTATTTTCACTAAAATTGTTTTTGTTTAAGCGTTGTTTATGGTTATTTTAATTTGAGTAATGATGTTTTTTGGCTATTTTAATTTAAGTAATGATGCTTTTGGCTATTTTCATTTAAGTAACGATGTTTTTGGCTATTTTAAATTTTAAAAATGAAATGTTACAAAAAAGTAAAGTGTAACACTACACTAAACTTTTCGTTGAGATCAAGCAAATGGTTTATGTACAGGGACATCCAAGAGAATTTAAATAAATTATGTCTATGAGGAAATTTATGGTAAGCATAGTGTAACATCTAAAGGCTGACTTAAACGAAACGAAATAAGCACAATTAATTATATGCATAAAAGCATGTTTTGTGTTTGTGAAGATTGTGATATGGAAATCAATAATCATTCGTTTACAGGGCTACCCCAAAGTATTTGGATATATTAAGGACTATATTGGAAATTGCTAGAATTGTAATTCCTTTTGTGTTAGATGTTTTTCAAGTAAGTTTAAATTTAAGTACATCATATTGTTTATAGGGTATATTGATTATAGACAATATGTAGCTACCCAAAATTAAGCTAAATGTTCTTTTCTATTGAATATAATTGATTGAAATTTCAGTGGCGGATCCAGAACTTAACTTTTGGGGGGAGCTAAGATTTTTCAAGATGTAATTCCAGATCAATGAAAAGTTTGCAAATGTACTATTCAATTGGGAATGTCAGTACTTTCGGGGGGGGGGGGGAGGGGGTCAGCCCCCTAGGGGCCCCCCCCTTAAATCTGCCACTGGGAAATGTTTTGCTACATTTTATTAGTTCGACGAACACTGCTCAGAAAGCAAAATTAATTTTTATATCCAAACTGTAAAACAAAGCATTTCTTGAAGTTCTGTTTTCCACTCTGGTTTTTTGTATATCACATTTGGGGGTGCCCTGAATATGAAAGTCAAATTTTTAGTAGTTGATGTGTATGTATATCATGTTAGAGAATGTATATTAATCATAATTAAACACTCAGATACGATCCAGATTAAATATATTATTGAGCATCAATGAGAAATCACATAGCGAAAAAATATGCACCCGCTAGCAAGCGAGGTAAACAACTTCTACCGTTGCCAAAACTACATACTTAACTCTGCTAAAAGAGGCGGTTGCCACACAACAAACTTAATGCAATACATAGGTTAAAGGATACAGTTAACATATAATTAAACATATAATACTTTAAAAAATACATACATTGTGATCATTTAAATATTGGGATTTAGCATACATTTTTAACATGCCCCCTTGCTAATTACACAATTTTTAAATGTTATGTACTTCTATTGGCAATATAGATATCATATGTGAGGACACATAATTGTTTAGTATTGACACATTGTAAATAAGGTTAACTAATAGTCCTAACTAATGATACTAAATAGTCCTTCTAAAAAAAAATGGGTATGAACAAGGAAAGTTCTAAAACAAGTCTTTACAAAAACAAGAAGTCAGTATTTGAATGAGTCTTTTGGCACTACTTCAGGATAGGAGAAGGTCAGAAGATTCTTATACAAGATTGTCACTTACTTTTAGATTTTATTTACCAAGGTAAGTTGCTGCATACCCAAGTGCCTGTAGGGTCTTCTTCAACACCTGTTTTGTGAGAAGATCAGCAAGATTCTCACTTGATGGTATATATTCGAATGCAATAATCTTTTCTTTAACTAAATCTCTTAGAAAGAAATACTTGATGTCTATGTGTTTGCTTCTTTCTGAGGTCACATGATTTTTAGCCATAAACATAGTTCCCTGGTTGTCAACTAACACTTTCTGAGGTGAAGACATCAATTCACTACACACTTCTTTCAACAGATTGTTGATCCAGAGGGTTTCTTTAGCGGTGTGACACATAGCAATGTACTCTGCCTCCGTTGACGATAAGGCTGTTGAGGATTGCTTCTTGCTAGACCACGAGATTGGAGCTCCTGCCAGTAGCATTATATATCCGCTGTAAGATTTGCGGTCAGTTCTGTCACCTCCCCAGTCGGCGTCAGAATAGATTTGTAGTGGTTCACCCGTCTTCCTGAATTTCAACTTTCTTTGTCGGGTTCCCTTTAGATATCTCAAAATGTGCTTCACTCCCCGCCAGTGTTCTTCAGTGTGCTTTTCATTAAACTGGCTCATATAGGTAGAGGAATAGGCCATATCTGGACGAGTACCACAGGTGAGATATAATAGGCTCCCAATAGCCTGTCTATAAGGGATACTTTTGCTTCCTTCCCACTGTTGATCATCTACTTTATTGTATTTCATACTCGGGTCTAATGGAGTGGCTGCAGATCTTGCCTCAGTCATCTTGTAAGTCTCCAATATCTCAGACACATAAGCAGTTTGGTCTAGAGTGTATGATCCATCTTCTTTTCTTATTTGCATGGACAAGATTTGGCTGGCTGGGCCTAGGTCTTCAGCAGTAAATTTCCTTTTTATCTTTTCTTTAAACTTGTTTATTTCTGTCATGTCACCAATGATCAAGAGATCATCAACATAGACTCCAACTATGATGTTTCTTTCATGACAGTAATAGATACAAGGATCTGCGTTTGCTCTTGTTAATCCATAATCAGTTAAGAAATCATTCAAACATGTATTCCACACTTGTCCTGATTGACGGAGGCCATAAATACTCTTCTTTAGATGACAGACTAGGTGCTCTTTTCCTTTTTCTATGCAACCTTCAGGCTGTGCCATGTACAAGTCTTCTTCTAAGACTCCATTTAGGTACGCCGCTGTTATGTCCATTTGGTGAATTTCAAAACCCTTCTCTGCAGCTATGGCAAGTAAAAGTCGAATGGACTTAAGCTTGATGACTGGAGAAAATGTATCTTGGAAATCCACACCGGATACTTGAAGGTAGCCTTTTGCCACTAACCTGGCCTTAAATTTTGCTCGATTCCCAGCCTCATCTTTCTTCTTTCGGAACAGCCATCTGGAAGGTATGATCTTTACACCGGGTGGTTTGGTAGTAAGCTCCCAGGTTTGGGCTTGAGTGAGGGTGGAAATTTCCTCATTCATGGCTTTTTGCCACATGTCTGCTTCAGGAGATGATAATGCTTCCTTCACGGTTGCTGGGACTCTATCTTCTTGCTTTTTTCCTGATTCATCCAAGGCTGGGGCTTCTGTGACTGTATCTGAGTCTCTTGATCTTTCTTCAAGGGTTTCTCTAGCCTGAACATTGTACAGAATGTAGTCATCAAGATGTTTTGGGGTTTTTATACTTCTGTTCCTATTTGTTAGATTGTTAGAAACTGATGTTGAGGGGCTATCACTTTTCTCGGTATGTTGTCCTAAGTTGATTTCTTGGCTGTGGTTCAAGTCTTTTCTCAGTTCTGAAATTTCTTTGAAGCATTGATTTTGGTTAGTATCCTTTATTTGAGTTTTGTCTTCCTCAATAAGTGTATCTTCAGCTTGCATAACAAATTTTGAATCACTACTTGGCTCATCAGTGCTGTTATTGGTTACTTCTGATTCAATGTCCTGTGGTCAAGGCCGTATCCAGAAACAAATTTCGGAGGGGGCCCAACTTTCACTCAGATGTTGGTCGTGCACCCGCACATATGTACACCAAGAGCATGTGCATTGAAATTTGTCCCCCCCCCCCAATCACCTTAACTTTAAAACAAATATAAGTTATTGCCTTAAAATTCGTATCTAGGCATAGTAAAATGGTTATGCGCTATAAGTAAGATCGGTTACTGCGCCGCATGGCGGCAAACAATGGAATTAATATTCCTAAAATCTGAAATGGCAAGAAAAGATTTAATAATAATAATAATTATTATTCTAAAAAGTGTCTTGGTCCTAAAACCGATGGAACTAGTCCTTTAAAATGAACAAGTTAGAGAGTTCTTTAATCCGTGATGTTATAAACCGCTGACAAACGGAGAAAATCCCCAAAAACTGGACTCACGGTAGTCCGATTAATAAGGAGTCGAGCTTGTAATTGAAGGATTGAGCAATCGATGCTGGAGCCATCCAAAGACTGTCATGTAGATTAATGGTATCTGGTGCACGTAAAATCCGTTGTGTCCTCCATGTTTTGTAAATGTAAAAGCTCAGGTATACTGATGTTGGGGAAACATCTCCTCCGTGGAGGTTTTAAATTGTAATGGTACGATTACCCTAGAAATGAATTCTAGACCGTTGATATGCTGTCTGTCTAGCTTTAGTGCAATGTTAAGTCTATTCAAATTCAACATACCAAAAACTGACTGACGTCCTAATTCAATGGTATGGCGCATGATTTATGTTCGAAACAACCATGTTTCAAATACTTTTCGTTTTTTTTGAGCTATAGCTTCTTTTTTTATACAGCCGAGATATATATTTCCCATAAAAAGGGAAATCTAGTGCAGCTACGCTACTTGCTGGGCGATCCAAACATCTAATCAACAAAAAATTTATATCTAAGTTTCCAAAAATAGTCTAATGGTGTTTAATGCATCTAAAAACATGTAAATACATTGAAAACTGGAAGTCTAAAAGTTTCCGAATCCAATACATTTTTCTCTTGTTATGTGTGTAGAAGAAAATAATATTTATATGTGGTTTTCTAATTAGATAACAATGCTTGCTTTAGATCGTATTACCGGAAACCTGAGGACCTGTGTGCTGACCTGTTTAGTGAACACATTGAGGTCTCATATGGCTTACTATTTAGCGTGGGTAGACGTGTCTTCTACAGACCCTGGGGCTATGCTTATACACATTGCAGTTGCTGAAAATCTTCTGGCATGGCGTACGTATCGAACTCGTTTCTATATGTACCCAGGGAGTGTATCAACCAGGTGTCTCATGTGACACAGCGTATCTTCAACTGTGGATACACGTCATTAGTGATTATCGTTTGGAAATTCAACAGTGAAGCGATGGCCTATCATCGTGTTCTACATCAGACTCAGATATGTCTTCTTTGTGACGATCATAACAAAGATGTTTACATAACGTGTTGATTTTTTAAGGCCTGTCAGGGCAGTCGATAGCAGAGCTACTTATTCTACTTGCATCACAGCTCACACCCACTTTCGGTTCAGAGGTTTCTCGAACTCAGGGAACCTTAGCTCCAACATTATATATATATATTTTAAGTTTTCCCTCTTCCCTTTCACTTGGCCTATGGTGCGAGCTGTGGTTCATACCAATGTAGGTACAATACCTTACTTCTTTCGAGCGCAGGGAGCTACAAATACTTTTCTGACTGTGTTGACCAATAATTGTTGTAATGCTTGGGGCTATACAATCGCATGCGATTGATTTTTCTCCCTGAGAGATTCGTTGTGGTAATCCTTCTGATTCCGTATGCGAATGTTATTTAGTTATAGGTGCCTGGCGACGGATGACGGTTGTAGTGTAATAGTTTGAACGATGCAGATGACGCATGGCCACATATGGAGGCTTTTTCCGCAAGTGGGTTTAACACTTCGGTTTCCTTTTGGAAAACAAGGAAAGTTGATACGGAATTTCTTTGACAGAACCTGTGGACTGCATGTACCCACTAGAGTATGGTCCAGTCAAAGCTCAGTCTGGTTTGGGAATCTGGACATTCGTTTGAAAATCTGCCTCGCTGCAAATATGAATACTGAATGCCATACTCTATGATGAGATTACTGGCATTTTTGCTTAAAGTAGGATTAGATAGTACCATTTTTCATCACATGCCTTTTTGTAAAGTAGACTTTATATTGGCTGTTTTTCTTTTTTGTTAGAATTTATACTCTATGGAAGGTATACTACGTGCATAACTAACAAAACTAGAAGTTCCATATGCAACTGTGATCTTTGTTAATGACGAATCTTTTGTCTCACATGGAATTAAAACGCTACTTCTGGCAAGAGAAGTGTTTAAAAGAAAGGAGACACATTACAGTGTTCAACAATAAGTACCATAAAGGTCTCTTTTTAGTGTTTTTTACGAAGAGCTAATATGCATTTCGGTAATTTGGACTTTACAAGACAGAAAATTGCTAATAAATAAGGTTTCACAAGCAAACAAACTAACAACGAAAAAAAGACATTGTGGAGAAAAAAGTCATTTTTTTACAATTTTTTTTTCTGGTTAGTAGAACATGAAAAAAAGTGTCTCAGACAATTTCGGGGGGGGCTCGAGCCCCCAGGCCCCCCCCTCTGGATACGTCCCTGCCTGTGGTTGATTTGTATTTCCTGTATCAAAGATATCTTCAGCCTTTTCATTTTCAACATTCAGAATAATACTGTCATGCTTTGGAATATCTTCTTGACACTTCTGGTAGGGAAAGATGTTTTCCTCAAATTCAACATCTCGGCTAATAAAAAAATTATTATTGTTTTGGTCATACAACCTGTAACCTTTTGTGCCTTCTGGATAGCCAACTAATATGCATTCTGTAGCCCTTGCATCAAGTTTTTTTCTAAAATTTGATCGCACCTGACTCCAAGCTCTGCATCCAAATATCCTAAGGTGACTTGTTTGGACCTTTTTTCTGTGCCACTTTTCTTTTGGGATGTTTCCCTGGATTGATGCAGAAGGACATTTATTCAGAAGGTAGGCAGCTGTTGACACTGCTTCTGCCCAAAATCTTTGATCTAAACCAGATTCTATGAGTAGACACCGTGTCATGTTTAGTAGTGTTTGTTGTTTCCTCTCAGAGATTCCATTTTGTTGAGGGGATTCGGGCACTGTTGCTTGTCTTCGTATGCCATGTTGTGCAAGGTAGTGGTCAAATTCTCTACTTCTAAATTCACCTCCATTATCACTTCTCAGAATCTTGATTTTCTTGTTGTGAAAATTTTCAGCCATCTGTTTATACTCTTTAAATTTGAATAAGACTTCATCCTTACTTCTTATAGGGTAAACTGTTGTATATCTAGTATGGTCATCTGTAAATGTAACAAAGTAATTAGAGCCGCCCAAGGAGGATGGTGTTATCTTTCCAACAACATCAGCATGTATAATTTCGAGTGCTTCTTTTGCTCTTGTGTTTGCTATCTTGGGAAACTTCTTACGCTTCATCTTCCCTTGGATGCAAATGGTGCACAAATCATTTGTTACTTCAGGTTCAGGTGTTTTAAGATCTGGATATAGTCCTTTGATTGATTTATGATTAGGATGTCCAAGTCTTCTGTGCCAGAGATCATCACTTGCAGTTCTTGCGACACAGGCCTTAGGGCTTAGTTCTTCTACTATGTATAATCTTCCATTTCTTTTGGCAGTAAGGACAATTTTTCCACTCACTTCTATTATCTTTGCCTCACCAGCAGCAAATTCAGCTTTGAAACCTCGCTCTTCAATTCTTCCAAGTGAGAGCAGATTGCCTCCTAGATTTGGTACAAAAAGGACATTTGCAAGGGTGACAGTCTCTCCGCTTTCGTGTAATCTCAGTATGATATCTCCAATCCCAGTGACTTCTATCTTCTCAGAGTTTGCTACCTCTACAGTAGATTCATAGCGTCTGAAATTTGAGTACTTCTTCTTGTCAGATGTCATGTGCTCTGTGGCACCACTGTCCAGAATCCAAAAAGTTGATTTATTTTCCCCTTTATGATTTACATTTAAAGCCCAATCTCCTTTTAAGTCAACTGCTGTTTTTGCACTTACTTGATTGCTTCTCTTTGCTTCATCACAATATTTGGATATGTGACCCCATTTTCCACAGCTAAAGCACTTAGTATTTTTCTTCGCATTTGAGTTTGTCTCTAATGACTTCTTTGGTTGCCAGCTTTTTGAGGCGTCGGTTTGTAAATGTTTCCTTTGATTGTGACTCTTTGTATGTAGAGCATGTTCTTCTCGGTCTTCAATAGTGTTTGCATTTCTAGAAATTCTTTTTTCTTCGATCAAAAGCTTCGATTTTACAATAGTAGTAGTCAAATTTGCCATATCAGTTATTAGGGTAACTTAAAAACATATAACTGCAGGAAATTCAAATTCAGTATTTTGAAGTTTGTGTTAGGTTACCAATTAAAATTTGATCCAGATTCGAAAGTTTGAAAGCAAATTAATAACAATTTTTTTTTAATAAAATCACACAGTCAACTGTGGAAGAAAATCATATTTATTGAAATTTAATTTTTTTTTTCCGACTGAGTGAAAATAATGCCTGGACTGGGATTGTTTCTGCCTAGAAGGTTGTCTGAGTGAGTAATGCTGACCGGGATGTCGGCCTGGATAGCTCAATTGGTAGAGCCTTGACCTTGTAAGTCAAAGGTCCGGGGTTCGAATCCTGGTCCAGGCATTATTTTCACTCAGTCG
The DNA here is from genome assembly GCA_963930645.1 of Salticus scenicus. Lineage (NCBI taxonomy): Eukaryota > Metazoa > Arthropoda > Arachnida > Araneae > Salticidae > Salticus > Salticus scenicus. Next base: position 189,099,760 of record OZ005652.1, read on the forward strand.
GAAAAAAAAAATTAAATTTCAATAAATAAAATTAATAACAGCCTTGATATATTTTTTAAATAATTGTATGCATTATAATTGAATGGGGGATCACCCCTCTCACATAGAATTACATGTTAAATAAAACTGTTCCTAAACCTTTTTTAGATAATTTTAAAAGTACATTAAACTTTATTATCTCATTCTATTCATTTTAAGGCTCAATATGCAATCTATCTTTATAATATTGAAATGCAGGGTAAGAGAAAGTCGAGTGAGTGAAACACCAAATTATTGTGAAATTATTTTTCTGATAAAACTTTCAGTATTGTGAATTTATAAATTTAATAATTAAAATAGCGATAAGAAACTATTTTCGCCTAATACTGAGATTAAATCTAAGCACTTACAAAATTCCTAGAATATCACAAATTGAAACATTGATTTTTTTTTTTTTTTTTTTTTTTTTCTTTTGATTGATAAAAGGATGTGCTAAATTGTTTCAACCAAAATAATTACTGTCTGTTTGGTAAAAAATTTCTTATTGTTCATTATTCAACTTTTTCCCTGTTTTTTACTCCAACAAACAGAGTTGGTGCATCATTTAATTTTAGATTTTAATGAATTACTTATTTTACTTTTTCCACAGAGATAAATATGAATGAAAAAAGTATTTTTAAGTAAATTAAGTTAAATTTAAAATCTTATTTTAATTTTAATATTAAATTTCATAAAAATTAATTTTCCATTATTTATTTGAATAATGTAAATAAAAGGAGTTTGTTACACACTTGTTTTTAATAACATTTTTCTTATTTAAAATATCCCGCCGTATACATCGTTAATAAAATTATAATAGCCAATATACATAATTATGTATAATAATCTGCCATAAAATTTAATTACTCTTGTGATCAGGGGACCTGGCGAAAAAATTTCTTTAGCATTTTAGCTAAAATGACCAATTAGTATTTTAGCTTTTTCAAAAGTACTTTAGCTTTTTCTTTTCGGGAAAGAAGAGGGGGGGGTGGAGGGTTTATAAAAATACTTAAATACTTTAAGGGGAAAAAAGAACTTGAATCTAAAATTATAATTTGCTACTTTTATTTTGACATACATAAATTTTACACACACTATTTTCCTCTGATGAGGGATATGATTGTTCTGCATAGAGGAAAAAAAATATTATTATTGAATTTCTTCAAAATAATTTTAACTAAAATACATGACTTCACCTCTAAATAAATATTGTGGTTTAAATCCAGTTAGCTGCATTACAAATATTAAAACTAAATAGGCTTATGGTACAATTCTCCTTGGCTTTGAAGAACATCAATTTTTGAAAGCTTTTGAAAATTGAATTCTTTGCTTGGAAGTCTTTCTACATTTATCATAAGTAATCGACTTACAATTTCTGTTGTTAAACGATTTCTTATAATTGTTTTTATTAAATTCATTTGAGGAAAAGCTCTTTCACAGTTTGCTATGTGTACAGGTAAGCTCGAAGCATATTCCACTATAGAGCATAACAAAGGATATTCATCATGCATTTCATTTTCATATAGAAATTGTAAATTGCAAAAAGTGTTGTCTATACATCTGATTCTAATTACTTTTTGAATACGTTCCATTCAGACTACATTTGGTTTTCAATAAATGTATTTTTGTATACAGGACTATTTTTGAAATTTTCTTTATTTCATCTATTCCAGTCTATATCTATATTGCTATTATTTTCACAAATATTTTTGAAAGTAGCATATTAAATAGAATAGTTTATTTGATATCTCCAAACCATTCCCTTAATTCCTTCAATAAGGCATTTGAGAAATTCATTCAATAGTTTTTCCTAATCTGCTGCTTGTTTAAATGTTTTCTTCATTAATTCCAAATATGTGATTATTTCACGATTATTTGCCGAAATATGGGTTTATTTTACTGCTGTAAAAAAAAAAAAAAAAGAAAGAAAGAAAAATGCAGATTAATAGTATCTAATTACTGAATTATTTATTTTTTCTGCCGCCAATTCCCCAAATTCAATATTTATTCCAAATTCGTTCTATTTTCAAAGCTATAAATGTAAATCAACATTTCTTTTTTGATATAAAATTTCCGAAATACGCATCATTTTCGTGATCTGCTGCCGAAATCTGGAACATTTCATTGTTTTTTGGGAAGAAAAAAAATTAATCATGGCTAATTACTCAAAATTCCTGCTTTTTTCTTCTCTAAATGCCGAAATACGCAATATTTTCTGAAATGAAGGATTTTTATCAATGTCAATTCCAGAAAAATCGTGATTAATTTGCCGATAATCGACATTTTAAGATTGATTTCTAAAATATGCGATTACCTTTGTCACAAATCGAAAACAAAAAATGGCTTCTACTTATGTTTGATTGCCGAAATACTCAATATTTTTTTAAATAAAGAATTTTATCAACAACGATCCGCGAAAAATATAAATATTTTGCCGCTAATCGGCGAAATTCGCACTGTCTTCAAAGCTGACTTCCAAAAAGAAACCGGGGCCATGCGAGATTGCTCGTTCGTTTAAGCAGACGATAGCTGTTTGTGCTCGCGCGGCCCCATTAAAACTTAGCCTATTGAAAATCGAAATTAAATCAAAATATACTAAATAAATGAAACAATTTCCGATATTTTTTAGTAGTTTCGTAATTTTTTGCCAGGAATTATTTTAATTAAATTAGAGATTTTTATGTTGAGAAATTTTGTGAAATCATCTTGTTTTCGCTTTTTAGCGAAATTCTCTCTGGCATATTTTCGCAAAATACGATATCCTTTCGCAAAATGCGAAAAAAGCGAACGGCAGTTTAAACCCTGCTTGTGATACTACATTCTAAAATAATTTCGTATATTAGATAAAAGGCTATGGTCGCTCAGAATTTAATGAGACAACCTTACAAACATTAACATTATTCAATCTTAACCATTTCTTGATAGTTTTCCTTCCTTTTAGATTTCAAAATAAAATATTATCGGTAGGTATCTCGGCAATGACATTAATACAGGAGAAATCTACATACCACTAGCTTTAAAATAATATATTCCTCATCCAAATACGTTGAAAATATCGGTATCCAGCGTCAAAATTTTATAACAACGATTTTGCCGATTTTAAATATGCGCACTAGAAAGTTTCCTTCATTTTACCGGTCAGCCATTTTTTCATCGTGTCTTCTCGTTTTCCCGCCCGACGAGAGGGGGATGCAGCAAGGGGATCTTGTTCGGGAAAGATCCAGATTGTTCTTCGGAAGTGACGGTACGGTCGTCTTCCAGTAGTCTGATGAGAATGCGCGCAAGCTGATTGGCTGAATACGGCGTGTGGGTTCGAAATTCGCTGGTGAAAATTTTCGGTTAGACAGTTCCGGAGAAAAGCCAGTGCAAACAAGACATGGGTGAAGAGCCCGGCAGTTATTGCTGCGGTCTCGGAGCCTTCGTTCCTGTACAACTGATGGTTGTGTTTTTTTCAATCTCTACTATCTCACCGATAAGCTGAATGCGTATGCCTTAGTGGAGAAAAATCAGCGGAGCTTAGCAGAATCCAGAATATGAACTATTTTAGATAAGACAGTAGTATATTAAAATTTTTACAACTGAATGAAGACGTGGATGCGTAACGACTTATTGGCCATTTTCGTCAACCTTTTTCCGGTAGATGTAATAGATTGAAAGTATTCATCAATATTGTCAGCGAGTTTCTATCCCCGGCCAGGATTAGGGGAAATGAAACAAGAATATAATCGATATGGACCATCTGAAATTTAATCATCATTCACTTCAAAATCATATGAAAGATCCTATTAAAGAATGATGAATGTGTATAAGCCATTTGGCGTTCAGCATCACCTTATCGTATTTTCACTATATCATACGTGAAGCAAATAAGCTCTATGTAATGGGGTCCTTGCTAAAATTCGGAATCAGTTTAACAAGAGCATTCCATTCATTTTGCAAATATTTATGAGATAGGTGATTAAGATTTTGCCACCATATATCGACTAAAAACAGGACTCTAATTTAGTAATTCTATAACGGACATTGTACATTGTGTAAGGACGACTCTGCGATTTAAGTACTGCACCACACAATTTTGTTATCTAAAATTCTGCTTTACAGGTGTTATAAAATTAATGATCATCAGTATATATCATACAAAGAAGATATGAATATGTCATATAAATGTTGCATTTCAAGATGTTCGGTGTGCCAAAATATAGTGTTGTTTTTAACCTATGTGTGTGTTTTTTAGCGAATTTAACATCTGGCCAGATAATCCTTTTTGTATTCTACTTAGTGAATATCCTGCCATTAAATCAGTGTGTTATTCAAGTGAATTCTGTCTCCTCATTTTCCCATGAAGTTTGGTGAGTCATTTTATTTTAATCATTTTCTCATTGTAGCTCAAGTTTATATTTTAAGTAACTTTTATCGGATCAGCGACTGCCACTATTAACACAGTCTCGGCCAATGAAATAACTCCTTTATTCAGATTTATTTACATTTTATTTTCCGATTTTAATTTTTTATTCTACAATTCCAAAATCTAAATTTAATCTATTTATTTTATACATTTTAAATTTTCAACCTCCAATTTTAAGTTTATTCTTACATTAACTTTATTCTTACAGAGTTTAATAAAAAAGTGTAAATTTATGCTTTAAATAATTTAACTTACTTATAATATTATTATAGCAAATATTTATATTTTATAAGATACTTACAAACTAAAAAAAAAAGATAAATGAAAAGTGAAGTAAAAAAAGTAATCTATATATTAATAGGCAAGCATAAAATTTGTTGTCCCTTTTTAACATATTAATTATGGGAGTAGAGGGTTGAAAATGGTATCATTCGAAAGGTATGGTTAGCCGGAAGGTGCGAATACAAATATTATTTTCTTACGATGTCAAGAAGGTATTTAAAAATACATTTATTTTTTATGCATTTTCCCCCATTTTTCCCTTTTATACACGTATTCCTTCACATTAAAAAATACCTAAAAGTAGAAAGTTGTTAAATCTGGCAATTTCATAAAGCTCAAATAAAACCATAGACACAGTAATTTGTATAATGTAGCATCACTATACGCAAGCGAAGTGATGACGTCACTGTCTGTCCATGGAGCCATGTAAAAGATTTTCTATGTTAATTGTCCATTGAATTTTTTGTAAAAAATTATTAAAAAATAACGGAAATTATCTGCCGATTTTAATTCCGATATTTGGGTATAGTTATATATAAGTTACTGTCTACATGTGTTTGATTGAGTTATTTTTTCTGTAAAATTGATAAAAATTTTAATTTAAAATCACAAAACTCCAGAAAAAAAAAATGGCAAACTTCCAGTTTCGAATGTAAACATAAACATTTCATTTCAAAGGGTGATATTTAAACAATAAATATTGAACTAATATAGTAAATAAAAGCAAAATGGATTTGTTACTAACTGCTGCATGTATAAGTAGACGATACGGAAAAAATTCCGATTTCCGTTTTTTGCTGAATTTACATGTTTTGAGCTTTCTTTACGTTTCAATTAACTGAAATTGGCTACTTATTTTTTAAAAAAGTGTCTTTATTGTTAGCTTTTGTGGGTAGAAGAAGCAAGTAGAAGATACATAAAAACTTTTGATTTCCGGTTTTCGATGAATTTACACGTTTTGAGATTTCCTTGCATTTTAATTAAGTGAAATTAGTGAAATTGACTACTTATTTTTATTTTTTTAAAAAGTGGATTTATTTTTCTTTCCTCTGCATATATAAGTAGAAAATATAAGATTCAGAAATGTTTTGGATTTTCGGTTTTCGATAAAGTTACACGTTTTGAAATTTCCCGAACTCAATTCGACCATTTTTGAAAAAATTTTTTTTTTGTTTTTTTTGTTCAAACACTGTACGGTTCTTACGTATTATCGCAACCAGGTTGGCGCGATTTGTAAGTTTGAGTAAGAAAGTTATTAGTATTAATTAAGTTGTTATTATTATTATTAAGTTATTATTATTATTAAGTTATTATTATTATTATAAGTATATTATTATTATTAGTTATTATTATTATTAAGTTATTATTATTATTAGTTAAGTTATTAGTATTAGTTAAAGTATTTCACGGCATTCAATCTAACCAGTAAGCAAAATAATTTCTTTACGAAAAACCACGTATAACACGTAGGGTTGCCGTAAGTAGGGTCGCCAAATTTGGCGATTTATGCGAATTTTGGCCTGGTTGCGATAATTCGTAAGTACCCACTGTACTTTATGAACCAATCGAATTAATTTAACAGAATTTGATACTTGGTTGGACCTTGGTCTGACATGGTACCTATTAGCTTCTGGGCTGTATCACACAACAAGGGGTGTTTTCACGTTGCGATTTTCTCTCATTTCAGGAAAGGCTAACATCTACAGAGAGAAATAGTTATATTAAGTAAAACTCTGCTGATTCAGTTAGAGTGAATATTGGCAAACAATTGCCGCAGCTGTGTTGAAATTCCATTCCGTTTAGGACAAGGCAATAACTTTGCTTTGCCTCGCTTTGCAAAAAAAAAAAAAAAAAAAAAAATGGTCGAGTTTCGACCACTGGGCGATACTAGTAATAATAAATACATTAAACAGAAAAGGCATTGAAATTATAGAATGTTTCATAAGTGAGTATGACTATATTTATCATTATTTCTGTTGTTAAACTTGCAATAATAAAAATATCCATCTATACTACTGATTTTTAATTAAGTTTTTGTGAAAATAAAAACCATATATAATATTTTAAAAGCATGCTTAAGTACAATTAAGTTTAAAAAAAAAAAAAAAAAAAAAAAAAAAAAAAAAGTTAAGCAATTTAATTTTTTGAAAAATTGCAATTAAGTTAAAAATAAATAAATAACTAAATAAAAATAAAAATAGTAATCTTTATACATTGAATATTTTTTCTGGAACTGAAAATGATTAAATTAGAAATGTTTTAATATATAAATATAGTCAACTCTCATTAATTCAAACTTGGATAGTTAAATTTCTGCTTAATTTGAACTAAACCTGAAATCCTAAAATTTTCAGTGGTAATAAAATATTAAATACTTCTATTAATTTAAAATTATTTTATCTTGACATAGATTAATTCAAACTAATGAGAATTTCCTCCCATTTTTTATATTGTTTAAAGGATTTCAGATCTTTGAAAAAAGTCTTTGTTTTTCTTTTCATCTGAAAAGTTCTGAACTATTCATACTCAATTCTATGCAATCTAAATTCTACTTTTTAAATGCTTCTTCTGGCCATCAATGGCATCTACATTAATGAAAGGGCATAGTGCCACACTACAGCTTTGACCACTGCTTTATAAACTACACACTTTAGAAGATCCAGTAACATTCTGAGAAATCCAAAGGGGATAATTTATGCAAATGATGAAAAAAAAAAAAGAATATTTGAAAAAAAAAAAAAAAAAAACAGAATTTTCTATCTTTTCTGTGTGAAAAACTTTTGTGTGATATTACATTCACAAAGTATGCAGATATTAAAAATACTTTATAAATGTCTAAGTACTTAACAGAGGAAGAAATGATTGAAACTATTTGCAAGAAGAGGCACTGGAAAGGCAGAATCAGATTTTAGTAATTTAAACTTCTGTAACCCAAGTGCATGCACACCTTACCAACAGAACAGTTAATAGCTAAATCAAATAAGTTTTTTTTGTACTGTGCGTTCATTCTTTTGTAGCCATCATTAGATAAAGAATTAACTACTTTTTACTAATAAAAAACTGAATAAAAAGTAAACAGGGCTGAGCAGATAAAAATTAATCAGTTTAATCATAATGATTATATATAAATAATTTTATAAATGATTATCTAATTTCAAGTAAAAACATAACATTTAATGAAATTTTAAAATGTAGTTGTTATATATCTAAATGATAACACACAAAATAAGTTTTAAAAAAGTAAGTTAATTCAATTATAACTCAATTTTAAATTTTTCTTCAGATTTTTGATAATTCAAATTTTTTTTGTTGTCCCTAAAAGTTCAAATTAACAAGAATAAACTGTGCATGTTTTGTTATTGGTGTTTAGCAAGGTTAAATATAAAAAATATTCATGGGTAGAAAAATGTTTTATGTTATATACTCACTTATTCTAAAATAATATAGATAGATAGATATACTAAAAAAAGTAATGACACTAACTAGCTTTTGGCCTAGGGGAGGTCCATAAACACCCTTCCTTCGCTTATCCAGTTTTCCCATTATAATATCTTGCGTTTGTCCAGCACTTGTTTGAGCAGAAAAATTCATTAAAAGAGGTTTGAAAATATTGCTATCAATTACATTCAATAAAAAATCCTGAAAAATTAAAATATGCAAATAAAGAATAAAACAAACTTTATTACACACATACAGATAAACATTAAAAATATATATAATATATATTACAACTACTATGTTTGATTACTACTATGTTCTCTTCTCTCTCTCAGGTTATATCAAAAAAAAACTATTGCATATAGAAGTATAAGTTTTTTTTTTTTTTTTTTTTTTTTTTTTTTTTTACATTTTTATGAAGCTCTAACATTTTTTTTAATTCCAAAATTTTGTTAATGACTGTTATTTCAATGTTTTTCATGCTCATGAAATTACTTGCTTTATAAGCAGAAATTTTATTTTAATATTTATGTCTGTCTTTCCTTTCTTTAAACTTCTATTTAGTTCAATTCACATCAAAATTTTCATAAATGTTTTTCTTCTCTTATTTTATCCTGCCACTTGTGCAGTACTCATATCTACTTTTTTCAAATGATGAAGGCTCATGTTCTGATATTTCACCATGAAACAACTGTTTTATTTTATTTCCAGCTAATGTTGTTTGCTGATAAAGATGCTGTTTCTTCAACAGAAATCTGTTCTTTTTACTTTCTTATACAAGGTATAAGGAAGTACTGTAATCCCGATTTGTGAAATGGATTTTGTATTTCACATAGCTCAAAAATGAATAATAGTAGAACATTGCAAACTCATATGTGTGACTCTCATGATGTCTAGTTGTACACCTGAAATTTTGATTTTAATACGAGCTCCCGTTTTAGAGATAACAATGACTTTACACGATTTTTCATGACGTGTGTATGTACGTATGTGTGTGTGTATGTATCTTGCATAATTCAAAATCAGTTGGACGTAGAACATTGCAAATTGGTATATAAGTTTGCTATAACATCTAGTTGGGCACCTCTTTTTTGGATTTTCTGTGACTTTCTGTTTTGGAGATATTTAGAAAAATTATATTCATAATGACCGAAAATATAAAGGTTTTGGTCATCATATATGACCTACCATCATAGAGGTTTCAAAAAAAGCTAATGATAGAGCCGTAATGACATTGTTATGAAAGTTGAACACATTTTTGCATGTAGAAAGTAATTCTTAAAGACACAAGCAGGTTCTATTTGACGAATGAACTTCATTTAATGAATATTCAGCCCATAGATAGAGTGTAATGACACTGATTAAAAAAAGTTGTCGACATGTTAGCGTGTAGAAAGTAATTCTTAAAGACACAAGTAGTTTCTAGTTGACAAATGTGTTTTATTTAATGAATATTCAGTGCTTAGATAGAACCCGTAATGATATTGTTATAAAAGTTGATGATATTTTTGTGTGCAGAAAGTAATTCTTAAAGACATAGGAAGGTTCTAGTCGACAAATGCACTTTATTTAATAAATTTTCAGCCCATAGCTAGAGCCTGTAATGATATTTATAAAAAACGTTGTCAACATTTTAGCATGTAGAAAGTAATTCTTAAAGATATAAGCTGGTTCTAGTCGAAGAATGCACTTTAATTAATTAATATTTAGTAAACAGTTAAATAAATTTCTTTTTTTTTGGTAACTTTACCTATAACTGGTAAAGGTAATGTTGTTTTGAAGTTTAATGGTGATATTTTTATTCTCACAAATGTATTATATTCCCTTCAGCTTAGAAAAAATCTGCTAAGTTTGGACAGAGCTGGTATGAAATATACTGGTGATCAAGGTAAAATAAATGTCTATAAGGCCAATGGTAAGTTCCTTTTTCATACAAAATTAAATAAGGGAATTTATTATGCATTCCTTAAAGTCCAAAAATCTGAGTTGTGTAATGATTCTGATAGTGAAGGCCAACCTGAACAAAGTAAGGGGGGCTTGTTGAAACAAGTATGTTACAAACCTCTCAGCAATTGCCAAATGATAGTTTTGAAAAGTGGCATCTTAGATTAGACCACCTAGGCAGGTAGAGTCCTGACACGACCGGAACCCAACAGGTGAATTTTATATCAACCCGAAACCCGACAAAAAAATTTTCATCAACCTGAAAACCGACCCGAACCCGCGATAGAGAAATTTTACAACCCGAAATCCAGAAACTGAATAAAGATTACTAATTTATCTATAAATCAAGCAAAACTTTTTTTAAATTATAAAATAACATAAATTTTCATTGTCACAGAGTTGGTAAATTATTTAAAAAAGAATTTAAAATGTAATTACTAACTGTATTAGCTTAAAAATTTAAAAATCTGAAAAATGAATCAATAATTTTTAACCATTTATGTGAGTTGTGAAGTTCAAGGTAAAAAAAAAAAATGTACTTCAATTTAAGTGTTAGTAATTTATGGTTTAATACTTATATTCTGAAATAAAATAAAAATAAATGTATTATTCTTTATTACTTTCATTCAATGTGGATGTTTACTTTACTGTAACAACACTGCTCTAAAAAAAAAAAAAAAAAAAAAAAATCGAGATCTGATACCATTTTTGCTGATTCTTACGTAAAATGACCTCCTGAATCCAAATATGACTCCCATTTTGCCCTGTCACCCACCGTTTTCTAGATACACCACCCCCTCCCTAAATTTCTTTCCCTGTTTGATAATTTTATGACCATGAATTTGATTTTAAGAATGAAAAATAATTAATTTAACACCTAAAAACAAAAAAAAATTTAAAAAATAACATTAATAACAGATTAAAAATATATAAGATATGTAATGCATTACTTCAGTGGCAAATCCCCCCCCCCCCCCCAAAAAAAAAAAAAAAAAAAAAAAAAAAATCCCTTGTCGCAAATGTTCATGTTTTAGAATTTTCCAACTCTGTAGCCCCTCAGAAGACATTTAACGGTTAAAATAATCCTCCCCCCTCCTAAAAATCAAATTTATAGCCATAAAATCACAAAAAAAATAAAAAAATAAAAAAAGATAAAAATAGGGTACCGCCACTTTAGAATGTAGAAAAAGAGGGGGAAAAAGGCTAAAAACTCCATAGAAATAGCATGGGAAGGAAAGCAAAAAAACTCACAATGTCAAGTGTGTTAAAAAAAAAAAAAAAAAAAAAAATCACACCGGAAGTAATAAGGGGATAAAATTGACTAAAAAAATACATTGAACAGCGGGAACCGGGCGGGCTGGGGCATGGGACCTATCGTCCAGGATTAATACGACTATTCCTAAAAAATGGTGGGTGATAGGGCAAAATTAGCGTCCTGTTCAGATTCAGGAGGTCATTTTACATAAGAATATGCTGTAATAGTGTCAGAGGCAATTTTCATGCCGAGCAGTGTAATTTGGGTAGCATATATTTCATTTGCATTTAAACATCTACTTTCTTACGATCATTTTAAATTCACAAAATCAGCAAATTAGCTTCCTTCGGTTGCGGTTTTGGTGCAGTGTTTATTTGTTCTAGAGAAGACGTTAAAGAATATAATCTGCCTTGATGGAATTCGTTTCCTAAATGTGTTTATTTTACATTTTCTTTTTTATTAAATCACAACAAGTATTTCCTCTGTATTTGCTGTATGTACATGGAAGAAAATTCAAAATTTCGTTAATATAAAAGTGTGGATTAAAATTCATTGAAAATAAAGGTATCTTAATGTAAATTGAGAAAAAATTTAAATTCCCAGAACTTAAAAACGAGGTTATACTGTATTTCTGTTACATATATGTTAATAAAAGTCAATAAAGATATAGTACTTTCTAATTTTCATACAATTTCTACAAAAGATACGTATTAGATTTGTTGAAGAAAAGAAAAAGTATGCACGGATATTTTTTTTTCATGCTTATACTCCACATATGAATACAGATCTTTTTTTTTCAGGTGGATATCTGCGGATACGGACATGAATACGGAGCACCGATACATGTCTAAAATCAGTTATAGAGCTATAATTATGTCTACAAATGTTTGTTTACAATTGTAAAATTTTTTTTGAAAGATGTTTTTAAGTCGACCCAACTTGTAGAAAACTAAACCCGACCCGAACACGAACCTGACCTGCAAGAAAAAAGATTCAGTCAACCCAACCTGATGCAGGACTCTATAGGCAGGGATATTATACTTAAAACCTGTAAAAATTCAGTTGTTAAGGGAATGCCAAAATTAAAAACCATTGACCATTTTTGTGAACCTTGCAAAGTCAGCAAACGGAATCATACTTCATTTAGGTCATTAAAACAAAACTCTTCTAAAAAGCCATTAGATAGGATCTGTATGGATGTTTGGAGTTCTTTAAGTATCTTAAGTAAATATAAAGCATGATAATTTTTATCAATAATTGATGAATTTTTGGGAAAATCTGCAGTGTACCTAATCCAGGAAAAATCTATGGCTTTCGAGATTTTTAGGAAACGTATCACTAGGACTGAGAAGTTCTTAAACACTAAGCTTAAATCAATAAGGACTGATCAAGGAACAGAGTTTGATAATGTAAATTAAAAAAATTATTGTGATGAGAATGGAGTTAAACACAAATTCACAAATAGCTATACCTCCTGAGGAAAATGGAATTTGTGAAAGATACAACCAGACAATAATGAATTGTGTGAGAGCTATGCTGAGGACTAATGGGTTAGGACGCGAATTTTAGACGAAAGCTTACCTCCACTTTAATTACACCTGGGATCGGGTTTGTCATGGGAAAAATAGTCTAACTACATTCGAGTTATATTTTGGAAACAAACCGTCTGTTCGTCACCTAAGGTCTTTTGGCACTCTTGTGTATGTTGTGATGCCACAAATCTGATCCAAAGGCAAAAAGGGGATATCTCGTTGGTTATACCTTAAGGACACACAGGTATAAGGTTTGGATTCCTGAGGAAAAGATGGTTGTGGAAACAATTAACATATCTTTCGCAGAAGGAAAATTTTCCACTGGCAATGGAGCTGTTTTGGGCGACTACTCATTTGATCTGGAACTTGTCTCAGATGATTTGCCTAAGCCCGTGACTCGGTGTACTCCCGAGACTTGATGTCCAGTTCATCTGATGACTCGGACAGTGACAATGAGGATCTCACATGTGAAGTTTCCAGTCCCACTCATCGTCTTGGTAGTCCTTGTCATAGTAAACCACAGAGTCCTGATCATGGTTTCTCACCTCACCACCTGCTACTCCCACTAAATGTTCTGTGAAGTGGTATAGAAAAGCAGTGCCAAGAGCTATTGACAATAAAATCGATATATATTATTATCCTGAAGGTAAGGGTAAAAGACATCCCCTTTGATCCTTTGCAGAAGTTGAACGGTATTGTGCTAATCATGACCTGGATTATAACCCAGATTAGTTTAATTTTTCTAAGTTTAATAAATTTACTGGTGTTATTGGTAAACCTTCTCAGTCAAATGAAAGTTTGATTCCCTCAGCTTCTAGTGTTAGTTGACTAGATGTCTCGGTACCCCATACCTTTAAACAGACGCAAAAGTCCCCATAGGTATCTGAATGGAGGTAAATTTTTCCATTGTACGATTCTTCTTTTCTTTACTGGTTTCTTCTTGTGCTTGGATTAATGTTCAATTAGATATAAAGTGCGATTATCTATATGCCCCTCTTGAAGGGGAAATATAAATGAAGTAACCTGTAGGTTTCAGTAAGCCTGGTAAAAAGGATTTAGTGTGTAGGTTAAATCGAGCTATCTATGGTCTGTACCAGTCTAGGAGGGAGTGGTACTATATGCTTAATAGAGTTTTACTGGAGTTGGGTTTTTTCAAAATTTGAGCATTGTAATTGCACTTACCGATATGGTGTTTTTTTTCAGTGTTACTGGTTTACGTGGACAATATCGTAGTTTTTTCGAAGAAAAAAATCACAGTCTACTAAAATTTTACAGCTGTTAGAATCTAAGTTTGATTTAAAAATTCTTGGCAAAACTCGCAAGCTATTTGGAGTAGAATTTGAATATGAGGGGTCATCGGTTTTAATTCATCAAATGCAATACATTAACAATGTCTATGAGAGGTTTAAGAATCATCATATTTCTTTTTCCTCATTACTCATCGTTAAAGGTGTTAGGTTTTTGAAAAGCGATTGTCCCATAATCAAAGAAAACATAGAACAAGCATCAAATTTTCCTTATCGTAACATGCTAAGCTGTATATCATTTATTGCAAGCCAGACAAGGCCCGACATAGCCTATGCTACAAATATTTTTTCCCAATTTCAATAGTCTTCTGATTTTTTGCACTGGCGTGGTTTAAAACATTTGTTAGGGTATCTTAAGGAAACAAAAACTTTATGATTAAATTTAAGCTGTAATAATGTTCAATTACGTTCCTTTTCAGATTTTGCCACAAATCGCGAAGACTATATTTCAATGGGTGGTCAAATAGTTTTACTATATAAAGCTCCTATATCTTGGCGTTCCCATGAGCAAAAGGGTGTAACGGTCTCTACTATGGAATCAGAGTTCCTGTCCATGTGTGATTGTATCAGGGAACAAAAATGGTTCCAAAGTATTTTGGTACAGTGTCATGAAAACAAAATTATTTCAGAATCTTTAAATATCTCTATACTTTACGCTGACAATCAGGCAGCAATTTGGTTCACAAAATCACGTATTGATAACTTTCATACTGCCATGTTAATATAAAGCTATTTTTTATATGTGCCTGGCATGAGTATCGGCACAATAGGGCAAGAGGGGCACTTGCCCTATTGTGCCAAAAATTAAGTTATAATTATTTAAATCTTTCCCTCGAGGTTTAATTTATTTTTTTTTCTAATAAAAAAAAAAAAATATATATATTAAACTAAGCACACTTGTTTTTCTCTTCCCATCTGAATACTATAGCATACTCCATTACAGTTACTGCTATCAGGGGTCGATCCAGGTTTTAATTTTTGGGTCCCTTTTTTGTGAAAAACAAAATATTTTTGTGAAATTTTTATTTATTTTTGTGAAATATAAAATATTTTTGTGAAAAAGTAAAATATTGTGTAAAATCTTCAGTTTTTACAATCACTTTATGTAATGTTTAATATTAAGTTAATAGAGTTTCGTTGAGTCAAATTAAGGCATAAATTAAAAATAATACTGAAAATATGAAAACATTTAATAAAAGGATCATTTTTACAAAACAAAATCTTGTGAAGGGACTCATTTTACAAATTTGAATTTTGTGAAGGGTCCCTTTATATGGATTTGAATTTTGTGAAGGGTCCCTTTTTATGAATTTGAATTTTGTGAAGGGTCCCTTTTTACTATGTGGAATTTTGTGAAGGGGCCGCAAAAGGGACCCAAATTTTGCCTGGATCGACCCCTGGCTATACCAACTTACGTTAACTGTCCCCCTGGCCATTTGGCAGCAATGTCATCGCTATGTATGCCAGCACATCATATGAACATAGGGTGTCCTGATTGGCTTGACGCTGCAAGCACATGTGCTTCTACTAGCGTTTAAAGTATCAATATTGTCAGTTTAGCTTAGTTTGCTGGTGTTTGCTGTCTAGTGTATTTTTCAAGGTGGATTAATTTCTTTTAAGCTTAAAGTTCTTTAATTTTGCAATATTTTTCGACTGAGGTTCCTTTAGCTTCTGGAAATTTTCTGGTCATTGTGTATGTCGACATGTGTTGAAACGACTGTAGTTACCAGGACTTTAGCGATGTGGCATAATGTTTTCAAGAAGTATGGAAATGTGTTTTAGTGTGCTGGACTCTGGTTTATTATGAAGGGAGAAAATTTTTCTTTCAACGCAACTATGTTTAATTAGAAGTTGTTTTCATCCTGCTAACCTCAAGGAACAATTTTTTCTTGGTAGGCCATTGCTATTTGCATTAAAGAGTAAATTTATTTTAAATGTAGAAGTAATGAGATGTTAAAACTTTTTTGCCAGCCATTTTACTTTTAAGCTAAACTTTTTGTTTACTTTGAAATGTTATTTGTTAAGTTTGAAATTTGTTTTTTCATTGTTAAAAAAAATGATATAGTAATGAAAATAAAGATGTTTTCGTTTTTAAAAATCTCGTCATTATTGTTGTTAAATTATGTTAAATCAATTAAAGCTTTCAAATTTTAGCTTCCATTAATAGAAACATTTTAAATCACTTTTTAGTGATCAATTCTATTGCTTGACTACATAACACCTCTGCAAAACACATACTACAAATCTTTTCATATAAAAGGTATGCATTTTCTTTTTTTTTTTTTTTGTTATTTTGCATATTTTTGAATTGGGCAGGGCCTGATTTTATCGTTTTTTGTCTGGGCCAGGCCGGGCTGTACACTGGTAAAAAATAAACGGGCTGGATAAACAAAGCTTTCGTATGGGCCGGGCCTTAAAGCCAATTACCCCAAAAATCTTACTGACAAACTTTATAGAAAACGTTTAAAGAAAATTAACGACATTCCTAGCCACCAAAAACCGAATATAAAATTCACTAATGCAATACCATACGATCGCGGAGCCGCCGTAAAAATAAAAAATATTGCCAGTAAACTAAAGATAAACATTCCAATCAAACCTAATCTGAATATTTATCAAATTATTAGAAACGATAAAGATCAAAATCCCCCCTCTCGAGACTGCTGGAATATATAAAATTCCCTTCAAATACCAAGACAATAGCGACGGATGTTACATAGGAATGACGAAAAGGAAAATTAATACGCGTATAAAAGAACATATGAACGATATTAAATTTGGTAGGTACAATACAGCTTTAGCGCAAACACATAGAAACGAAAATATTAAAATAGACTTTAAAAATGTAGAAAAAATTGCTAGTTATAATAATCATAACTATGCTCTTTTCCGTGAAACCATCAAAATTATTGACCAATCCGGTGCATGCAACCTGGACCAATCAACGGCAGCTATTGATTCAACCTGGCGCCACCTCCTGGAGGAGAGAAGAAGATCTAGTAGTCCAAAGAAAATTTTCACAGACTCAGCACAGCACAGAGTAACTGGTGCTGAAGATGAGGGGGGGAGAGCTAAACAGAAAGTACTCCACCATTTAAAGTTATGTCCATAAAGCTGAAGTAAGGTTTCGTTTTTTCTCTTAACATATACATAATAATAAAAATGAAATATATACATAAATTTTTACGGATTTCCCAAAATATTTTTAAATAGAGTAAGAAATTAAATGGTAAAATTGGATATTGGCAATCATTTTTGAAGTGGAACACTATAAATCGGCAATGACGCAAAATGCCAGATTGAAAGAAACAGTCTGGTCATATTAAAAATTCTAAATTATCTTTTATATTTGAACACATTTGTCTCTCCATACATAAAAATTGTAATTTTAATAATATATCTATTAAATAAATCGCTTGAAAATCAAAACGTATTCTTTAACTTTAAAAATTAATAATTTTTTCCTTGTAATCTAAATTCTCCATTTGTTAAATAAAATATTCTTCCAGAATTTCTAACTTAAATCATTTTATTAAAAAAAAAGTTTTTTCATTTATTACACATTGTTTATTCTATAAATTACAATACAAGCTTTTAAATTGCACAAGTTTACTTTATAGCTAAATTTAGCAATAAGTGTCCCTTGAAACATCATTAACCAGTGATTTATTTTTCTAAATTACATATGTCACAATAATTCTAGTCTTTTTGTCTCCTATGAAGCAGACGATTTGTGGCGTGATAACTGGCATAAAAGGATGGCTTAGATTTTATTGTAACAGACGCTCTAAGTTCAAAATATTTATAATATTTTATTCAAGAGACAAAGGAATGTATTTGGCTACAAAGTTGGTGATATTTTATGACTCTTGATATATTTCTAACAGTCTCCTTGTGACTGTCAGAAAGCGAACTACACACTTTGCTCCTAAGCTACTGCTACAACTACACTATATCTCTCTTTCACTCCAATGTCCCTAAGAAACACTCTGAATGTCTATAAGACTTTTTGAAAAAATATTTATGTTAATTTATAAAATATTTTCCCATGTTGAATGAAATGCTCTTCGAATAAAAGTGATTTATTTCAATATTGCTGACCTTTTTCATTTAATCACGGCTTGTTTATTTATTGAACCTGGAAGAATTTCTACTAATAATAGTTATACTGAAAGAACTGCTTCATACATGTATTCATACAACCTTCATATTTTCTCCTACGTGTATTCAATGTGTTTGCACAATCAATGTGAAACAATACAATATTGATTAAAATTGCATACTTATATATAATTCAAACTTAATAATTTCAATTACTATAAAGTAAAAATCTTACCGTAATATAAATTGATTTTCCAGTTCCTGTTGGCCCAACAAAAAGACATGGTTTTCCATGAGTTATCAATAAAGACATGAGTTTTGAGTAACGGATAGTGTCAACTGTAGGAACAATAATCTGATTCACCTGGGCATCTTTAGGAATAGCTGGAGCTTTTGCAACTTCTTCTTGCCAGGAAATCCATGAACAAGCTAGTGCATTGGTTGCCTATTAAAAGAAAGTTTTTATTTACAAAAGGAATTATAATTTACTCTGAAGTTTCATCAGAAAGATTTTTTTTTTTTTTTTTTTTTTTTTGCTGTTGGGCCCAACATATCTTCAGATGGATCTGTCTATCTGAGATTTTCTTTCTTCCCTCTATACCTTGGTTTTAACATTTTGCACCATTTGGGTCGATCAAAGAGACACGACAGGCCCGACGGCAAAAAGGTCTTTAGGATGAAGCTTCAAGGTAAATTATATTTCCCTTTTTAAATTAATTCTTTCAACAATTTAAATAATTATGAAATTTTTAATATTTACTATTTTTTTGAAAAAGGAAACATTTCTTCGAATTTTATATTTTTTAAAGCATATACTAATTTTTAATCAAAATAATAAATTAATCTGGTAATTCATATTATATTTTACTCATTTAAAATACATTTGAAATCTTTTTATTATTAAAATTTACATAAATATGAAAGCTTTGGTAATAAAATTAAAAATTTTCATCAATCTGGTCTAAAGTAATGTAGAGTCATTCCATGGTGAAGAACACAATATCTACAAATACAGCTAATTATTTTACTCGTAATCACATTAAAAGCTGTAAAAGTAAAGTTATTTTCCATCTTATAAATAAAAAATATTTTGAATACAATATTGTGGATCAATTTCTCTAATTGTCTTTAAAATTATTTAATTATTTTTTTATGCACTCAACATTTTTTCAGCTTCAAAAAATAATAATTTAATTATCAAAATTATTCTTCCAAAATTTACATAAAACAGATGAGAATTAGTGAGAAAAGTTGATAAAACAGTTATACAATAGATAGTTCTTAAAATCTACAATTATTAACTTTGAATAAAAGGAGTGTAGAGCCTAATAAAGATTATTTTAAATACAACATGTGGTTTTATTCTAACAAAAAAAAAAAAAAAAAAAAAGGGGGGGGGGTAAAATAAACATGAAAAGAATTTTAAATTAAAGAAGTTAGAAAAATATAAATTGTAAGATATCAAAAATGAATTTAACATATAACCGTTAATATTAATAATTACTAGCACTGAACTCACTTCTTTGATAAACTTATAGTCATATATTTGACCACCAAATGGAATGGGATTTTCAAACACAACATCTGTCTTATGCAATTTACCTTCCGGTAATTTACACATAGCAGCCATATCTAATGATAGTTTACCCTAAATAAAATTTAATGGAAAATATAAAATTTAAATTAAATTGAAATAACAAAGAGGATAAAAAATGATAAAAATTAAAACAAAGAATATTTTACATAATTTTATTTAATTAATTTATTCTGTAAATACAGTAAATACAGTAAAATCTTCTTCATGCAACCAATTATGTATCATAACTAACGTTTATTTTGAGAGGAAGCAATAAACCCCATTGAAAAAAAAATCATTGAACAAAAGTCAACCGTCTAAAATTATTCATACTAATAAATCTAATTTGCATAGATCAAGCCAGTACTTACTCTATAGCAACAAAAACATTTCTTTTTTTTAATAAAGATTGTGATGATTCAGCATAAGCAAAATCAAATATGTTATCAAATTTACACGTTTGTTTTGAAAGCATTTTCATTACTTTTCTTTTCTTTTTTTTTAATAGGGGAAAGTTGTATAAGAAAATGAACTAAGAAGGTTAATTCTAAAAGCATTTCATTGTAATTAAGTAGTAGTATAAGGTAATGAATTAAAAACGTTAGATTTTAAAAGCTTTTTTTTTTTCTTTTTTTTAAGAAGTGGTATAAGAAAATGAACTGAAAAGGTTAATTTTAAAAGTATTTCATCGTAACATTTATTATTATCATTATTATAAGAGAAATGGTATAAGGAAACAATTGAAAAGTTTAATTTAAAAAGCATTTTAATCAGTTTTCTTTATGAGAGGGGGGGGGGTAGCATAAGAAAAAATTATTCTAAATAAAAGGCCTTTCAATGTTTTTGTGAGATTAAAATAACTTATCCTTTATAGAAAAATGTTAGAAGAAGGAAGCTCTTCCTGAGAATTGTATACTTAAAAATTTTAGTGAAATGAGCAACCAGTTGAAACTATTTTTGAGACTTAGTACCACAATTATGCAATAAGCGCTTGAAAAAAAAAAAAAAAAAAAAAAAAAAAAAAACTATTTAGATTAAATTATTTTTTTCTCTATAATTTTTAACACGATCATTCAAACCCAAAGAAAAAGAAATTCTCTAAATCTCACCGACATAAGTTCTCTAAAGAGTACATCCAACTGAATTCGCATTTCTTCATTAGTTGTTGAGCATAAGGACCAAACAGCAGCAAAAAGGAAAGCACACTAAAAATAAGAAATATATAGTGATTAATTTTTTAATTTAAGTGCTGAACAATATTAATAATATATAATAATATAAAAATCAATATAAATTTGAAATAAAATATAATAGTAATATTTTTTAAGGAAGCTCAGTTCACTGTGTCCTTTGTGTTATCTCTGCACCAAAACTGTTTCAAAATATTACTGTAAACATATGCTTCAATCTACTGATCTGCAAACATAACAACCGAAAATTCAAAAATTTGCAAATTTTCTTTCAGATTGCAGGTTACATTCAGAGCAATATTTGTTTAGTAAATGTATCTTCAGAGTAACTGAAGAAGAGACTCAGATATAATCATATTTTCATTTTCTTTATAAATTTTGGTAGTTTCTTAGAGTTTTTGAATTTGCATTATAGGACGGAGAACATATTAAAAAGGACTCTATATTTTTTTTAAGTGTAAATAATTTTAATTTGTGTTATAGCAAATAAGGAAATTTTACTATAAAGTCAAAAATGAAGACATTTAAAAAAAAAATCTGGTGTGAAACAACCACATGACTTCCATTACCCACTATTACATGTATTATATGCATTTTTTGGAGATATATGCATTTTTTTTTTTTTTCCCCAGTAAGTGAAACTTGATACACATGTAAAGACATATAAAACAGAGTTTACAGAATGAGTTAAAAAATAAGAAATAAAAAATGATGATAGAGTTAGTTTTTTAAACACCAATTTCCAAGATCTAAAACTGAACTATCTAATCAGAATGACATTTAATTTTTCTGCAATAACCAAATAATACATGAAAAAGGGTATCTAAAATGGATTTATGTAACTATTTTCAAGAAAATCGTTAGAGCCGTTTTTGAGACAACTTTTACTAACACTTGGCATACTCAATTATTGACCAGAAAAGAATAATTACATATGTAAGGGTATTTAAAAGGGTGTTAATATGGTGAGTTTGAAAAAGATCCTGAATTTGAGCTATTTATACAGGATGCCTATAAATTTTCCTGAACTAACGAACTATATCATTCGAAAGGACATCTAATACAGTGTTTATATAGCAATTTTGAAGAAAATCGTTAGAGCTGTTTTTGAAATACGGACTTACGGTCCCATTTCCGTTTTCCCGATGGCCCACTTCTGCTTTTCCAATTTTCACTAAAATTTGGAAAATTCATCTGTACACCAAACCTGTATCAATGCTGAAATTTCATAGTTCTATCTTTATTAGTTTCGGAGATATGATAGCCAGAAGATTCCACACATACATACACACACACTGACCAACTGCAAAAAATGACTTTTTTTGGACTCAGGAGGCCTTAAAACAGGTAAATCAGGTGAAAACTCGATATCGAATTTTTGGATCAAATACAATACTTCCATTACCCTACTATCGTAGGGTAATGGGAGTAAAAATTCTAATTAATCATAGCAAACAAACAAAGAAAAAAGAAGGCATAAAAGAATATTAGAAAGGCAGTACTTCTTCTATAAAGTATACCAAAGAAATAATTTTTTAAAAATTTAAATTTTGATATCCAACATCTGATAAATACTGCGTATCCCACATTTCTGAAATGGTTGCAGCTTGCTAGAAAGTTCCTACTATGAATGCTATCCACAAATAAGAATAGTTAGAAAAATCTTTAGAAACACTTAAATTCACTTCTCCTTTCTAAAGCTAGATAGTGATACTAATGAGTGTCTATTTCCCCATGAAGAAGAAAAAAAAACAAAAGGAAAAGCAAAGTAGGAAGATAAAGATAAGAAAAAATAAAGCAATGGTAGAATGTAGAAAGAAGGACAAGATAAACATAATATGGGATTGCATTTAAAAATAATCTCAAATATTTAAATACTCCTCAATCTTCTGATTTTTCTCTCGTGTGATAATTACCAATTTTCTTGAAAAAATTCCTGGCGTAAAGTTTAATCAAATATAGTACTTTCCAGAAGTACTAGATGCTGAGTCACTGTAGAAAAATTACACGATTTATTTATTTCAATGTTAATTAATCAATATTCTATTTATGTTGCTTTATTTATATATTTTGCGAATTAATATAAATATATATGCCAAATAAATTTATTATAATGTAAATGTAATATAATATAATGTAAAATATTAAATTTGAAACTTAATTTGCATTATTTTAAATCTACACATTAATGGATAAAAAAAAAAAAAAAAAAAAAAAAAAATGCTACTGAATTAAGTACAATGTAAATTAATTTCTGTAGTTTTTTCAAGCAGACTGAGAAATAGCACTTAAAAAAAATGTCCTTGTAAGAGAAACTATATAAATATGTAATAAAAAATATCAAAAAATCCTGATTAGTAAATCTTTAAAAATATATATATTGTTATAATTATTATTACTATTAGTAGTAGTACTTCAGTTTCACAAAATTATATAAAATAGGTCATTTTGAAAAGATGAACTTTGAGGAAGACACACACACACTTTCTTCATGGTATTTACATATTTTAATTATTGATAAAATATAAAAAATTAGAAATTTTTTCAAAAACCTTTCCAATATGTGAGTGATATTTTATTCATTAAACTAAGAGTAAAAATACATCTTTAAAATAAAAGATAGGGGAAAACTAAATTAATGTTTGACTTTATTTTAATATTAATAAAACAGCTCAAATAAATGTCGAACAAAACAATTTATTTTATTATTATTATTTTTTTCTTTTTAAGAAAGAAGAAACTTGAAAAAATATTATTGTTGTAGTATCAGTATGGATGTGTAGTACATTAAAAATAAACTAAGTATAACATACTTTTAAATAGGATAAAACTTGTACATCAGACATATCTTTAGTCCATGAAAAGTCTTCTAATAGACAATCTAATAGATTCATCAATGATTTTACACGATTAGTTTCCGTTGTTGGTGATAATTCCTAAAATAAATAATTAAATTTAAAAATCAGATGATAACTGACATTTAGTTTATTTCAATAAACATTATATTAAGTGTCTTTATAAAGAAATACATTTTTCAGATTCAAAAGCATGGATTTTTCCTTTTATTACACAAAATGTACATAATAATTTGGGAGGATTATGAATGTTAAAGATTAAACTCTCAATCAAAACCTTGCTTAGAAAAATTTATATTTCATAAAATATAAAAATTTGAGCTAGAAACATCAATGGATATAAGTTACAACCATAAATTTTGTTCCAAGATATAGCTTTTGCTATATCTAACCTATGGAAAGCCTACACTTCCATTACAGATAAATTTTTGAGTTAGCGTTCATAGTTTACACGCCATAGAAGATTAGCAGAGCCTGACTTAGCCAAGAAGAGGTCTGGGTCACTTATTACTTAAATTAAAAAAAAAAAAAAAAAAAGGCATTGGAGTAAGTTTTACATTTGATTTGGGGGCCCATTCTAGTGTGGGGGCCTGAAGTGGCTGTTTCACATGCCTTAGTTAAGCCTTGAATATATCAAACTGACAAAAATGGAAAACATTTAATAATTAATTTTAATTAATTCCTTAAAATAGGATAATAGATAAGAAAAAAAAATGACATGAGGCATACTTTAATTTGATTGACAGATACAAATGCCAGCAGAGGAGGGCAAAAAAAATCAAATAAATCAGTCATTAATTGCTTTTGTTCATCGGTAACTGCAGAAGGCAAAGTGTTTAACCAAGATAGAAACAGGGGTTTCCAACCAAGAGAAGCAGGTTCCATATAAATCATGCCACATCTTGATACCTATAATAATTAAAACAAATTCACATGGCAAATGAATATTCTTTAAATGCATTTAGAATTTTATTAAGATGAATCTAGAGAAAGAAAAAATATATATATATTTACAGTGGCTGGTGATGCAGCTTCGAGGTCCATTGGCTCAAATATTAAGTTTGTTGTAGGAGCTAACTGAATAATCTCACCACTCATAAGGCAGAGTTTTTTATTATCATCCAGAACAGTATTCATGTTTTCAATCCAAATAGCATCAACTGGACCATCAAAAATTAGCCATTTACGATCTGGAGACTAGAAAATAAATTTACGCATATATATATACACAGTACCCACCGCTTATTAAAATCATATTCGTCCTGAGCCAAAGTGATTTTATTAAGCGGCTGATTTTTAGACCCAGTGAATGTTGCTGCACTCAAGAAAAAGGTATTACTTTACTGATTTTGGAAAGTAATTTCAATATGTAACAAATAATAAAATAAATAAATAATATTAATTAATATTTGAAAGATAGTTGATTAATTGTTCCTTCAAAATAAGTAAATTAAACACATTCCCAATTCTGATGCTCTTTTCTTTGAGGAAAATCATCATTACTTTGCTGAAAGTCCATGTTATCCTTTTAAATTTAAAATCTTTTTGTTTAAACCTCTTGCTTCTTAATTATTTCAAAATAAAAATTAGAAATTGTCTGTCAATAATTTAAAAAAAAAAAAAAAAATCATCACTTGCTAATCAAATTATATTTGTAACTTACTGCCGCAGTTTTAAGAATATGTTCTTTGAAATTGTTACTGAGACAAGTGATGTGCATGTTTAATTTGTAACTATGTCGCAAGTGTAAAATTTTCAACAAAGACAGATAATAGTGATATTGCTGTTTTATTTTCCTTTTAATCTACCAAAAAAAAAAAAAAAAAAAAAAAAAAGTGTAAATAAAAAGTTTGTTTAGCGTGCATAAATGAAATTTTTGTTGCTGAAGAGAATTTTTTTAGTTTATTAACCGGCGATGCTGATTTTATTAAACGGCAATTTTAAAAGTAGTTAGTATTGATTTGATTCT
The DNA here is from genome assembly GCA_963930645.1 of Salticus scenicus. NCBI lineage: Eukaryota > Metazoa > Arthropoda > Arachnida > Araneae > Salticidae > Salticus > Salticus scenicus. Next base: position 189,125,632 of record OZ005652.1, read on the forward strand.
GGTCCTGACAATTTGATCAGATTAAACGGCTGATTTTATTAACCAGTGAATTTATTAAGTGGCAGTTACTGCATACATACTACTGACTCAATGTATCTCCAAGCAATGAATTTGTTAATGCTCTTGATGATTTAGTGAATCTGACAAAAAATAATAAATAGTTCAACCAGGTGTTTTAAGATTGAATTAAACATCTCTTAATACTTGGCTAATACTAATAACTACTTAATTTAAGCTTTGCAAACAACTTTGTAATTGTTCCATGTTAACATCAAATAAAACCATTAATTGCTATTGGAAATTTAACAGAGCATTTTATTAGAGGTTAGTTGCGTATTCTACCAATCAGTTTCAGAATTGAAATTTCACACATTAATTCTTGTTTTTTAGATTTTTATGCTTAAGTGGTCAATTACTGGTAGAATACCCTATGTGCATTATTATTATTGTTACCTACATAATATATACAAAGAAATTTATTAAACTTACTGTTGACTGAGCAAATGCTCTGTAACTAACTGCCAATATTCCATCAGACCATTCATGTGACACAGGATCAAACTGACCATACAACTGACCCATAGTAATAGACTTGGGATTAATGACAATAATTTGTACTTTGTTTTCTTCCATTAGACCCTGAAAGAAGAAGGAAAAGAAAAACATCAGATTTTGGGTGGAGGCGGCAGTAACTTTTTACTTTCTGAACACTATAGTGAGGAAAGTATTGTAATCATGTCAAAAATCCGAATTCGAGATTTTGATGTTTCTATACGTTTTGAGGTCCCCTGAGTCCGTTTTCACTATTTTTACGATGATGTATGTATGTGTGTGTGTATGTGTGTATGTTTGTGAACACGCTAGCGTCTAAAGGCTTTGTTCGATTAACCTGAAAGTTGGTACTTATATTGTAAGTCACCATAGTACGAACCCTATAGATTTTGGTGAATCTAGCACTTATAGTTTTTTTACAGGGACACAAAGAAAAATTCTTTATCATTATGGCCTATGGGACCAAAATCATAAAAGTGCGATAGCATCTAAACGCCTTATTCAATTGAGCAAAAATTTTATACCCATATTATAGGTCACAGATACTCAATCTGTATAGATTTTGGAGAATCTAGCACTTATAGTTTTTTTACAGGGACACAAAGAAAAATTCTTTATCATTAAGGCCAATGGGGCCAAATTTTTAAAAGTGTGATAGCGTCTAAACGCCTTATTAATCTGAGCAAAAAAATTGTACACATGTTATAGGTCGCATTTGCACCAACTGTATAGATTTTGGTGAATCTAGCACTACAGTTTTTTTACAGGGACACAAAGAAAAATTCTTTATCATTATGGCCTATGAGACCAAATTTTTAAAAGTGCGATAGCATCTAAACGCCTTATTCAATTGAGCTGAAAATTTGTATGAATATTATAAATCACTGTTGCACTAACTATAAGCATTTTGGTGAATCTAGCATCTATAGATTTTTACAGGGACAAAACGAAAAATTCTTTATCATTATGATCTAAGGGCTCAAAGTTCAGTAGCGTTAAATAAAACCTCGTGTGATATATGGAGAAAAAAACACTCTATTATGGTTTTCTCTCTTTTGTTTGTTTAGCAATTCCTCTTTCTTTATTTTATCTACAAAACTGTTAGTTACTCAATGTTCGGAAAGTCGAGTGGAGTCACTCCAGATTTTTTTTAAAAAGTTTTTTAGAGGATATAGATATAATAAACTTAACTCATGATTGTAATAATCAGTAATTAAGATTACTAGCGAGAGATGGCACTGTATGTGTTCTGTTCGGAGCGAATGTCAGTTCTCAGCCAGCCGCAATGTAAATAGGTTGCATGAATAAATTTGTAATCTTAGCTCATCGGCCGTACTTGATTGTTAGCCATTAATAATTCAACCTAAATTATAAGAACTTAAAAATTCCTGCAATTTTACTGTTTTAAAAGTGTAAGGTTTATCATGATATTACAAAAGAATTTTAATATAACAATACAATATAAATGTGTAAAATTATTAATTATAAGAACAAAAATTCAACAGAGAGAAGGGTAAAAAAAGAAAACTAAATGAAATTCTCACTAAATTTTTCTGCAATTCTTTTTCTCTTTTTTAAGTGTAAATAATATATTTTATGGTTAAATATTGAATATTAATACATAAAAATTTATAATACTACTATAATTATAAAAATTTATAATATTTATAATACATAAGGATAAGTGTCAAGTCCATGGTGCTTTTTACAATTCATTTATTTACTTTTGAAAGGCAACAAGATTAAAGCCATGGTTTTTTTTACAATTTGTTGATATTTAGTGGCAACAGAGGTTCTTTGTTTGGGTTTGGGTTCGAATGTCGAAAATTGTTCGATGCTTCAGAATTTGAATTCTGTGATTTTTTTTGTTTTGAATAAACTTTCTTTTCTGATATTGCATTTACAGTCATTGATATGCTGATAGCATAATTGATATTCTCTTTTGAAAAATGAATAACGTAAAAATAAGTAATAAAAGAGAGATTTAGTTTGAATAGTGCATGCATTTTTTTCTCCTTAGAAAAAGGGGTGGGGTTATTGTAGTTTCTTTATTAAAAAAATTTTAAATGAAGTTCACACTGCTAGTTAATTATAAACAGCAATAGCTAAATGGTGAGAATAAAGAGGACATTGAAATGTTTTGGCCAGACAAATTTTCTTCCATGTTTAAATTTCAATAATAACCTTAGACAAAAATAAAATATACATAACTCTAACTGTGGTGTTACTTTATATACTACCTGCTCTTGAATAGAGACTTATCTTAAAAATATTTAATAATGATGGATAGAGGCTGCTTTTTTAATCCAAAACAAAAGATGTTAAAAATAGTGATCGTATAAAATAATGATGAGTGAACCCTAGGCTTCGATCTGATCATACATGGGTACTTACCAAGCATAAGATAGATTTATTTTTTATTTTATTGTTTTTATTTATAAGATATTTTAAAATTCAGAATAAAGACAAACATACCCAGTCTTGAAAAAAGAAAGGCAGCATTCAATTGCACAAAATTAGAAGTATTTATTAATTGGTTTGTTCATTTTCAAGAAAACATAGCCATTTTCTTTAAAAGAAATGCAAGATACTTCACAAAAATATTTAAATAAATCGTCTCCGGTCATTTTCACAATTTAATTTAAAGTCATAATAACCGTTAATAATAAAAATCTTTCGATGGAAAAAGATTTAAAAATGTATCAGGGTGTGTGACCACATATAAAAAGATAACGGTAAAAATAACGCACGGACGCAAGCGCCCGGCCATTCTTCTCAGGACCGAGGTGGAACACACACTGAACTGATTTTTAAATTTTAAAAATCGCTCCTAAAGAAAAATCAGGTCCGCGCAACTAAAATCACGGATACGTGATTTTTGATTCGTTAATCGGACCACAAAGGTAACCAATGAACAGTTCGCGCACGCAAGAGAAACAATCGCGGATTCTCCCGTTGACAAGTGTCGCGGGAAGCAAACTTTACAGGGTGCGTTGAGCCAGGAACGAACGGCTGCGATGAGATGCCTTCAAAACGATGTATTTTGGCATAGGAATTAAACAAGAGGTTATGTATTTACATCACATATCCCCACATGACTAATTACAAAAAATTTTATGGCACTGGAAACATGAACCGGATATGGTGAAATTGTGAACAGAGCCAGAGACAGTTTTTGTTGACAAAAGACATAAAATTTTTTGTGAATAAATTGTGTAAAAGAATAATATAAAGAAAAATTCAGAAACATTACTAAATATAACATATATATCAATTATTTTACAACTAAAAGAAACTTATCGTTATTACACCTACGAACTTGTTATAAGAAGAAATAATATAATCATAATATCAACAAAAAAAAATCACTGAACACATGAGCTTGTTATTTGAAAACACTCACGTGAAAAAAAAAATTTTCTTTTCTTTTTTTTGAATTTCTCTTCAAAGGAAATCATGCGAATGACAATAACATGATAATCTCAATTGTTATAGAAAAATAAGACACACATAAAATATAAATGTAATGTTTTAAATGTAAACACAGCACATGAAAATAGATATCTATTAATATATAAGTATGAATATAAACATGAAATCATATTACACAAGCGACATGTCATGAAAGAAATATTAATTTGTTACCATTAACATAAGAATTGTTTATAAAATAAACAGAAATATATTTGGGCCCAATTATTACATGTGAGAAAGCCCCTTGGAAATAGACCAAGAAAAATATCAAATGAAATTAAAACCCAATTAAAATAATAACCCTAAAATGAAAATAAAATAATGTGCTTAAAAAAAAAAAAATGCTATTTCCAATTGGCTTGCTACTATTACACAATTATTTTCAGATATGTATATATTTATATCTGAATAATACTCTAAAAAATATATATACCAGGTGTATAAGCTTAAATCCGCTGTTTTTTAGTAATAAAAACACATTTATTTTTTATATAAAGCAAAACAAAATTTTATTCAAAATAGTTTCCCTCGCTAACTGTACATTTTTCCCATCTTTCGGGCAATTGGTGAATTCCACGCCAAAAGAATTCCTTATCTTCTGAGGCAAACCACTCGTCCAGCCATTTTCGAACGTCTTCGTAAGAAACCAAGTGCTGTTCGGCGAGTGCATAGCCCATTGATGAAAACAGGTGATAATCAGAATTAGCCAGGTCTGGTGAATTAAGCGGGATGGAGTAACACCTCCCAGTTAAGTGTTTTGAGATAATTTTGGACCAATTTTGACGTGTGTGCTGGCGCGTTATCATGAAGAAAAATCAGTTTGTCATGTCTTTGTTGATAATAAGGCCTTTCCCATGGCATGTAGACGGATAGAAATGGCTGGTTGAGTGACACCTAACTTCTCGGCAAGCATTTTTTGCGATTGGGTATCATATTCGTCCAAAAGAGCCTGTAATTCATAGTCGTCAAACTTTTGGGGCCGATTTTCACGCTCTTTGTCATTTAAGTCAAAATAGCCATTTTTGAACAGACGAAACCAGTCTCTGCAAGTTGTTTCTGACAAAGCACTGTCACCATAACCTTCCACAAGCATTCTATGCGATTCGGCAGCTGATTTCTTCAAATTGAAGCAGAAAAGCAGAGCTTCCCGCATATGCACTTTTTTTTTAGACATGTTTACACGAAGAAAAATTAATGTTTTTATATGAAATCACTAACGATTTGCACTGATTTATGTGAACAGACGTCAAACTAATACAAAAACAATAAGACATTTAAATGTCCGCTGTTAATACACTCACTAGCGCCATCTATACGCAAACAGCGGATTTAAGTTTATACACCTGGTATATATAAATGAGGAATTACTTAACAGAAATGTGGTACAGCAAAATCCAACCCTCTAACACATTGAACACTTTTTTTTTTTTTAAATTTTTGTATATTTCACCATGATAATCTTGAGATATTAATATTATATTTTCAAAAATTAACTTTTTTTCATAAACCATAATTTATTGGATGTGACTTTCCAAGAGTACTCCCAAGCAGGTTGATCAGTCCTATTCCGAAGCACTCCCGGAAAGACAGAGAAAGCAAAAAAAAAATATATATATATATATATATATATTGTTACAGATTACTATTTTTTATACCTGGGCCTCAGGTTGTACTTGGGAGCCGAGCTATCTGGTATACAAGTGTTATTTTTCTTGTTGACAATAGGAGCAGGAGATTGACTATTTTCTCGAATTGGCAATTTATTGTTTGTAAGTAGAGAATTTGTATTGTCTTGTATAAGATATTGTTTCCTTTTTGGGACAATTAAAAGTCTATCGATATTAATGTGGAACGGTTTTGCTGTAACACTTTCATACTCTTTAATTTGAACCAGCACCTTAGAAATTACTTTAGTGACAATAAAAGGCCCGATAAACCTTGCTTTGAAAGTGTCTCATGTTTTCATGTAAACAAGGTCACCAGTCTTGAACACTCTGAGGGAAGCCCTCTGGTGCTGTCTTTGATTTCTGTAATTTTCAGCATCCTTCATATTTCTATGTACCTTTTCATAGATTCTATTTAGCGACTTCATGTATTCATAATACTCGAAGGGGAATTCCATATTTGACATTTCATGTAATTCACATATATCAAATATATTAGAAACTGACCTACCAAAATGTAAAAATGCTGGTGAATACCCCGTTGATGAATGTATAGAAGTGTTGTATATACTTTTGTGTATCATCAAGGCTTGTTTGAAGTTGAAGCCTTCACCTGCTAATGAAGCAATAGATGATTTGATACTAGTATTTATCCTTTCTGAAGATCCTTGCGTCTGTGGATGTGCAGCTGAAGCATGAACAAGGCTTATTTTCATGGTTTTGGTGAAATGGTTGAAAATATCTGCTGTAAACTGAGGTCCAAGGTCAGACATTAATGCTGCAGGACGTCCATATGATGTGATATATTTTGTTAGGGAGTCTACAACAGACTGTACCGTGGGTCTTTTAATTGGAAAAAGTTCTAAGAATTCGGAGAAGTTATCAAAACAGGTAAGTACAAACATGTTGTTGGAGAATGGTCCAATAAAATCCATAGATACCAGTTCACCAGGTTTATTTGGAATGAACATTTCTTGTAAAGGAGCTGGTGGAATTTTGTGAGGCTTATTTCTGATACAGAGTTTACAAGAAAGCACGTAATTTTTGGTATCTCTGTATATTCCTCTCCAGTAATATGACTTCAGGATTTTACGGTATGTATTGTAAATACCAAAATGTGGCATATGAGCTATCTTTAAAATTTTAGGTTTTAGTGAATTTGGTACAAGAATCTTGGATGAATTACTATCTTGATTGCTATTAAATTTTCTTTTTATCATCAATAGACCTGTATCTGGATGGATGAAATAATTTTTGAATTTCTGTTTTGGATTTTCAGATGTAATATTTTGTACTATTTTCAATAAATTATCATCATGTTTTTGTTCAATAAATAAAGTATCTTGTGAAACTTGTAGTTCTGGGTCATTATTTTCTCTATTAGTTAGGTTTAGGTTGCTGTGATTTATATTGTGCAACTGTATGCTGGGTGAATTGGATGATACAGGTAAGATATTTTCATCATTTATTAACTCTGGATTTGTTGTCAAATTTTGGGTGGATTCTGAAAAGTCATCACGTGAAAAATAATCTGCTAGCACATTAGATTGACCTTTAATGTATTGGAATGTAAAATCATATGTGTACAACTCTATTAGCCATTTTGTAGTAAGATCTACAGGTGAAGTAGTACTGCGATAGAATTCTATGGGTTTGCTATCACTTAAAATTGTAAATTGTCTATTGTATAAGTAGAACCTGAATGATTGAACTGATTTAACAATTGCCATAAGTTCTTTCTTGAGTGCCGGATAGTACTTCTCTGAATTAGAAAGTGTTTTGCTGAAATAGCTAACTGGTTGTAATACATTGTTGCGTTCTTGCAACAGAACCCCAGCTATAGCTACATTGCTAGCATCGGTATTCAGGAAGAAAGGCTTGTCAAAATCAGGTAAATTTAGAAATGGTTTAGTAAAAAATATCTTTTGAATTTTCTGAAAAACTTCTGTGTGTTGATGTGTCCATTTAAACGGGATCTTCGTTGAAGTTAACTGTGTTAGTTGATCCACTAGTTTTGCATAATTTGGAAGAATTTTTCTGTAAAAACCACATAAACCAAAAAATCTCTTTAAATGTTTTCTTGTTTTGGGAGTTGGAAATGCTGTTATTTTGGTGATGTTTGATGATATGGGACTTATAGTATGGTCTTGTATATGAAATCCAAGGTAATCAATAGCCTTCTTAAAAAATTGGGATTTCTTCGGAGATAAGGTGATGTTATACTTTAATAAAATTTTGAAAAGTTGAGTCAGTTTTTCTAACATTTCTGGAAATGAATTGCTACATACAATGATATCGTCCTGGTATGCAAAGATACCAAGACATTTTGTTTCTTCAATTATCGCATCAATCAACATTTGGAAACTGCTTGCTGCAGATCTTAGTCCAAACATTAAACGACTAAATGAATAGGTCCCCCACTGAGTTGTGAATGATAACCTTTTTCTGAACTTCTTTGGGAGATGTATTTGATGATATGCAGACGGGAAGTCCAGCGTGGTGAAGTATTTATACTTTGAAATGTTATTAATGATATAATCAATTCGTGGCAATGGATACGATGAACTCCTTATCATAGCATTGATGAGTCGCAGATCAAGGGCTAGGCGAAAAGATGGCTTTTCATCAGGAGATGTGGGTTTTTTCTTCACAGCAAGCATGGGTCTAGCCCATTCAGAAATGCTCCTTTCAATGATGCCAGCCTCTTGTAGAGCACCAATTTGTTTCTTTATCTCATCCTGCATAGCTTCAGGAACTGGATAAGGCAGCGTTCTTACAGGAACATCACTTGTGAATTGTATGTGTGGGGTCACATGGTCAGTGTGTCCCAGTGATTTAAGTGATGAGGAAAAAACCACTTGATGTTCCATAAGCAATTTCTGGATAGTCAATCTTTCTTTAGTAGACAAATGGTGTAAGGAAAAATTATCAATACTAAATTCAGATTTTCGGAGTTGAATAATCTCATCCGATGCTTGAATCAGATTAACTTGTGCTCTGGGCTCTTGTTTAATTTCCTCTATTTCTTCAATTTGGTGAATTATTCCAAGCTTGGTACCTTTATTTAAATGTTGATCTACTTTAGAATAATTTGTTAACGGAATTGAAAATGACATTACTTCACTATTTTTACTATGTGAACCCTCTTCAAGGTTGACAATTGCAGTGTACAAACCTATACCTTTGTTTTTATTCAGTGTGGGAATAAAGATTACCTGTTTATCAGCATATATTTGTTTGCACATAACAAAGACATAAACTGTTTCTAGTGGTGGAATGATCACTTTGTTTTTAAGTGCACATTTATTAACTTCATCTTGACAGTCAAATTGAGAATTTTTATCGTTTACGAAAGTAGGATTAGAGGTAGAACTATTGGTCTCAGGAACAGCGGGTAAATTTTGGAGGCAATTAATTTTGGATTCAGGAATCTCATACTCATCTTCAGGAATTGTGCTATAAATGTCAACATGACAATCGTTAATTTGTACGAGATTTTGTTTTAAATCAATTAGGACCCTATGGGTTTTCAGAAAATCAAATCCCAATATACCAATGAATTTAGAGTCTGTAGGAATATCTATGAGAAAAAATGTATGTCTGAAAAAAAATTTGCCAATTTTGAATGACAGATTGATACATCCCGCACAAAATACCGCTGAATTGACAGTAGCAATTTTAACTTTTGTAGCGATTCTTTTAAAGTGTAATTCATTTCTGAATTTATTGAAATAGCCTTTGGCTAAAACTGAAATGCTCGCACCTGAATCCAAAAGAAAGTTTTGTAATGACTTATTTATGTTTAACTTAACAATAGGTAGGTGAGGACTGGCAGCTTGAGTGTACAATAGAAATCTTAATGAATGAATAAAAATAACATCATCATCAGGCTGCTTTTCTGTTTGGGATGTGGCATTAGATGATATATTTGCAGGAACAATGGTTTGAGTACTTACTGAACTGACCAATCTTTTTGATGAGATAGGAAATTTTAATCTAGTGCTTGGTGATCTTAGAATTATCTCCTGACCACAAATTTTTAGACCATTCGAATGTTCAGTAAACTTATTATGTACAGAAGCATTAGAAACATTTTGCATTAACTGCTTACAGTTTACATTTGTAGGATTATCATCTGCGACTATTTTAGATCTGGTGAAAATTCTAGCAGCCTTACATTTTGTACTATTTGTCTGAGATCGAGAATTATGGATGGAAGGGGAAGTGCAAGACTGACCTCTCCCAGAAATTTGTCAGTCTTTATTAAACTGACGATTCTTGTAGTAGGGCCCTTTACGTGTCTTATACATGTTTTTAAACACTCGTTTATGTCCAAAACTTGATGACTCAGATTGAGCCTCTGCTGATTGGGGGTGAGTGTGAGAGGAGTGTCTATCCGAAGGAGAATGTTCACGGTTATATTTGGGTCTAATTTTATTTCTTTGATATGATCTGAATCCCTGTCGATCTGTGTCAAATCTTTTGTTACCTAGATATCCCTGAACATCTTTTCATTTGTAACAAAACTGGGCAGTGTGTCCAACACGAAAACACCACTGACATGTCGGTTTATGATTATCAGACTTTGAGGGCTGATCTGAATTTAATTTAACATGATGTAGCTGGGAGTCCTGAGCCGAGGTACTGTGTTGTGGAATTTCAGCAGTCATGCAATGATTTATATTTGAAAATGATGGCTGGGAAACAGCTAAAGATTCATTTGATTGTACAATTTCTTGATATGCAGCTAGACTGTCAACTGTTTCCTCAGAATTACTACACTTTCTCGTTAAAAGATGTAATTTATAATCGGGGATGAGTGTATCTGTTAACTTTGCAATGAGTACTTGGTCCACTGATTCTTGTGGAAAATTTGGAAACCTCTTATAAACAAGATGTTGGAGCCGATTAGCAAAGTTTCGGATATTCTCCAAACCATCAAATTGAATGGCATTATATTGTAATGCGACACTCTGTTCTGTTTCACCTTTAAAATTCTTACGTAAAATCTGAAATAATTCATCAGGAGACTTGGCTCTTTGGCATGGGATTGACGATGTATAAAATTTTAAAGCCCTATCGCAAAGTTTTGATTTAATAAAAATAAGGGCCTGTTTAGGATGCCATTTAAAACTATCTATTTTAGTCTGCACCTGTTCAATAAAAAAAATCCAAAAGATCTGGATCACCATTAAATGATGTTGCTGTGAATTTAAGACAATAAGTTTTTTCAGAAGTCATGATTTTAAGAAAAATTTGTCAAAATTTTGCAGAGACAAAATAAAAAAAGTTAATACATAGTCATATATTTTCAAAATATCAAGCAGACATACTCATCTACTTTAATCTTATTATATTTCATAACAAATTTTCATATTAAAACTGAAGTTGACCCATCTTATTATGTCTATTTTTTAGAAGTGATAGCAAACTCCCAAACACAATAAATTATAACATGTTATTCCTACAGCCTATTTTCAAAATATTCTTTCTCTATTATTTTGGCATTAATTCCAAAACCAAAACAGTATTTTTATTTTGCAAATGAATAATACCCTATATAATCCAGAAATACATACCAATATATTATACTTCAAAGGTGAAAGTAAGCTTTTAATTATTATTCTTGATAAACTATTTGATTAAATACATTCAACAGACTGCATTATAATACTTAGTTCAATATGCCACTATGGAATTTTTTTTTTTTTGAAAAACCACTTTTCAAAAGTGTGTTTCTAGAAAAATATATGAATTCTTATTTAACTATTTCAATTTATTATTATTACTATTATTAATGAAATGGCTAATAGGCATCTTAAAATAAAATTTCACCCATACAAACAGTACTACTTTCGATAATTACTGCACTTATGGCTATGAAAATATGAATAATAATAAAAATATACATCTTTCTAATAATTTCTTAAATAAAGCACTTTCAGACCAAAACTGGCAATGTACCTCATGCAATCTTTTATTTTTATGATCGGCACCATATGTGGTGTTACTTTATATACTACCTGCTCTTGAATAGAGACTTATCTTAAAAATATTTAATAATGATGGATAGAGGCTGTGTGATACATGTTTATCATGTATCACACATATTAATCCAAAACAAAAGATGTTAAAAATAGTGATCGAATAAAATAATGATGAGTGAACCCTAGGCTTCGATCTGATCATACATGGGTACTTACCAAGCATAAGATATTGGGTTGGCAACTAAGTAATTGCGGATTTCACTCATAGATGGCGTCAGTTGAATTTTTAGGTTTGCAGACGTAGTACAAATGTAAAACACATTTTGTTATTTGATAGTTGCCAATTCAGCTGTCAATCAGTAAAAAAAGTTTTTTTATCGGTTGCGTAGTTTTCGTTTGGCATTCGTTGAAAAATGGAAAATCAAAAGGAACATTTTCGTCATATTTTGCTTTTTTATTTCCGCAAAGGGAAAAACGCATTGCAAGCTCATAAAAAGTTATGTGCTGTTTATGGTGACGAAGCCTTAAAAGAACGGCAGTGTCAAAATTGGTTTGCCAAATTTCGTTCTGGTGATTTTTCACTCAAAGATGAAAAACGCTCTGGTCGTCCAGTTGAAGTTGATGACGCCCTAATCAAAGCAATAATCGATTTGGATCGTCACAGTACAACACGTGAGATTGCAGAGAAGCTTCATGTATCACATACATGCATTGAAATTCACTTAAAACAACTTGGCTATGTTCAAAAACTCGATACATGGGTTCCTCACGAACTGAAAGAAACGCATTTAACGCAACGCATTAACAGCTGCTATTTGCTAAAGAAACGTAATGAAAATGATCCATTTTTAAAACGACTGATAACTGGTGATGAAAAATGGGTTGTTTACAACAATATCAAGCGGAAAAGATCGTGGAGCAGGTCAGGTGAACCAACTCAAACAACATCAAAAGCTGATATTCATCAAAAGAAGGTTTCGTTATCAGTTTGGTGGGATTACAAAGGAATTGTCTACTTTGAACTCTTACCACCCAACCGAACAATCAATTCTGATGTCTACATTGAACAACTAATGAAATTAAACAATGCAGTTGAAGAAAAGCGGCCCGAATTGACAAATTGAAAAGATGTTGTATTCCATCATGACAATGCAAGGCCACACACATCTTTGGTCACTCGGCAAAAATTATTGGAGCTTGTTTGGGATGTTTTGCCACATCCACCATATAGTCCTGACCTTGCACCATCTGATTACTTTTTGTTTCGATCTTTACAAAACTCTTTGAATGGTAAACATTTCAATAATGATGATGATATCAAATCGTACCTGATTCAGTTTTTTGCTAATAAAAACCAGAAGTTTTATGAACGTGGGATTATGATGCTGCCTGAAAGATGGGAAAAGGTCATTGATCAAAATGGGCAATACATTACAGAATAAAGTTATTTAGTTCCATGAAAAAATTGTCTTTGATTTTCTAAAAAAAATTAGCAATTACTTAGTTGCCAACCCAATAGATTCATTTTTTATTTTATTGTTTTTATTTATAAGATATTTTTAAATTCAGAATAAAGATTTAAAGACAAACATACCCAGTCTTGAAAAAAGAAAGGCAGCATTCAATTGCACAAAATTAGAAGTCTTTATTAATTGGTTTGTTCATTTTCAAGAAAACATAGCCATTTTCTTTAAAAGAAATGCAAGATACTTCACAAAAATATTTAAATAAATCGTCTCCGGTCATTTTCACAATTTAATTTAAAGTCATAATAACCGTTAATAATAAAAATCTTTCGATGGAAAAAGATTTAAAAATGTATCAGGGTGTGTGACAACATATAAAAAGATAACGGTAAAAATAACACACGGACACAAGCGCCCGGCTATTCTTCTCAGGACCGAGGTGGAACACACACTGAACTGATTTTTAAATTTTAAAAATCGCTCCTAAAGAAAAATCAGGTCCGCGCAACTAAAATCACGGATACGCGATTTTTGATTCGTTAATCGGACCGCAAAGGTAACCAATGAACAGTTCGCGCACGCAAGAGAAACAATCGCGGATTCTCCCGTTGACAAGTGTCGTGGGAAGCAAACTTTACAGGGTGCGTTGAGCCAGGAACGAATGGCTGCGATGAGATGCTTTCAAAATGATGTATTTTGGCATAGGAATTAAACAAGAGGTGATGTATTTACATCACACTAACAATAAATTTTACACCAATATAAATGTAAACATAATAAATTAATATGGAAATTATCCAGGTATCAAAGAGCTACCCCATAGCATAATTTAAAAGAAGCACATAAATGAAAGTTATAGCTAAACAAAAAATTATAACAACATAAGACAAATTTCCCTAACCAATTTATAAAGTTGCAAAATCAGAGATGAGATTGGGGAATCGACAAAAAGTCTGAAAGTATCAGCAAAACTCAAAGATAATTTAATTTTAGTAATAAAAGAAGAAACAGTTACACAAAATCATACTTACTATTAGCAAAAATGGAGAATATATGAAAATAAGTTGTTTAGAAACAGTCAAAAGAAAGAAAATTGAACAAAAATAAGAATATTTAGAACAAAAAAACCTGAAAATTGTTTTTAAAAAATTAAGAAAAGTCTGAAATTCCTACAAAAATCTGAAAATTCTCATTCCTGCAAAATAAATAGCATTCACACATAAACAGGTGCTATAGGGAAAAACAGTGAACATAGTGTATTTCTCAATTCCTAACATTATCTATATATAAATGTAAAGTCTGTTTTACTATAACAATCCACATCCTTTTTTTCCCTTCCCTCCTTTGGAAATATGATATGAAAACTCATTACACTAATAAAAAGTTGCTTTATTTCCTTAAAAGGAAGTTAAATGGTAGGAAAGATATGTTATGTTATACAGTTTGGAAACAGCTTGAGCTTTTATAATTATTAAATTTTGTTGTCTTTTATCCTTATTTATCACTGTCCTCCCCCTCTTCCCCCCACAGATGAGCCAGAAAAATACCATATTTTTTAGCTATTTGTACATAATCTTATTTTCTCTAAATTCATTACAATGTTTACAGCATATTTAAAAAATATATACCGATATCAAATGTTTACTAAATTATATATTCAAGAAAATGTCTACATAAATAAACTGACAAACTTTTCAGTTTTATTTTAATATAAGTTTCAGAAAAACTACTAAAAATAAATTGTTTCAAATAAGAAAACAGTCGCTGAAACATATGTTACGAGTTCAAAAGTATTTCTCTTTGCAAAATGGTCAAAGCTCAAAGGTCATTATTATTATTTCTGGATTGTAATTTATTTATATATATATATATATACATAAAATAATAAGTCAGATTATGTGAATTTTTTTAAGTTTGTTTAGTAAAAAAATTACTAATAAATAAATAAATAAATTTACCTGCATGTTTGTACCATTATATAGAGAGATAAATACAATAAAATAAAAATAAATCGATATATATATAATAAAATGTGCGTGTGTATGTATATATAGCCAGAACATTTAAGAAAAGCAGTGATCGCAGAGTTACATAAAGGGTATTGCAGTTAAGCATATAAAAACTGCACCAGCTTCGAATGAAGAGTTCTTGCCTGCTATTTATTGTTCTTTATCTGAAACATCTTTTGCACACAATTTTAGACTTCTACCCTCAACGATTAGGGAGTAATGGTAGTGGCAACTTAAAACGTTAAATTTAATTTTTTTTAAAAACTATTCACGATATCTTAACGAGGTTGAAGCTATTCATAAATGTTTATAAAGTACATAATATATATTTTTTTCAGACTTTTCACTCGATTTTAAACGGTAGAAAATGATAAGTATATTTTTGATGGGCGATTTTTTATACTATCCACCAAAGTGACACCTACCAAAAAAATACAGTTTATTTGTTTATTAATTAGCTATTATATATAAAAATTACAGAAGTGTCAAATTGGTAGAACGTAGTGAAAAAAAATAATAATCACTTAACAATAATACTTGTGTGCAAGTGTTTCACTCTCAAAATAAAAGACTGACACCAGCACTCATTATCAATAGCTTCTATTATTGTCAATTGCAATAAATTAAACCACTAATATGATATAAATTATTGATAAAAATACGCTGGTATAGGTTGGTTTTCCATGCTGAGACAGAAACTCTTGCACCCTTGTAATAATACCAATGATATAATATTTATTTTTAAAAGTTATTTTATAATAATAAATAAACAAGGCAAGCAAATATAAAAATGCTCTTTTAAAATTTGTTATTAAAATGTACCAATTAGCAATAAAAAAAATATTCTATTTAATTGTTATCAGGAATCTTACATCTAAACTTTTTTTTAAGACACTTTTACGGATGAGAAATTTTTCTAATTTTTGCTACCTTTATTTTTATGCACTAGTCTCTATCCTGTTTAATCATGACATATTACTATGAAAATACTGATATAAAGATTTCTGTATGAAAATAGCATAGATGCCAACATTTTACTTTATTCCGGGGTATTTTTAGCACCACCTTTTTTCATGCATCTGTCAAAAGCTGTTTCTCCATTCATAGTTCATAATGGCCACGCCTTTTTTCAAGAATTCTACCGTCAGTACTTTTATGGAATAGATTTCCTTTTACATTTTAAGACATTTTAAATATAAAAAATTGCTAAATATTAATAGTGGTGCAGAAAATTAAGAAGTTTCAAGGACTGTACGAACTATGTCATTTTTGATGGGCGGAGCTATGTGAAGGATTTATAAAGGATGTCAGTTATACCTGATTACGTTTAACAATAGTAGATGATTTATAAAAATCACACTAGTAAATAAATAAATAAATGAATCTTATACTATTAAGTGAGCAATATTTGTATATATATTTCACTGTTCTCGAAAACGGTAGCTCGGACAGTCACGAGATTTAACACAAAGGTGCCCCCCGAAAGGATCATTGTGCACATCGAAGTCAGAATTTCGAATTTAAGTTTAGTTTTCCTTTAATTAATAAAAATATGAAAATAATAAGCTAATAATAGCGAAAAATTAGCCATTTAAATTTAATCCATAATTTAATTGTTGCCAAAAAAAAAAAAAAAAAAAAACGAGTTTATTTTTTTTTCCAACAGGAAAATACATTTATCTAAACATGAACAATACTACACACTACTGATCGCAGAGCTTCCAAATTTGACATATAGGTACCTGGGACCCTGCAGGTGTGCACCTCATCGAGATTTTTTCGAATTTTGAATTTGAATTTTTTAAATTAATGTTTTTTCGATTATAAACATTGGCTTTTATGTTTCATTTTTCTTGAATTTATTCTTTGATTGTAATCGTCTGCGTACCTTAGCAACGGCTATATTATGCAATTTATTTTTTATTTAATACATTTATTTGAGGGCGAATCTTTTTTCTCTTTTTAATTTATTATATTTATTGGAAATAAAATGGTAATGCAGTAGAAAAAATTAAATATATTAAATTTAAAATTTAAAAACGTATTTATAACAGTTATGTTTATGTATAATTTTTGTAGTATAACAAAAATTATTTTTCATTTGTTAATTTAATTTCTTTAAAAGTTTTTTTTTTTTTTTTTTTTTCCTAATTTAAAGTATTTGTCAGGAAATAATGGTAGTATATAGTAGAAAGGATTAAACTGATTGGAATTTATCTGTTTTTTATGTATTTAATTCCTTCCGAAAGAAAATCTACTTTTTATTTTATTTCATTACATTGGTCGGAATCAAATTGTAATACGTAAATAGCATGAGCAATAAAATACTTGGTTCAAAAACTAAAATATTTAATAGACGCTGAGATACAGTTATCTTTAAAATCGTAGTTCTTAAATAATGGCAGACCCACCTATCGTCAATAAATACCCATACTGAAATACATAGGAAAGAGATTTCTGCAGGCTGCGGGAACCTGATCCCGATACAGTGTGGGCAGAGAAAGAGCTGCCGTAGTCAGCGAGTACCAGATGCGAGGTCTAGAGCGATTCCAATGTAATTATTTTAGTTTTTATTTATAATGTGATGTGAAAAATAAATAATGATCCAATTCTTTTGGAGATTCATTTAAATATAGTGGCCAGCGAAGCGGGCGTAGCCTGCTAGTAAAACATTATGCATGTAGAATAAATGAATTGGTAGACCTTTATCAAAATATTTTTATTTAAAAGAATGGAACAGCTTATAAATATACTTTAGCCAAATTAAATAGTACTTTTCAGACGTATAAAATTCTGTGTTACTGTATGTCAAGGGGTTCATTCTCTAGCAAAGTTGTTACAACTTATATATTGAAGTAAGCGCAAAAAGATTTAAAAACTGAGAGACTTCCAATTCATTCTGTAACATTATCAGTAACTGCCTAACAATGTTAAGAATTAAAATAAAAATGTTGGCAGCTATATTTACAGCTAATTATATGGCTCGTATTCCATGCCCCCTTTTACACGTTCGGAGATGGGGGAAACACCCACCTTTTTTTTTTTTTTTCTTTTTTTGCTACTGCTATTTTTATAGATGCCAATATTTTGATTTATTTTGGAGTACTTTTAGCCCCGCCTTTATTTATAGAAAATTTTTATGAAATATATAAGTTCCATAAAATCAGGCAATTTTATCCTTAAAAAATTAGTGGTATGGAAAAAAGGCGGGGCTAAAAAATACTCCGGAATAAATTAAATTTTGCCATCTATGCTATTTTCATATAGAAATTTTTATATCAGTATTTCTGAAGTGTTGTGACGTGATTAAACAGGATAGAGACCATTATGTAAAAATAAAGGTAGAAAAAATTAACGGAAATTTCTCATCCTTAAAAGTGTCTTGAAAAAAGGGCGAGATGCAAGATCCCTGATAATAAATAAATATAATTTTTTTTTTTTTAATTGTTACGTTTTAATAACAAATGTTAATAGAGCATTTTTATATTTGCTTTCATTGTTTATTTATTGATATTAAGTAGTTTTTAAAAATAAATATAATATCATTGGTATTATTATTAAGTGATTATCATTTTTTTCACTACGTTCTTACCAATTTGACACTTCTGTAATTTTTATATGTAATAGCTAACTAATAAACAAATAAACTGTATATTTTTGGTAGGTGTTACTTTGGTGGATAGTACAAAAAATCGCCCATCAAAAATATATTTATCATTTTCTACCATTTAAAATCGAGTGAAAATTATGAAAAATATATATATTATGTACTTCATAAACATTTATAAATAGTTTCAACCTCGTTAAGATATCTTGAATAGTTTTTTTTAAATTAAATTTAACGTTTTTGGTTGCCACCCCCATTACTCCCTAATCGTTGAGGGTAGAAGTCTAAAATTGCGTGCAAAAGAATGTTTCAGATAAAGAACAATAAATAGCAGGCAAGAACTCTTCATACGACACTGGTGCAGTTTTTATATGCTTAACCTGCAATACCCTTTGCATGGTGGTTCGTATTGCATCTCATGCCCGATGCATGCCCTCTTCTGATGCACCTCAAAGCTTGATTTCTGAATTTTTTATTAGTTTTTTTAATTAATTAAAATATAAAAATAATTTTCTTATAATTACTTTAAAATTAGCCATTTAAATATCAGTTTTAAATTTAATTCTGGCCAAAAAAATTTCATGAATTCTCTTTTTTTTTTCCCCAGACATTTTTACAAGAATAATAAATGTATATATATATATGAAAGGATAAAGAGAGGTAAGATTTTAAATTATTATTTTATTATTTTAAATTGATAGTGAATAATAACTTAAATAAAATCCCATTAGGAATTCTTACAGGGGAAGTTTCCCCTGTAAAGTAAGTTTTATTACAATGCACGATCATAACGTGAAAGTCAGAAAAGTGAATGAATTTTAGGATAAAAAAGTGCTGAACAAACGCAACTTTCAATTTCTTGTGGTTAAGTGATGCATATTTAATTAATCTCAGAAATCTGGACCTCAGCTAAGCTGTCAATCGTTAAGTTAATAGCCAATGATTAGACGAAGGAGGGGTGAGGTTTCACTGCAAAAATGCCAATATTTAAGAGAAAACGTGCGGGGATCAGGTCTCTCTCCGTGTGTGCTCTTGCCTAGTAAAATCACGTCAAAATGGCAGCCCCGGGGGGTAACACGATGTAATAGCGGCTGCCGTCGTTCTCAGCCGACGAACTCGGTTCCACATACTCAGACCTAAATCCTGGACTATAACCTGTAAGATGTGCAAGATGTGCCAATAAACGACTGTCTATAATCCTAGGACTCGTTAATGAATGAAAGCCTCTTCATTAGAGATATTATGTGACATGGAGCAAAAGAATACATCACATATGTATATATATTGAAATTAATAATAAAAAGATTCTCAGCTTTCATAAATTATTAGGGCTCAAATGTGAAGGTTTCAACTATCCATATATAGTTATTATTCATAGATTTCATAAAACTCCTGTCAAATTTCGCACTGTTACTACAGGTTGTAATGCATATAATACTGTTGCTTGTAATCTTCGATTAAAACGTTTAAAAGAAATTCATAGTTTAACGCTAAACTCTGACAATAAGCATTGTGTAAAAACCAGTTTTCAACTTTTAAATAGAATTAAAAATTTTAAAAATATTACAAACATTAGTACATTTGATTTTAATGATTTATTTAATAATATAGACATTCATGACTTACATAACACTATGTTAATTCTTTTTAATGAACATCAACATAGTATTAAAGAAAAAATATCGATTCATTACTTTAAAACTTTGTTAAATTTCATAATACATAATAATTTTATTCTGTAAAATCATACTATATTCCAAAATATTAAAGGTATTCCACAAGGTGGTTCTGCTAGTAGTTTATTATCTGATTTGTATCTTTATTATTATGAAAGAAATTTCTCTATTAGTAATGACTTAATGTTTTATAGATATATAGATGATATCGTTTACTTTAATGATAGTAATACCAACACCTTCATAGATAATTATCCTCATAGTCTTTTATTAACTAAAAATGATATGATAAACAAAGAAATAAATTTTCTAGATTTAAAAATATATAATGATAATGGAAACTTAGATTTTGATATTTATGATAAGAGAAAATAATTTACTTTTAAAGTTAATCTATTTACTCATTACAAATCTTGTTTACATAAAACCATGTATAAAAATATTCTAATTAACTTCCTTTATAGAATAAAACATTTCTGTTCTAATAAATATAAAAGTAAAAACGTGAAATGTATCTATTTTCAAGCTAGAGTATATGGTTATCCAAAATTTCTAGTAAATTCAATTATTATATCGTATTTCTGATTTAATCAATTTTTCATTTTCTATGGTGCTTACATTAATTAATAAAAAAAAAAAAGTGCATTTGCATATTTTTTACCAAAAAAATTATATAAAAAATAAAAAACAATAAAAAAGGTGGAGGTTGGGGGGGTAGATGCTCGATTAAGGATGGGTGGTGTTGTTTGGCTGGATGGTTGGGAGGGATTGTGATTCTCGCGTGTTTATATGTGTGTGTGTGTGTATATATATATTGTATATGTATATATGCATATGTATTTATTTAAAAAAAAGTGTTTGCTTTATTAGATTCTAAAAAAAAAAAAAAACTTGATAATTCTAAAAAATAAAATTTCTAATAGTTTTTATTATTATATTATTGACTTTCAAATTAGTTAATTTGACAATGGAAATATTTATCAAGCCTACATTAATTAAAAAAATATATATATTAATTAATTAAAAAATTAACTATTGATTTTAAATTAATAACCTCAATTTTAATTATATATTGCATTGTGTTCTTTTATGAACTCTAAATTGGATTTTTAAATGATAACATTTGATTAGATTTTATTCAGCACACACACAAAAAAAAAATTAGGGTCATTACTTTTTTTTTCTTTTACGCTCAAAAGATGGCGCTCATTACTCACTAGTTTGATTTTGTGTTTCAACAAATTGACACTTTTGAGTTTCCGAATTTTTGTAAATCAAATTAATATCAATTTTTAATCAAAATTTAATTTTAAATTATCACTTTTAGGTTAATTATTAAAAATCAAACAGTTCACTCAACATTATCATTCAGTTGACAAATACGATTCCAAAAATAAATTAATCGTTCAGTTATTTAATACGATTCCAAAATTAACTGTGAATTTAACTGTATACAGCCACATGTTTGTTTAGTGATCAAGCTACTTATACCAGTTTTTCACGTGTAATGTAAGTTAAACTTTAGTTTTATTAATTATTACTAGTATTTCATTTAACTATTATTATTAGTGTTTTATTTAATAATTTTGAAATTGCTGCTTGAATTTAACAAGTTTGATTCTCATTTGGTTTTTCACGTATTATTCTTTCAGTTTAAACTTTTTCTTTTTTTGGGGTGTTCTAGGGTATAGCTTGTTGTAAATGTTCAGCAATTTGCATACAACAAGACAGAAATAACACCTATTTTACATGCAATATTCATTCTATACCCTTGAAAACGTAATGAATTTGCATGTTTCAATTTAAGGTTGCTTGATATTCATAATCTTTTTTTGTATTTTTTCTGGTTTCATCTTATTTAATGTATCTTGGTTTCATCTATTCAATGTTTTAAAAGGTTTTCAATATATATATATATATATGTAATATTAATTACGGGGTTGATGATCCTTCATCCTTACTGGAGTCATTAACTTGCAGTCTAGGCACAATAATTACACGTCAGTTGGCTTTACTTGACTTTAGTTAATCTCCATAAATTCTAAGGACTAGGAAGGCAATGAAAAGTTCGGATATTAAGTAAGTAATCCTATTTGGGGTTCTGCTGGACATTATTACCGAAATTGCCGTAGATCCTTTCTGGATGTCGGGGCTAGAATGGCCCAAGGCCAGCTTGCTCGTTACAGATTTTTTTTTTTTAGAAGATGATAGTTTCAAGCTCTCCCTATTTATTGCGAGTTTCCTGTTTTATAACCGTAACTTTTGGTGTAATTTGGCATATTTCTAATCTCCTCCCTATTTCTTTTATTGGTTACTTTATTTAATAACACACCTCTTCTTTGTGTTTTACTGGCTAATGACTTGTACTTTACCAGACAGAGTGATGCCAGTTGGCACCCCAATTCGCCAACTCGCCAATTCATTAAAACAATATTTATAGCTTTAGATTTGACATAAATAATCAAACCCTAATTTATAATCATAAATCTTTTATTTCTTTTTACTTTGCTAATTTTATTCTTGTACTGAATCTTTCCGGTGCCAGATACTCTTTTATTACTCATTAAACTTATTTATAGAACATTTCTAGACATCAAAATCATCTATCATCATTTTCAAATGATTGCGGTTACAATTTCCGTTCATTATTTTTTATGATTTTAGAGTAACTTGCAGCCTAATATGAAATTTCCTTTAATTCCTTTTGCAATATTAATTTGCAATATAAAAAGTGAATAAAATGTGAAAACAATAATTTAAAATATAAAAATATTAATTTAATTCTTACCTCTTATTTATCGATTATATATACATATATGTAACGTATTCTGATGGGAGTAAGTTGTAATCGTGGATTCCACAATTAAACATGCTCGCTTTCTGGAACACCTCTTTATTTAACATTCATATTATGGCTTGGGGTACTGGAAAGGCAATGGAAACCGGTGGCGTACCAGAATTGGTGGCCCTGACCACAGGTAGTGGACTTTGTAAACGATCTCGCACGTTAATTAACTTTCAGATCCGGTGGCCAGTGTAACTTTTTTAGTCAATTGTTGCCACAGAAGAATGCTGGAAGTCCTTTAATTTTGGCGTATTTCCTCTTTTATAGTCATAATTTTGGCATATTTCTGGCGTAATCTTAATCTCCTCCCTATTTCTTTATTGGTTATATTATCTACTACTGCAATGCTTCTTTGTGTTCTTTTGGCCAATGATTTCACACAGTTAGACAAGGTGGTGCTTACACTCGCCAAGTCATAAGCAACAATATTCATAACTATTGCCTCTGGCATATGTAATCAAATTCTAATTTTCATCAATTATTACCCAATTACAGTCACAAATCTTAAACCTCATCTATAAACATCATTTAACTTATTTATGGAATATTTCAGGAATCAAATGCTTATTCAATTTAAATTATTAACTTGTTTATTCCTTTTCGAATGATCGTGATTACAAAATTCCGTTTTTTATTTTCCATACTTTTAAAGTAACTTACTGCCTAAAATGAGATTTCCTTTAAGTCATTTTGTAATACTAATTTAAAATATGAAAATAATACACTAAACTACAAAAAAAATAAATAAATAAATAAATAAATAAATAAATAAATAATAAAAATATATATATATATATATAAATACTAATTTAATTCTTACCTCTTTTTCTATCCTATTATATACATATCAAAAATTAAATTTGCTTATGCCCATGGGAAAATGACATCATTAGGATTTTAAAATTAAATATTAATAAAAATTAAATTATAATAATATACTTATAGAAAATCACGGGCATTAAATTTTGACACTGAAGTAGAGCAGACAATTTTTGTCAAGGATTCTATTTTTCCGACAGCCATTTTAAGCCAAGTAGCACATCAAAAATATAAATAAATTATAAAATATTGAAAAAAGAAAGAAACAAACAATAATCACATAAATTATCTATTTCTGTGCCACTATATCATTTTATAGAAAAAGCCAAAATGGTCACAAAAATTCAAAAGTCAGCAAGCTATATAAAGCTACTATGATCAGGTTTACATATTTATTTTTCTATACGCCTACCGCTTTTAACTAACCATAAAATATTTTAAATGGAAAATGTATATAACCACAAAAAATTAGTTGTTTCATTAGACGCAGAGCTCATAACATATTGTAATATTATATTTAGCATGAAATTACTGTCGCTTTATGGTCGACCAGATAAGTGAAATAAAATATAGGAAATAACGTGAAAATAAATATTATATATAGTATCAAATATAAAATGTTACTTTAATTTTTTTCAATATTATGTGTTTCAAAACTGACATTCAATAAGAATCCAAACTGAAGTCCACAGATAAGCAATTGTTGCAGGCAATAGGGACATGTACCCAAATTTTGTAGTTGAGGAAGATGCTGCTGAAGGCAGCAGGGACCCAAAGCAAGGTTTTGAGCAAGTTGAATAGATTTTCTTTCTTTTTTTCTTTTGTTTCTCTCTCTCTCTCTTTATATATATATATATATATATAAAGCGATATAGAAAAAGAGGTGATTCTGTTTTTAATTCCTTTAAATATAGTGATCAGTGAAGTGGGCAAAGCCTGCTAGTAAATCAATTAAAAATAAATTAATTACTTAATTAAATAATAATAGTAAAAATGTTTTTTTTGTTTTTGTTTTTTTTATGGGCTCTCAGAGAGAATAAAGATTAAACTGAACAAATTTTGTTATTTTCTGTCTCATGTTTTCTACAAAGATAGGATGGTAATTATAAAATGAGGAATATTCTTAAACATTTACTTAACATTTACCACTAGGTGATTTGGGCCAGAAAAAGAATGATTATTGGAAACTATTAGCAAATTGGCAACAAAATACTATTTTTAGCATGATGTTTTTAATTAATAACTTTGTTAAACTGCTGGTATCTCTTGTGATGCTAGAAATTCTCTCATTCATTAGGAAATAGGGCCACAGGTGAACAAAATAAACAATAGTGGCAATGTTTATTTATTTATTTTTAGATTAAAGAGATAATTTGAATTTATAGTTTATTTATTTATTTATTTTAATCATAGTATTTATACTATCATTGGAGAAAAAGGAAAAAAAAAAAAAAAAAAAAAAAAGAAGAAAAGAAAAGAAAAAGAAAAAGAAAGAAAGAAAGAAAAAAATCCTGGTATAAAATTAAGCTAAGAATGGTAATTTATTTTTAAGATTTAATTCTTAATTCTAACTCATTCTTTTTTACTGAGACAAACTTAGCTTAATGAATTGTAAGAAGTCTGCTTCCACTGACAACACATACAAGAAGAAAAACATGTGTTTTAAAATGATTTAAGAAAAAAGGAAATTTTGAGTAAGAAGAGCTAAATGCTAAATGCTAAAAAAAAAAAAAAAAAAAAAAAGGGGGGGGGGAGTGGAAGTTGAGGCAGAGGTGAAAATTATACATATACATAATGAAACGCACAAAAAGCCAGAATCTCAATTAATTTTTAACTAACATAATAGTTAAAATGGACAGAAATAAACAAATTAATGAGTATAATTAACAGTAAATAAAGCCTCAATCATAAAAAATGTAACGCTTAAAAAAAAAAAAAAAAAAAATCAGTCTACAATTGATAATACAGTAAATATAAATCTTATTTTTTTAATTTTTATTTTTTTAAAAACAATAAGTAAATTACATACATCAGGTGAAGTGTTCCAGTTTACTAGAATATAGCATACCTGTTCATGTATATATTCCAGTGCACTAGCTAGCACTTTGTAAGCTGAAGTCTTTCCACCAAAAGGCATGCCAACAATCATAAAACCATGACGTACAATCATCATTTCATAAATCTTAGAAAGGGAAAAAAAATATTCAAAGATGAAATGTATTTAAAAAATGAAATAAGGTAAAATAAATATACAAATAAATAAATCCAGTAAAATATTGAATTTAAAAAATTTGAGGGGAAAAAAAAATAATAAGATGTTGGTGATGATACCAACAAATATAAATCCAATATATCACTATTAATTTGTCTGATATTATATATAGTTGAGATGCTTTAAACTTTCAAATTTACTTCTTATAATCAAAAAACAGAAAATTGTTTGACTAACTTCCGAAGTTTTTCTCAATTAAATTAGAAAAATAGTTTGGAGAACCAGACAAGGTTTACTTTCCACATATATTCCATTCCAGTGCAAACAGCTAACTTGCAAAGAATGCATTCTGATCAGTGGTCAATCCAGGCAAAAATTGGGTCCCTTTTGCTGTTCCTTCATCAGGGATGAGATTAGCAAAAATACAAAAAAGCTGAAACTGTACACAAAGGTAAGACGTTGAAATGAAATACTAGAATTTTGATAGACAAAATTTATTATATTAGAGTAATAAATATTATTTTAATCTTCAATGTGTAGAAAAAGAACAAATCCACATCAAAAGCTGAAAAAGTAAAAAGAAGCTGAAAAGCTAAATCTACAAAGAAGCTGAAATCAGCAGAAAACTGAAAAATCTCATCCCAGCTTCACAAAATTCTATATCATAAAAAAGGACTCTTCACAAAATTCAAATCTATAAAAAGAGACCTTTCCCAAAATTCAAATTCATAAAAATGGTCTCTTCACAAGATTTCTTTTTATAAAAATTATCCTTTTATAGAATGTTCCATATTTTCAGTATTATTTTTAATTAATTGGTTAAACAAAACTCTACTGACTTATTAAACACTATATAGAATGACTTAAAATGGAAGGTTTTACAAGATTATTATTATTATTACCCCCCCCCCCCCTCCCTACACACACACAAAAATAAATACAAATATCACAAAAAAGGGACCCAAAAAATTAAAACCTGGATTGACCCCTGTTGATCTACAGAAATTTACTCTGCATATCATTATAATAGCAAAAGTGCCAGTATAGTAGCTATAATTTCTCTCTTTGAACATGGGCAGAGGTAGATAAAATGAACAGCTTTCTGTGAACACAAAATTAAAAAAAAATAAAAAAAAATCTGCAAAAAATAAAGCATAAAATAGCTTAAAATTAAGCATAAAAGAGATTTAAATAAAGCATTTAATTTATATCCATAAAAGGAAGGGACGAATTTTGAGTTATGTTTTTGATACAGAAATTTTCGGAGACATTATTTGAGTGACAATGGTTTAAAACAGCAGTTTTTTTTTTTTTTTTTTTTTTTTTTTTTAAGCTTTGATTAATGCTAAAAAAATTTCTGCAAAAGATAAAAACTTTCCGCAAACTGTGTTCATGCATTCCTGTATATTATCCACCTCTGAACTCTGTCACTGAAATCTTTAATGGCATTATTTTTTTAGAATTTCCAAAGGAGAATGACTTTAAGATTGCTTTTACATACCCAGTCTAAACTTTTTATCCTGCTTCTCTGTAACTTTTAGCTATGATTCACATGTAATGTTTATTTTAAAGATTAACTGCATTTATTTTAAAAATATGAATCCTGATTTTAATGGAATTCAATACATTAATAAAAATACTCAATAACTTAAAATAATTGTTTTCATTTAAAGTCTTTTTGCATTGTTTTCATTGTACATATCAAACTCTAATCTGCTATGTGAAATATATTAGAATCCTGAAGATTACCAACAGTAAAAATTTTTGTCATGAATTACTTTCAATGAATAAGAATATTCACATATTTCTTATTATCAATGTTTGTGCAGGTTTATTTATTTATTTATTTATTTTATTATTTTTTTTTTTTCATCCAAAACTAAATAATTATTGTGTATTTTCTTAATAGTTTTTCCTTCAATTTCCTTCAGCCATCACAATAGTTTTACAGTTGTATAACTTTTTTCTCTGCAGTTTTATTTTTTTATTTTTTAAAGAAAAGTACAAAATTAAGAGAAAATTTAATACAATTTTGTTCTCAACAATCTTATATATATTATATATTTAAAACTGCTAAGAAAGATTACTTTATATGAGTGTGTGTGCATGTGTATGATACAAAACAGAAATTTTATCAAAATTCTGTTGCAATGTGAAATCAGCAGTTTATTATTAATATATTTTACCTAGATATTGTATTTAATGGAATATTATTATACCAGTATTCATTGACACCTATAAAAGAAGGGTGAGCCAATTTTGAGCTTGATATTTTATCAGGATAATTTTAAAATTCATGGAAACATTTTAATCACAGTAAAAGATACCATAGGTGACTTAAATAAAATAAAAACTACTATATTGGGGACATCTAAAAACATTCTTCTGCATCTATCTATATAACAGGGCTACTTACTGGTTTACATGAACAAATAATTAATCCTAGCTTCTTACAATATTTTACAAATGCAGTTTGGTGCAGTTCTGACAAACAATTGCTGCAACTTAGTTATAAGAAAAATCGCAAATAGTGAAATAGTGAGCAATAAAGCATCAGCTGTCAGTCAATATACACTCAAATTAAATTAGCAATCTTTTTTCTAATGGATATCAAGTTTGTTTTACTTATATGCTATAGAAGCTGAGCCTTACAAAAGAAAAAAATATTGCATACCAATGCCACCTGTCAGCCAACTATGCACCAAAATCAGCATAGTGTTTCATAATAAGCCTCTCACATATGGAGTTTGGTTAATTGTACACATTAGTCTAATATATAGCTTTCCTGTTAATGGGAGAATTTGTAGTAGCAGCATATCTGTTTAACCGTTTACATCAAAAGTCAGTAGACACCAATTTATGACAAGGTACTTTAAATATAAACTTTTCTGAAATTCTGTGCATTAATTCTTGAGATAGAGTTTCCACAAAATTTTTAACACATACAAACAAACAGATACTTTCTAAAAATGGCCAAATTATGTTCTGGACCTCTCAAAACATGTATAGCCAGACTATAAATAAAATATTTTTACAAACCCAATACTTTCTGAATACAGAAGAAATGAATAAAAATAGCTTTAATATATATATATATATATACAAGGGATGTCCGTAAAGTATCTGGATTTAATTTATAACTAAAAAAAATTTAATGGATATACATACTTCAGTTTAATCCCCTTCAAAGTATCGTCCTTGAGAAGCAACATACTTAGCCCAACGTTGTTGCCACTCTTGGAAGCAGGATTGGAAGTCGTTCTTTGGAATGACCAACAGCTGTTCGATCACTTTTTGTTTGATGGTCGTCATATACTCAAACCATCGTCCTTTAAGTGTTTTCTTTGGCTTTGGAAATGCGAAATTTTTTAACCAAACATGGCACCGTTCAAATCGCTTAAAGGACGATGATTTGAGGATGTGACGACCATCAAACAAAAAGCGATCGAACAGCTGTTGGCCATTCCAAATAACAACTTCCAATCCTGCTTCTAAGAGTGGCAACAACATTGGGCTAGGTGTGTTGCTTCTCAAGGACGATACTTTGAAGGGGATTAAACTGAAGTATGTATATCCATTATATTTTTTTAGTTATAAATTAAATACGGATATTTTACGGACAGCCCTCGTATATATATATATACACTCATGTCCAAAATTATCTTTACATGCATAAATTCAGGGATTTCTCAGAAACTGTGAACTATGATCTTGTGATCTTTTTTTGGCTGTTATATAACACTATGACACATAAATAACAAAGGAAAAAAATTAAGGGCATTGCATATAATATAAAATTGTAGCATGAAACATTAAAAATGGTAATAAAATGCGAGAAAGAGAGCTCAGAAAAAAAAGGAATAATGCAGAACAGAATTAAGCCTTACAAATTTAATATGGAATATGATCTCCCCTGACTTGTACACATATCACAACGTGTTTTCATGCTGGCAATAACGTTGTTAACCACAGTTTGGGGAATTAAGCTCCACTCTTCAAGTAATGCCGCCTTCAGAGCAGTTACATTTCAAGGAGGAGGTTATCAATGCGCAATTGCTCTTCCAAGGTAGTCCCGTAAGTTCTCTATTGGATTAAGATCAGGAGACTTTGCTGGCCACGGTATTTTCTCAATGCCTTCACTTTCAAGGAATTCGTCAACGAGCTTTGCTCGATGTGGACGAGCATTATCGTCCATAAATAAAAAGTCAGATCCATATGCACCTCTGAAAAGTCTGACATAAGGCTCTAGGACCTCATCCCGATACCTCTCGCCAGTCACAGATCCACTGTCAAAAACATGTAGGGGCATACGTCCACTGATCATTATTCCCCCCCCCCTCCATACCATCACACCTGTACTACCAAAACGATCATGTTCCATAAGGTTTGAGGGATAATTTTGTGTTCCTGACTCCCTCCATATGTAAACACGTTTAGAATCACCTGTAAAATAAACCTCGACTCATCAATAAACAGAACATGGGACCATTGGTGTTGACTCCAGTTCTGATGGTCTTTGCACCATTTAAAGCGATCCCTCCTCTGTTGTGAAGATAGTGAAACTCATACCTTGGCTTTCTGGCATAAAGGTCTCTTTCATTAAGCCTTCTGTATATCGTTTGCCGTGATACAGCAGTTCCTACAGCAGTTCCAGTGGTGGCTGCAAGCTCTGAAATCAACTGGCGAGTAGTAGATTTCCTGTTACAACGGGCAGTTAGTGCCAAATATCGATCTTCAGAAGCAGTTGTCATTCATTTACGACCTTGTCCAGGCTTTCTTACAACAGTTCCATCGTTTCAAAACTGTTTCCATAATGTAGAGACTGTCTGTCTTGAAATATTCAGACATCTGGCTACTTCCGTGATAGTCTGCCCTGCTTCTAAACGGCCGATGAGTCGCCACTTCATAGATTCTTCCAAATAATACTTCGAAGCCATAGCAAACTGATTTGAGTCTTTACACACTGAAATCAAACGCTGTATCACAGAGATTCACTAAGTTATTCACTTTGCGCAAAGCGCATGATTTAGCGTCGGATGACATAAGCCTAGATTTGCATATCACAGAATCGTTTGATTACTTTTGATTGGATAACACTAATTAGGCTTGTTTTTCACACATTTTCTGCAAAAATGGATCACATTGATTGGATATTTCATTGAATATCATTAGTTTTGGATATGTAAAGATAATTCTGGACATGAGTGTATATATATGTATGTGTGTGTGTGTGAGATATAAAGTCAGTCACAGTTACCAAAAATCTGTATTTAGAAAATTAAACTTATTTCTCAACGAAGAATATGTTCATCCAACATTGGCAAAACAACTCAATGATTCTTTTTCTTACGGCTTTTTCCAAACATAGATTTTTTTCCTATTTAATTGTAAAAAAAATATTGAAAATCTTGTTAAAAAAAGTTATATAAAAATTACTAAAGATAGGAACCATTCACAGTTTGAACAGCGAGATTTTAGAAGAATTGGACAGAAAAATGCTCTTTTTTTCTAATCCATTTACTAAAGTATTTTATAAGGAATACTAATAAAGGGAAGAGGGGGCTCTTCAACTATCAAAAAGTGCAACTTATTTCCTTTTCTTATTATTATTAATATTATTACAATTTTAATTCATTTATTTTGATAATCAAATTCAAAAAATTACTTTAAAGTTATAAAATTAGAACACTTGTGCTCTCTTATGTATCGCATTTATTTATTTTATAATTTCTCAATTTGTTCACTCCAAAACAAATTACAATTATCAATATCAGTGTTTATGTTATTTCTAATTAAAAATTAAAAATTTTAAATGTGGTGTTTTCATTTTTATATTTTATGTTTAAAATTTAGTTAACCTGAGAAATGTTTATTTGCAGCGAATTTCTTCACGTGTTAAAAATATGTTAAGCATACTTTTGAAAAGATCTCTGCCGTTAGCAGTGAAATCATGATTTAGAATCCCAGTTTGAGCATGAATGTTTATTGTCCTTTGGCATTCCTTTCAAGAAGCAGTTTCAGTCTATTGGTATTAGGATTAATGCCGATATTCTGTGCAATAGTCCTAAGCCTGAGGGGTGGTGCTCCAAGTTTGGTATTTCTACGGGGCCAGAACCCGTATTTACACAATTTTCGGTGAAAACCGTGGAAAACTCCGAACAGCTTGGCCGACAATGGCACCAGTGGCCAAGTGATCCTGCGCTCAAATCTGGTAGATGGGAAGTGACAGATTCGATCTCAGGTCGCGCTCATCGATCTAGTCGTTCGGAGTTTTCCATGGTTTTTGTTGTCCTAAAAATCTTTTTCATATCATTTTTCAAAGTTTAAAAACATTTATATTGCCTATTAATTATGAGGAGAGCTTATTTTTTGTTTTAAATGAATAGCGTTTAGTGCTATGTATAAGTTAAGTTTAATTTGAAAATATAAACAATACAATGTATTGTTTAGTATAATATTTAAAGATAAGTTTTATTAAAATAACTTTACTTAAAGATATAACTTACCTTTATCCTTTATTCAAGCAAATAACTTATCTTTTTCTATTTTTAAATACATTTGATATTATACTTCATTTAATTCATATAGGATAAAATTATAATCTTTGTTTACATTCTTTGAACACATCGTTCAGGCCAGTTGAATTCCAATATGGCGATACTTACTTTTGCGGCCCATAGATGGCGTACGTATTCAGCGTCGTCTGTTGTCACGGTAACGGATTACGTACGATGGGCGTGTTTTTGGATCGCCTGGAAGGGAGAAATGTGTAGCCTGGTGATTGGCTGTTCTGGAATCCGGTGATAAATGTATATAAGGATGTCTTACATAGGTTTATTCTCTCTTGCTTATAATTTTCGTTTGTAATTACGATGATTTGAAAAATTTAAATACGTTTTAAGTATTTTTAGTTTGCCTCAAAGCATGAGGGCATTTTTTCTGTTTAATTAAGTTGCAGTATATATATTAATGTTATTTGAAGGCCAGCATCCTTGTTTGTGCTAATGCTGAGCAATGAAAACATTAATTCTACTTATAAGCAGTTAGTTTTGGTAAATAGTTTTTCCCTCATGGCAAGTTTTCTAACTATCACTAGCAAAGTCTATATTTTCTGTTAAGTTTTAAATTTCTTGTTAAGTTTTGAAATTTCTTGTTAAGTTTTAATAAATATTGTTATGGATGTTAAACTCTGTTTTTATTTAAAAACTGCACACTATGCCTTGTTACATAAAAGTATGAGCCAAATATTTCACTGCAATCTCTGGATACATTTTTAACATGTTAAGACAGTCAACTTAGTCTTCATGATAACATTGGTTATGGGCGTGTCATTTGGCCTTACCTTGTTTACAGTTTAGATGTGCAGCATATTTTTACAATGGCTATGAGTTTAACTCCTTCTATTGAAAAATTAAATGCTAGTAATTATATTACTTGGCAGAAAGATATTCGTTTTATTCTTATAAGAGATAACTGCTGGGAATTGGTTGCTAAAAGAGAAACTTTGCCAGAGGATGATGGAAAACCGGAAACTACTAAGCTTATTACAGATTTTAAGCATAGGTCAAGACTTGCACTGTCTACTATATATTTGCATATATCTCCTGAAGTTCGATGTATTATAGAAAATTGTAATGACCCGGTTGAAGCATGGGAGGCTTTAAAGAAAAATTTCTTGTCAGACTCACGTGCAAGACATATTCAATTATTTACGGAATTTGTAAAATGTGACATGCTACAAAATGAGTCTGTAACAGCCTATGTGAATAGATTGAGTCGTAAAATTGAATTGTTGAGAGAAATGGGTCGTCCAATGGAAGATATTTACTGTTGCTATCAGCTTCTACGACATCTCCCGAAGAAGTTTAATTCTGTGGTTCAAGATATGATGCGATGGAAGTCAGATGAGTTCAAGTTCACTACTTTGGTGTCCGAATTAACGTCTGAGGAAATCCGTTTGCAGTTACAGAAAGATGATGAGCAGCTGGTAGAAGTTCAAAATATTCAATATAAAGGTAAACAAAAGTTTTATAAACCTTTATTATGTTTCAATTGTAATAAACCAGGTCACTTTAAGAAAGACTGTTTAAATAAGAACTTTAATGCAAATTTTAATAGAAATTCTAATGTTAAATCAAATGTAAATCCTAAGTTTAAATCTAAAAATGTTAAATCCCAAAGGAAGATTGATTGCTCTGTCAATTCGGTCAATGAACCTTCATATTATATTGCACAGGTTAGTTTTAGTGATGTTGGTGGCGATAATCTTTGGATTTTTGATACGGCCGCGAGTCATCACTGTTGTCGCAATAAAAACCTGTTTTCTGAATATTGTCCTGTAGAAGGTGAAAATTTGAAGGTGGCCATTGATGGAGTAAGTTTTCCGATTGTTGGGAAAGGTGTAGTTAAATTGAAATTTAATAATAATGATGTATATCTTAAAGATGTTTTGTTTTCTCCTGAATTGAGGAAAAATTTAATTTCTGGTGCAAAATTGGACTTTAATGGTGCCAAGTTCACTGGAGGTGGTGGTAGAGTAAATGTTTTCGACAAGTTTGATAAACCTCTTTTTTATGCCAAACTTAAAAATGGTCTTTACTATGCCTATGCCAAGTGTTTAAAAGCGAATGGGGGGCTACCTGATGAACCTGTTGTAGCTAATTTAACTGACTTAGAGGACTGGCATTCTCGTTTCGCTCATATTAGTCCGGAACTTATAGTCAAAACTAGTAAGCACAATGGTGTGAAAGGGCTTCCTAAGCTTAAATTTAAAAAGTTTTCGTGTGAACCTTGTCGGGTAAGTAAACAAAATTGTGTTTCTTTTAAGTCGGTTGATTCTGTTCATGGCATTAAATCACCCTTGAAGAAAGTGTACATGGACGTTTGGGGTCCAATTCCAATTTTGGGAAAAAGGGGGGAAAATTTTTTTCTTTCAATAATTGATGGTTTTTCACGTAAAGTGACTTTATACCCAATGAAGGATAAGTCACAGGTGTTTAGTATTTTTGAAAGGCACATTGCCAGAGCTGAGCTTAATCTTGGAAAGAAGTTGAAAACTATTAGGACAGATAATGGTTCTGAGTTTGAGAACGAGAGCTTCCGTGACTTTTGCAATAAAAGGGGGGTTGCTCACGAGCTAACAAACACCTATACACCAGAAGAAAATGGTGTTTGTGAAAGGCTCAATCAAACAGTTCTAAATTGTACTCGTGCTATTCTGTCCGATAGTGGACTTCCTTTTTCTTTTTGGCCAGAGGCTGTGCTTTATTTTAGTTACACTTGGAATCGTGTGATTCATAAAAACCAGGAAAAAACTCCTCTTGAACTTTATACTGGAAGAAAACCTTCGGTTAGACACCTGAAGCCTTTTGGTTTAGTAGTGTATGTCGGAGTTCCTAAACAGAGACGCGACCACAAACTTATGTCAAAGGCAAAAAAGGGAGTAATTGTCGGTTACACTCTTCGTACAAAAGGATATAGAGTCTGGATAGAAAATGAGGATAGGGTCGTAGAGACTGTAAATTTAACTTTCTCCGATCGTATTTTTAATCAGCGCAGTGGGGCGGTGATGGGCCCTTTGTTGGAAGAGTTGGGTCAGTCTCCAAATAGTCCGGTTGATTGTGGTGGTTCCGATCCCGTAGACATTGTGTTTGGAGGGGGGCCTGATGATTCCGATGGGGAGTCTATCACTGAACTACCTGATACTGACTCTTGTTCTAAAATTGTTTGGAGGAGAAAGCCAGTACCAAGACCTCATGGTGATAGGACAGATATATATTATTACCCTAACAATAAAACTACTAGATTGAGATCTTTAAATGAGGTTAAGAGTTATTGTGAACGTAATAATATTGTTTTCGAACCTTCCTTGTTTGATTTCTCTGGTAGTAATAAATTTGAAGGGGTGGTTAATTTAAATGATCCTGTTTCTAACCATGTTAAAAAGGAAACCTGACTAGAACTTTCTGTACCTAGAACTTATAAACAAGCTATGAAGTCACCTCAAAATTCTGAATGGATTAAAGCTATGGATGAGGAAATTTCAAATATGAATCAGCGTAAAGTATGGCATTTAGTCCCTTTACCTGATGGGAAATCTTTACTAGGTAACAGATGGGTTTATACCATTAAAAAGGATGAGAGTGGGAATATAGCTAGGTTTAAAGCTAGGCTCGTCGCTCAGGGGTACTACCAAATTCGGGGGGGATACCTACGACGAAACATTCTCTCCAGTGGTAAATTTTTCTGTTATTCGTTTTTTCTTTTCCCTTTTAGTTTCCTGTCTTAAGTGGCAAAACATTCAGTGTGACATTAAATGTGCATATTTATACGCTCCTCTTAAAGAAGAGATTTATATGTCACAACCGCTTGGTTATATTGTTCCTGGTGAGGAAAATTTAGTTTGCAAATTAGACCGTGCTCTGTATGGTTTACATCAGAGTGGTCGTTTGTGGTTTTTCGAATTAAATAAGGTTCTTTTAAGTTTAGGTTTTCTTAAGTTTAACTGGTGTAATTGTTCATATTATTTTGAGGACTTTATAGTTTTATTAGTCTATGTCGACGACATAGTTATTTTTGGAAAAACTCGGGCTCAAATTGATTCCATAATTGAACTTTTGGGGGGAAAATTTGATCTTAAAATTTTGGGTAAAACGAAGAAATTATTGGGTGTTGAGTTTAGCTATGATAACGATGCTGTTCAAATTTATCAGGCATTGTACATAGATGAAGTTTATAAAAGGTTTAACTCATTTAAAATACCATATACTTCTTTACCTATTATAAAAGGGTTAAAATATTCAAAAAGGGATTGTCCAAGCAATAAGGCTGAAATGGAAGAAGTCGCAAGATTACCATATAGGAATATCTTGGGTTGCCTTTCATTTTTAGCTAGTAGGACTAGACCAGATATAGCCTATGCTGTGAATATTTTTAGCCAGTTTCAAAATTCTCCAGGTTTAATCCATTGGAATGGTTTGCTTAAATTACTTGGTTACGTTTCGGGTACCAAGAATTTAAAATTAAATTTAAATTGTAAAAATTCTAGTTTAGTCGCTTTCTCTGATGCTGATTTTGCTATGAACAGAGACGACTTTATTTCAATGGGGGGTCAAATAATATTTTTAGATAATAGTCCAATTTCATGGCGAACTTTTAAGGAAAAAGGGGTAAGTCTTTCCACAATGGAAAGTGAATTTGTTTCAATGTGTGAATGTGTGAAAGAACTTATGTGGTTCAATCGTATTTTGGAGGATTGTATTGAATTTAATTTAATCTCCGAAAAATACTCTTTACCAACCCTTTTTGCCGATAATATGTCAGCTATTGAATTTACGAAATCGCCTATAGAGAACAATAGGTCCAAGCACATAAATGTGAAATTATTTTTTATTCGCGAGTGGCTTTTTGAAGATAAATTTGAATTAAAATATGTTAAATCTAAATCTAACTTGGCGGATCCCTTTACAAAGCCACTTACTAAAAGTGACTTGCTTAATTTTGTAAATAAAATATTTGTATAGTAAATTTGTAAGAAAAAAATATCTGTAAGTTTCATATATATAGTAAAAATT
This sequence comes from Salticus scenicus, assembly GCA_963930645.1. Classification (NCBI taxonomy): domain Eukaryota; kingdom Metazoa; phylum Arthropoda; class Arachnida; order Araneae; family Salticidae; genus Salticus; species Salticus scenicus. Next base: position 189,163,516 of record OZ005652.1, read on the forward strand.
GTAATTTATAAAGTATAAATTTTGGATATGTATCCTTATTTGAAGTTTTTGAGGTGCAGAATATTTTGGATGTTTTCTTCTGATCTTCATTGCTTTGTCATTGTAAAGAAAGTTTTTTTTACTTAGGATGAGTGTAAACGTGGCCACGAATGTTTGAGTTATGTGATTGTTATAATTGTTTAACTAATCCTTTATTGTTTTCAGTAATGGGGTGATGAAGATAACAATAAAATTTCTTAATGCATCAATTTTGATATATTATTAATATATTTTTTTTTATCTTTGTAGTAGATTTATTCAGTGTTTTAGATGAACTGATTTGTTATGGTGGACTTTAGCAAGTATTGATGGATTGCCTCTGTATAAGAAGATTAATGTGATATTGTTATACTGTTTTTTTATATTTTTTATCTTTTGTCAATGCTAGTGATGGTTAATGTTTCAAAATGATATGATGGGGGGCATTGTTGTCCTAAAAATCTTTTTCATATCATTTTTCAAAGTTTAAAAACATTTATATTGCCTATTAATTATGAGGAGAGCTTATTTTTTGTTTTAAATGAATAGCGTTTAGTGCTATGTATAAGTTAAGTTTAATTTGAAAATATAAACAATACAATGTATTGTTTAGTATAATATTTAAAGATAAGTTTTATTAAAATAACTTTACTTAAAGATATAACTTACCTTTATCCTTTATTCAAGCAAATAACTTATCTTTTTCTATTTTTAAATACATTTGATATTATACTTCATTTAATTCATATAGGATAAAATTATAATCTTTGTTTATATTCTTTGAACACATCGTTCAGGCCAGTTGAATTCCAATATGGCGATACTTACTTTTGCGGCCCATAGATGGCGTACGTATTCAGCGTCGTCCGTTGTCACGGTAACGGATTACGTACGATGGGCGTGTTTTTGGATCGCCTGGAAGGGAGAAATGTGTAGCCTGGTGATTCGCTGTTCTGGAATCCGGTGATAAATGTATATAAGGATGTCTTACATAGGTTTATTCTCTCTTGCTTATAATTTTCGTTTGTAATTACGATGATTTGAAAAATTTAAATACGTTTTAAGTATTTTTAGTTTGCCTCAAAGCATGAGGGCATTTTTTCTGTTTAATTAAGTTGCAGTATATATATTAATGTTATTTGAAGGCCAGCATCCTTGTTTGTGCTAATGCTGAGCAATGAAAACATTAATTCTACTTATAAGCAGTTAGTTTTGGTAAATAGTTTTTCCCTCATGGCAAGTTTTCTAACTATCACTAGCAAAGTCTATATTTTCTGTTAAGTTTTAAATTTCTTGTTAAGTTTTAATAAATATTGTTATGGATGTTAAACTCTGTTTTTATTTAAAAACTGCACACTATGCCTTGTTACATAAAAGTATGAGCCAAATATTTCACTGCAATCTCTGGATACATTTTTAACATGTTAAGACAGTCAACTTAGTCTTCATGATAACAGTTTTCTCCGAAACTCGTGTAAGTACAGGCTAAGACCCCTTAGAAAGTCCCCCACATAGGGCATTCCATTTACAGGCCTAGGACCCTAGTGTAGTCAATCTCGGCCTTAAACCATACAACCAACCTACCTTAGACAATTACTTCATAAATTGCAGTACTGCAAGATTCTGACCCCCCCCCCCCCCCCAAACAATATTGACTAATGCAATATTTTGTAAAAGACTGTGGGCATCACAAAAATACTAATTGTTGAAAAGGAGCCATTTTCGAGATTAGTAGCAAATTTACTTACGTATGCCAAATTTTCAGTTAGTCTGGCATTTTCAATGGAAACTCAAACTCTGATTTTTTATGGATTTATTGTAAACTATTTTTAGGTCCTAAGATCAAAAGAAGGCATAGGCAGGAAAAATATTCAGGTGCTCAACCACTGCGTATTCTAGCAATATTTTGATTAACATATGTGAGTGTATATGTCTCTAAATACATCATTATTATTGGATGTGTGTTTGTATCTCAGCTAAGCCCCCCCTCCCCCGGGACGAAAAGTCTGGGTGTGCCACTGCCTTAGAGAGTATGTTTTAAGTTAAGTTTGAGTAAAATATTGTTATATTTAGTTTAATAGTATCACACAGTCTATTTGCAAAAGTAATTTACTTTTAAAATATAATAAAAGTTATTAAAAAACAAAATAAATTCATATTTTTGTTATAAAAAATCTTTAAACATTTCTAGTAATGTTTTTTGTTTTAAATTAGGTTTGTGTGCAATGACTTTTTCTTTAATTCTATATAAGACATTAACTCATGTTCGGTGATAAAGTTTCTTTGTTCCAAACTTTTTATTTCTTTATCTAATGCAGCAATTAAATTTTCAGTAGAAATTTTGTTGTTTTCAATGATTTCCTATTCATTTTCAAAATCACTCTCATTATTTACATTTTTCTGAGTAACTTTAAGCATAAAGAAATCACTCAAGTAAAAATTGATTGGTATAGCCATCTATCGATAGAATAACAAAACAGAAACTATGGCAAATAAAATAAAGCAATTAGCTTATATGCATTTCGATTTGGGAATGCTTGTTTTTACTGTTGCTAGAAATCTTATATGCTGAAGCATAAAAAAAAAACAAAGAACTAGAAAATTTCACAAAAATCCTGTATTAAAATAAGCTTAAACAAAAAAAAAAAAAAAAAATTAGAAATGAAATCATACATGGTAATAGAGAAAATTGTTTGGTGCTGCCATCTATCAGCAAAACAGAAAACTAAGGATAATGAGATATAAAATATTGCAGTTAGCTGTTATGCATTCCAGATTTTGGTATATTCCGGATTTAAGGTGTCCGGATTTTAGAGACTGTACTGTATACATATTTTTTACTTATTTAGACTAGAAAAATGCTTTTTATAATTGGTATGTCCTAAATTGTTTGTATGTTTACTTTTGAATGCCGTTAATGTGATCTTGGGCAAAAAATGCTTTATCGTGGGAAAAAAAAAAAAAAAAAAAAGAAACACACGTGACTACATTGAGCTGCTCAAGAGATAAATTTAAAATTGCTAATTTAAGAGTTTTATATGTGATAATTATTTTAAAATATGCTTAAATATCACTATTTTACTTTATATATAGTTTTTAAGCTTAAAATATGTGTACTCAGTCATTGTTTCTAATGTACGTTTTTTGCTAGAAATGCAAACTCGTATATAAGCTGACCCGTATTTCAGCTTCCGAAAAATTTCCAAAAATTCTTTTCTTATACATGGAAATATATGGTATTTATCTTTTTTTTTATTTAAAAACATATTTATAATACCTTGGATATATTTTGGTATAAAAAATTTACAGCCAAATTCAAACTCATTTATAACAGCATCTTCTAATTTTGCATTTATAAATATTGCCATTACAGAATTAAACATTTCTATGATACATTTCGTATTTTTAATTACTGGAAGAAAAAAATTCCTCACCTAAAACTCTTATAGAGAATCAAGTACATTTTATCCTTTAATATTTTAGGAAGTAGGTAGGAGAGAATTAAAAATTGAAGTTGTAGGAGATTTTTCCAAATTAAAATAATAATAATAATAATAAACTTCTTTTCTTTACCGATATTTTCGAATGTGTAAAATTATTACCCAGCTGTACATTAGAAATATATATAGAAAGAGTATTATATATTGCCCTAAATTAACTAAAAAATTCAATAGTAAAAGTATAGGCATTAGATATTTCATTATTCACAAAAAAAAAAACATAAAATTTGATAAACAACATAAGAAATTGCCAGTAAGAAAATCAATTTTGTAAAAGGAGAAAAAAAAAGTGTCTGCAGACAATTAATTACAACTGTAAGTTTATTTCTTTATTAAATTATCTTAGATAACGCTTTTTATTTGCAGACGCTAAATTTCTTTGTTGCAAATAGCAACACTGACATTTATTTTTTGTTTTATTTTATTTACATTATTGGTAATATTTTAATTTCCCTGTAATGAATGATAAGTTAGGGTTTGTTGCAATTAAAATTTGTATCTAGATATTTAATTTAATTTAAATACATTAAGTTATTAATGCAATTTTTTCTTATTTTTTTTATAAACAAAATTTAATTAAGCAATTAAACTTAAGATAAATAATGTAAACCCATAATTAATTTAAATTTGGCCGTGAACTTACTCTACGAATCAATATCCTGGAACAATCTCCAATGAACAGAAATTCTTCTAAAGCAAAATAAACAAACAGGTACAAGGAAACAATAATAAAAAAGGAGACTTACCAACCTTCAAGATAAGACGAAATTTTATTACTTGATCATAAACAGAAATTTCAGTGACCACTTACACATATTATGTATTAAATCATAACTAACGAACATTTGAGTAATTTTTTTAAGCGCTTTTTTTTTAATGATTTTATTTGTTGCCGGGATTAGATATTATTTCAAAATGTCAATTCAATTATCTCTTTATTTGTTCACAGTTTTATTTTTAACACAGTCATAGAGTTACTGAACGTTCATGCAGAAACACATTATGTTCTCGCTGCTAAGTCAGGTGTGAAAACAGAAGGTAAATATCTCGATGAGCACTTAATATAATCTTCAAAGAATCGATCCATCATTTAAATGAAGAGCCATTAGGGAGAATATGATGAAGATTTTCCTTGATAATAGCAGAGTTCTGAAGGTAACGAACTTTCACTGCAATGCTACTAAGATTAATTCACATCTACTGAATCCAGTGGTATTTTAATACTATTCTCGAAGCGATGAATAAGTGCTTCAAAAGGGAAGGTGTACGTTCCCAGCTAGAATGATTCAGTGGTGGAAATCTAATAACTATTCAGATGAAAGCTTTTCAATGTGTCCATATCTGAAGGAAGATGTTTCAAAGGAAAATGTAAAAAAATTTCATATCACTAGTTACAGGGATCTGGGAACGGCGACCCGCAGGATGGGAAAGATGGCGGCCGAACCCTCGTTCCAATCTTCACCCCTACTGCTACTGCTCAATAGACGAAAAATGATATTTTAACTGTGAGATTCAAATTCTACTTCAAACTCTTAGCCAATCAGCACCCCGGGCATGCAATCAACTTCGCATTTTGAATTCCAAAGATTGTTCTCACGCTCTTGAAAACCTCCAGATGGGGGAGTGAGTCATTTGATTACTGTATCAGAAAGAGGGAAAAAGATGTTATGGTGAAGCGAAATGAAAATCGCTGCATTTAACATCCCAGAAAATACTAAAATTAGGAATAGTTATTGAATATGTTTTAATGATAAATAAGGATATATTCAACATTGACACATGATATTAATGCCAAATTTCATCATTAAAAAGGCTGAATTATTTTAACCTACGTAAAATATTCAAAGGCTATTAAAATTTTAATTTAACTATTTATTTTTTAAACCTAAGTATGATCATATATCGCAGAACTTAAATATGGCAATTTTTTTAAATAGATTTTTTTTTTTAACGATAGATAAATATTTCTGAAATATCATTTTCCTTTTTAATTACAATTTTAGTGGGATATAAATGACTTTAAGGATGCTATGCATTTCTACAGCATAACATTCCCTGTGGGAAATGACGTAATAATTTTATACTAATAAGTGAGCAATATTTGTATATATATATATATGCATATTTCACTGTTCTCGAAAACGGTAGCTCGGACAGTCATGTGATTTAACACAAAGGCGCCAATCGACGTCAGATTTTTGAATTTTTGATTAGCTTTCTTTTAATTAATAAAAATGTAAAAATAAAACTTCCCATTTCTATAATGATGCAGAATGGAGAATCGTAGGAGAGATTTGATTGGTTTATTTGATTTTCATTGATTTGAGTGTATTTTACATTGAACTACAGCTACGTTATGAGGAATTACAAGAGATTTGATTGGTTTATTTGATTTTCATTGATTTGAGTGCATTTTACGTTGAACTAGAGCTATGTCCCTGTGGCAGAAATTTATTATGCTTTCTGCGACAAGCTTCATCAACATCAAAATCTTTCTGCGGGGATATTTTGTGAAGTTAACATTTACGAATTGAAAATAAATTATTTTTAAATAGTAAATAATATTCAGTATAACCAATGTATTTAAATTTTAACTAGTCACAAATGCATATATCTGCACTATTGCAAGAAAATACTCTGTTTTTTTTTTTTTTTTTTTTTTTTAAGAAAGGTGAAAATTAATCTTCTGATCTTAATTGATTCATATTTTTTGTTCACATTAATATACAATATTTTTTATAAAATATTCAATGAATTAAACTATAAAATGCAGTAACACATCAAAATAATCTGCAAAATTTTTTTAAGGCCTTTAAATCATGAAATGTCTAAATTAAACAAATGTTACAAATACTTTTAAAATTTCATTACTTTTTTTTTTTTATATTAAATATACATATTTAAATACACAAATGCACTTATTTCAAAAGGTGCAGTCCAAACAACATAAAATATAATACAGAACTCAAAATTAAAATACAATAAATTAAAAGTAAAAATTAATATAGAATACTGAATATCATAATGAAATATAAATAATTTAAAACATTTATAGTTTTTGAGATTATTAGAAAGATGCACGATAACATTCTAATATACAAGATTCATTTTTTCTTTTTTATTACATACAAATAGCATAAAGATGTCAATTTGAAATCTAAAAAATGTGATTTGACATTAAAGAATTCAGAATTTATAATTATACCATCATTTAAATAAATAAACTAAAACAGAATACAAGATTTAAGTAACACAATTATAGACAAAGCATAGTCGAAATATTTTCATAAAAATTGAGGCAAGTGAAACATTTAATTTTTAAGGAAATGTTGAAATCTGAAATGTAACAGATTTCATGGATAAAATCTATAATAGAAAATAATGATTACAGATGAATGAAATAAATAGAAATCAATTAAAAGTAATATTTGATATTGATATCTATACAAATAAGTAAATAAAAAAAAAAAAAAATAAAAAAAAAAATTGCTGTTTAATTAGTATTTATTCAAATCAACTACTATTAGATAAAATTCCTTTTGCTTACAAATATATATATATATATAATAAAGATGATCTATTAAGCATAGTAGAAGCCAAGCAACAGATACAAGATCACTGAAACACCAATGACCAATAAGAAAAAAAAAAAAAAAAAAATCATCAGTGGATGAAATACACTAATGTAAAGAAACCAGATCTATTAATTAACAGCCTGCAAAACAAACGAATCAATAAAGTAAAACAACAAATCTTAACTTAAAACCATAAACTTATCAAAATTAATGAAAAAACAATCCAAGAAACACAAGATAGGAAGAAGGAGGCAGGCGGCAAGACTTGTGACTTGCCTGTGGGGTTACACTAGTTTTACGCCGGCAACACTCCCCCAGCCTGCCACAACCAGAACAGGAACCATATGGATTTAAAAGTGCAAAATTTCAAAGCAGATGAACAACAATGAAACCACGAAGCCACAATGAAATTCACCGATTGATCAGATTGTGTTTAACAGTATAATTAGAACATTAAATATAGTTGACAACTCAAAAAGGAAAAATCTGAAATTTTATTGGAAAATGAAAGTTTGCATAGTAATACAAAGCAAATGCAACAAGCCTTCTACCTTTTTTTTTTTTTTTTTTTTTTTTTTTAATTTAATTTCTGTTGTATATGTTGAAAAGTTCAACATACAAACATAAAGAAAAATTAAAGAAGAGTTATATTATACACAGTGGAAAAACGTTACCTGATCCTAACAATGTGTGTGAGTGGCACAGGAAAGACACAAGTTTTAAAATAAATTTCAATTTTATTTATAGCTTTAAATATATATATATATATAAACAGAAAAAGAATTATTAAATATATATATATATATGAATGAATCTATTTAAATGCAAATTATTGAAAGATTCATACAAAAAAACATACAAGTCAAAAATATTAACATCTGCTGCTTCAAAATAATATCCAGGTAAATGACCATAGCACAAGTGTGTTTAAATCCAAGGAGGTGTTCAAACCTGCAGCTTATTAAAAAGATTCAAAGTACTTACAGAGTTTGAAGATTTTACACCAACACAGTGAAGATGAACATTTCCAAAAAAACATATCACAAAGCAGGATGCAGCTACTGCTGAGCACAGATCACACTGAATATATTTGAAGGAGAAACATAATTTAATTTGTTAATAGCGTTTCCAAAAAAACCATCGATCTTTTAGCTCTAAGCATTTTTTAAACTAATCATTAAATTGATCAAGAAAAATTTAACACCTGATATTCATTTTTAAACTATTAATTCAACTATTAATCATTCATCATTACTATTATTATACTAAAAATGAACTGTTCCTTTAACAGTTTAAATTAAAAAGAATTAAACTAAATGAAATTATAATTTAACTGGAAAAACGGCAAGACGACCTGCGTCTGCAACAAAAACATTGCGACTATGCTTGACAGCCGCCGAGCGCATATACTGTCATTCCTCCCTATTTATAGGTTTCATTTTATGAAGATTTGCATATTCGCGGTGAATCGGCATGTGCCGTTGAACGACTACACGATGCAACAACGTTACCTGCAACTGCTAACTGAGGCCGTTGCAAAAATAGCGGCATGTCGCCGGAAACGTGAATGAATCAAATGATTCATTCACGGAACACGCCGAAAACAAAACAAACACCGGCGTTAAACAGGTAAGTGTTTTTAAAGTGAATAAAAGAGGTATAAACTATTTCATTTATGTAATTAATAAAAATAAACCTTTTAATAAGTAATGCATAAACTTTTTAACAAAACTTAAGTAATTAATAAAGGTTAAATTTCCTTTTTAAGTATGACTTTAAAATTATCTGCCAAAGTAATGGCGTTGGAAAAGTTGGGAGCTGGAATATTTCCAACATTGCCCCCCACAACGACATTACTACAGTCGTAAAAAAAAAAAATATATATGAAACAGTTAAATCACTTTTTTCCTTTTTTTTTTAAATAGACTAATTCAAGCTCATTAAATATATATATAAACATACAATAATAAATTTTTAAACTCCAATTTAAATTTCAATCCTTTTATAGTAATCAAAAATTATTTAAACATTTAAATGTATATCAAAAGTTCATTATATTATTCAAATTCATTAATATTTCAATATTCAACATTCATGTAATGCAATAAACAAATTTAAAAAAAAATTGTATTAATTTGATACTGGGAACATTTATACATTATACAAATTCAAAAAAATTTACTATAACATTTAGACGGACACAAATTTAATGAGTGATAGATGATTACACACTTATACTAGGCCTAGTATCACTCATACCGATGAAAGATGCATGACTTAGACAACACTACAAATGCAATTACTATAATATTAATACTACACTAATATAATATAATTTACTACAAATATTCTACTATAAATATACTACAAATTTAATATACAATACAAATTCAATACCAATATTACTTATTTATACATTTACACATTATAATTTATTTATATTCCCAGTTCCTTAAAAAAATTTTAATCATTTGAAAAAAAAATTAATTTAAAAAAACTATACATATGTATTTTTTTAACCAAAGATTAATGTCTTAATTTAATCTGATTGCTCATCCTCAACAAAAATTTGTGAGGTAAATCTATATAAATCACATTTTGTTAAACCTTTAGTGAATGGATCTGCTAAATTAAGTTTAGAAGGAATATGCTTTAAGTCAAATTTTCCCTCGTAGAACCATTCTCTAATAAAAAACAACTTTACATTTATAAGCTTGCTGCGGCTGTTCTCAATTGGAGATTTAGAAAAATCAATTGCTGACTGATTGTCAGCATAAAGAATAGGTAAAGAAGGCTTTTTATAAATTATATTAGATTCAAAACAATCATCAATAACACTACTGAACCACATCAGCTCCTTAACACATTCTGTCATGGCGATAAACTCACTTTCCATCGTAGATAGAGAAACTCCACGTTGTTTAAAGGTACGCCATGAAATTGGGCTCTGGCCTAACAAAACAATCTGTCCACCTACAGACACAAAATCATCCCTGTTGGATGCGAAATCTGCATCCGAAAAAGCAACAAGTTCAATTTTATTACATTTCAAACTTAATTTTAAATTTTCTGTATATTTAATATATCCTAATAATTTCAATAAACCCGTCCAATGCGTCAATCCAGGATTTGCTTGGAACTGACTGAAAATGTTCACAACATATGTTATATCAGGTCGACTTCTGCTGGCAATAAAAGACAGACAACCAAGAACGTTACGATAGGGAAACTTAGCCATTTCTAATAGAGCTGTATTATTTGATGGACAATCCAACTTTGAAAATTTAACACCTTTAACTATTGGTAATGAAGTAATTGGGGGATGAAACTGTTTAAATCTTTCAAAAACTTCTTTAATGTAGTTAGTTTGATTAATTTCTACACTGTTTTGTTTATAATTAAATTCTACTCCTAAAAGATTCTTTGTTTGTCTCAACATTTTTAAATCAAATTTAGATTCTAAAACTTTAATAATTTTATCTATTTTTTCTTTACTTTTTCCAAAAACCACTATGTCGTCCACATAGACTAGTAAAATAATATAATTTTCATATTTATAGGCACAATTGCACCACTGAAACTTAGAAAAACCTATCTCAAGAAGCACACCATTCAATTCGTAAAACCACAGCCTGCCACTCTGGTGTAGTCCATAGAGGGCACGGTCTAGTTTACATACGAATTCTTCCTTCCCTTTTACGATGTATCCAGGAGGTTGCTTCATGTAAATTTCTTCAGTAAGGGGTGCATATAAATATGCTGCCTTCACATCACACTGGATGTTATACCAGCCTAAATTTGAAACCAACAAACTGAAAAAAAATCTGATGATAGAAAAATTGACGACTGGGGAGAAGGTTTCATCATATGACTCGCCTTTCACTTGCTTGAAGCCCTGGGCAACCAGACGTGATTTATAGCGTGCAATTCTTCCACTTTCATCACGTTTTATAGTATAGACCCACCGGTTACCAATTACGGTTTTACCAGGCGGTGGTTTAACTAGGTGCCAGACATTTCTTTCAGACATAACCCCAATTTCTTCATCCATAGATTTCTTCCATTCATGGTACTGGGCAGACTTTAGAGCTTGATTGAAGGTTCTTGGAATGTTGACATCTAGTCATAAAACAGCAGAACTAGAAGGTTGAGGTGAATTAGACTCTGAATATTCTGAAGATTCCGAGGAGGATTCTGAAGTCTGTTGTGGTATAACCCCTTCATAAGTATCACTGGGTGAAAAATTAAATAAATTTGCATCAAAAAGGATATTATGGCTTTTACAATATTTTTCTATTTCTTTTCTAGACTTTAATCTAGAATTAGTTCCTTCAGGATAGTAGTACACATCAGTGCGTGCGCCAGTCCTTCTCTTCACTAGACACCTGTTCCAACTGGTTACCTTTGGCGGAACTTGTGGACGCACCTCCTCTGCCTCACTTTCTGGCATTATCGTAATCGTGGGCGGTGGGTCGGAGCTCGCACAATTTCTTTCCTTTCTAGATACCTCAAGGTCAGGAGAAGGGCCCAGCACTGCTCCACTTCTGTACACACGATCCTCTGGATCAAAAGTTACATTTAAAGTTTCATAAATTTTGTCTTCTTCCTCTACCCATATACGGAATCCTTTAGTTTTTAACGAATATCCAATCAAATATCCCTTTTTTGATTTTTGCTGTAATTTATGACTTCTTAGCTGTTTTGGTATACCAACATATGCCACTGAACCAAAAGCTCTCAAATGTTTAACTGAAGGTTTAGTATTCTGATATAGTTCAAATGGTGTCTTAGATTGACCCCGGTGACAGACTCTGTTCCAAGTGTAGCCAAAATAAATGACGGCATCAGGCCAAAACTTAAAAGGCATACCACTTTCAATTAATATGGCACGTACACAGTTTAAAATAGTTTGGTTAGCCCTTTCGCTAATACCATTCTGCTCAGGCGTGTACACGTTTGTTAATTCGTGTTTAACACCCCTTTTTTCACAAAAGTCCTGAAAGTTGGCATTGCAGAATTCTGTACCATTGTCACTACGAATGGCTTTAAGTTTTTTATTGAGGAACAGTTCAGCTCTAGTCACATGTTTCAAAAATATGTCAAAAACCTGACTTTTCTCTACCATTGGGTAGATAGCAATTTTCCTGGAAAACTCATCTGTAATTGTCAAAAAAAATCTCTCACCGTTTCGCCCTAAAATACTAATTGGTCCCCAAACATCTAAATGCAGTCTTTCAAGTGGTTCTCTAGATTGCCCACCTTGAATAGGTTTAAATGACCTGCGTCTCTGTTTTCCAAGACGGCAAGGTTCACAAAAATTTTTAGTATATTTTAATCTTGGCAATCCATGAACACAATTCTGCTTACTGGTATGGACCACAAGATCTTTACCAACATGGGCGAAACGAGAGTGCCAAGTATCTACCGAATTGAGATCAACCACAGCAGCAACAGGCATGTGAGAAAAAACATTTAAATTTTTATTTCCTAGCCCCCCATTAATTTCAAATTCAGGATTCTTTAAAATTCTAGGAAAAACATAATATATACCTTCTTTAAGTTTAGCATTGAAAACAAAATTACCATCTCTATTAAACACTGAAATTTTTCCCCCTTTTCCAATATAACTTCCTCCCATACTATCTATACATGGTCCCGACATGAGGTTCTTCCTTAATTTACTAGAATACAATACATTATTAAACTGATACACAACATTATTAAACAGCATTTTTACCATACCTCTCCCTTCGATCGGGAAGCTGACCCCGTCCACAGCAACAGACATGCTTTCATTATCAACCTTTTGAAAATTCCAAAAATATTCTTTGACTTTGCAAAAATGGTGCGAAGCAGCCGAATCGAAGACCCAGCTGTTTCTGCCATCCAAATTAAAGTTTAGTAATGATTCAGTCACAAAGAAATTTTGAGGAAAAACTGAATTAGTGAAACTGACTTGTGGACGAGTTTCTGCTCCCCTTCCGAAAGGTTTTCTACCAGCATTAAAATTTCTAGAAGGCACATTTTTAGGTTTAGAAAAAGACCTTTTAGGTAATGCAGCAAAACAATTTGTACTATAGTGACCATTTCGGCCGCATCTAAAACACTTAACATTTTTCTTAAAAAATTTATTACCAGAATTAACAGAATTAAAGGAACAAGTTACATTTTGGACTTCAATACCAGGTTTAGAGTTATTAAATTCAAGATCACACAATTCTAGGCGGGTCTCTTCAGCGATTAAATGAGAAACAACTTCCTTAAATGAAAAATTTTTATGATCTAGCCTAAGCAAAAATTGTATAACTGGCTGAAATCTATCTGGTAAGCGCCGAAGAATTTGATAACAGGCATAAATGTCTGCTACTGGCTTACCCATATTTCGGAGTTGTTCAATAATCTCTGAGAGCCTCGCCGAGTAAGTACGTATAGATTCATTATCTTTCATAAAACAGTCCAAAAATTTATGGAATAATGAAAAATTTTCAACCCGACTGTCAGGGATCAAGTTAGATTTCAAAACTTGCCAAGCATCGCTTGGACTTTCACAATTTTCAATTAAGCATTTTAATTCTGAATCTAAATTTAAATAAATTGTGGTCAAAGCCACATGTGACCGATTTTCAAAACTTTCTTTTAATTTTAAATCTTCATCACTAGGAGGTTTTTCAGTACCTGTAACTATTTCCCATGAATTTTTCTCTTTATATAAAAATTTAATATCACGAGACCAACTTGAGTAATTTTTATAAGTAAGTTTTTCAATTGAAGGACTCAAGGTCAAGGCCATGCTTAACAAGAAAAAAAAAACCCAAAAAAAAAAATTTAGATATTAAAACTGCTAGAAAATCTGTGCCAAAATTAAAGACCACTCACACATGGTATGGACCGGTTTCTGAAGCCCATAACCCTAAATATGTTGTACATGTTGAAAAGTTCAACATACAAACATAAAGAAAAATTAAAGAAGAGTTATATTATACACAGTGGAAAAACGTTACCTGATCCTAACAATGTGTGTGAGTGGCACAGGAAAGACACAAGTTTTAAAATAAATTTCAATTTTTATTTATAGCTTTAAATATATATATATATATAAACAGAAAAAGAATTATTAAATATATATATATGAATGAATCTATTTAAATGCAAATTATTGAAAGATTCATACAAAAAAACATACAAGTCAAAAATATTAACATCTGCTGCTTCAAAATAATATCCAGGTAAATGACCATAGCACAAGTGTGTTTAAATCCAAGGAGGTGTTCAAACCTGCAGCTTATTAAAAAGATTCAAAGTACTTACAGAGTTTGAAGATTTTACACCAACACAGTGAAGATGAACATTTCCAAAAAAACATATCACAAAGCAGGATGCAGCTACTGATGAGCACAGATCACACTGAATATATTTGAAGGAGAAACATAATTTAATTTGTTAATAGCGTTTCCAAAAAAACCATCGATCTTTTAGCTCTAAGCATTTTTTAAACTAATCATTAAATTGATCAAGAAAAATTTAACACCTGATATTCATTTTTAAACTATTAATTCAACTATTAATCATTCATCATTACTATTATTATACTAAAAATGAACTGTTCCTTTAACAGTTTAAATTAAAAAGAATTAAACTAAATGAAATTATAATTTAACTGGAAAAACGGCAAGACGACCTGCGTCTGCAACAAAAACATCGCGACTATGCTTGACAGCCGCCGAGCGCATATACTGTCATTCCTCCCTATTTATAGGTTTCATTTTATGAAGATTTGCATATTCGCGGTGAATCGGCATGTGCCGTTGAACGACTACACGATGCAACAACGTTACCTGCAACTGCTAACTGAGGCCGTTGCAAAAATAGCGGCATGTTGCCGGAAACGTGAATGAATCAAATGATTCATTCACGGAACACGCCGAAAACAAAACAAACACCGGCGTTAAACAGGTAAGTGTTTTTAAAGTGAATAAAAGAGGTATAAACTATTTCATTTATGTAATTAATAAAAATAAACCTTTTAATAAGTAATGCATAAACTTTTTAACAAAACTTAAGTAATTAATAAAGGTTAAATTTCCTTTTTAAGTATGACTTTAAAATTATCTGCCAAAGTAATGGCGTTGGAAAAGTTGGGAGCTGGAATATTTCCAACATTTTCTCAAACCCACCCAACCATCTAGCCTTACAACACCACCCCACCTCCGTAATCAAACATCTGCCTACCCAACCGCCACCTTTTTTATTGTCTTTTATTATTTTATAATTTTTTTTTTTTGATATACACAAGAGTGTACACAGCTTTTTTTTTTTTTTTTTTTTTTTTTTTTGTACTGACAGAGACGTGGTTAAGGATATAAAATAGAAAATACAAAGTTTTTAGGAAAACCCATTTTAGCAGTGGCTGTGATCAGTTTATTAATATTCTTGTTTTTAAACTTTGCAGAGCATAAATTATTAATTCGAAATAAATGGTTAATGATGATGTTTCTAAATACCGAAAGATGCAGACATGAATTAAAATGTGTAAATAAGTTGACATTAAAACAAAAATCTTGCCGTTTGTCATAGATATCTGTGTAAAGTTTATTACCATCGATGATTATTTTGAGATCTAAAAAGTTAATTGATTGATTAGTCTGAGTATTTTGAGTTAGCTTTAAATTAGGTGGATAATTGAAGGAAATGCCATTTTGTGAGTTCTTGTTGAGATAAAATACAATAATATCATCGATGTAACAATAAAATCGAACATCATCATTGCAAATTTGCTTTTCATAATAATAAAGATAGAGATCTGCCAAAATACTGGAGCTACAACCTCCTTGTGGGATGCCTAATTGTTGCAAGTAGATAGTGTTGTTGTGGAAGATATAATTATTATGGATAACAAAGTTAAGAAGTGTTTTAAATTTTTCTGCTTTAAAATTGTAAGGAAGATTAATTTGAGCTTTATATTCTTGAAAAAGACTGTAAATGATATTACTAAGATCTGATAACTCAATATTATTGAAAAGATCTTGAAAGTCAAAAGTCATAATATTGTCTATTGAATCGAGCGATTTGATATATTGAATTAATTGAAAGCTATTTTTAAGACAGTGTAAATTATCAACTTTGCAAGTACATTTGTAAATTTGTTTTAGAATATCCAGTAGAGCTTTATTAGCATTGTTGTTATAAGTGTTACACCCAACAGTGACAGTGCGAAATTTAATTGAAGATTTGTGAAACTTAGGTATGAGAACTATATAAGGATAATTAAAGTTATTGAAGGGAAGTTGAAGTAGTTTATAGTAATTATGTATTTTTCGGTTATTAATAATAAGGTTATTATTAGTTAAACTGAAGATGTTACTATTATTGATTGAAGAGTTTAAAATAGAGAGATAGTAGGATTTACAAATAATTGTTAAAGCTACTTAAGAAAATCACCGTTTCCTTCTGCTTTCTAAAAACTAGTGTTATCTACGGACGCCAGTAAATGAAATATTCACACTTTTATCTTCAAAGCGGCTACTCAATTGAATAACACGTACTGCGTTTCTTCTAAAAATTCAAATATCAGTAAAAAAAAGAACACAGCTACGTTGAATATTATTTACAAAAAGAAATCATTTAAAAAATACAAAAAAACTTTATTCCCAATGGAAAAAACCTACTGCTCTAAAACAGTAAATTACTTATTCTAAAAATTTTAATACACACGAGCTCTCGATTAAACGAGATCAAGTATCATATTTTTTTAACCAACGTTGCCATCCAATAATAATAATATTCATAAAATAAATAATAGACATAATAATACATTTTCAACATCCTCCCACCTTTTGATTATAAATAATAATCAAAACATAAAAACTATTAGTCAAACAACTTTGGTACAAAGATGGCAACATTACATTTAAAAAATATAAAAATGAAAAAGTAAAATAAATAGAAGAATGATCAACAATATCTAATATAATCTACAAGTTCAGTCTTTCCGGCACCTTAATTCTTCGGCCAACTCTACTAAACTTCATTTGCTCATTAGTAGTACTGTCTGAAACTTTGGAGATGTTAGCTGATTCTTTAACTTTACTGAGAGTCATCGGTGTGGGAAGATCTTCAGACGATGTTATCTCTAGGGGATAAACTCTTTGAATCGGGCGTAAGAGCTCCTTTTGGGAAGTTTGCACTTTAACAAGTCGTACTTGTCCGTCTTTACCTGGTATAATCTCAGTGATACGACCTAAAGGCCAGTAGATTCTCTTTTTATTATCGGCTCCCACCATAACAATTTCGCCAACAGTAACAGTATGTTTGCCTGACTTTTTGCTTTTACTTTTACGTAGAATAAGAGCACCAAGATATTCAGATCTAAAACGGCTTCGTAAATCTTTGAGAATGGTTTGTCTGTATTTGAGCCTTTTACACAAAAAATTTTGCTCAACAGCATCCAAATCAGGAAGACTGCATTCATGCATATCTTGGATGAACATCGATGGCGAAATTGGTTTTACAGCTTCCTCTTCACAGATGTAAGTAAGAGGTCTTGAGTTGACTACCTTCTCACACTCAGCTAAAACCGTCATCATTTCTTCGTAATCGAGACGTGCCAGCCCTAACACTCTTTTCAAGAGATCTTTTAGAATTCGAATTAATCTCTCCCACCAACCACCCCACCAAGCAGCAGTTGGGGGATTGAACTTCCAATCAATAGAGTTGATAGCTCCATGTTTTCGTATGCGTTCCCAGTCTAGTTTCTTGAAATAGTTGGCTGCTCCTACAAAATTTGAACCATTGTCACAGTATACAGTAGAGCATCTTCCTCTGCGAGCTATAAATCTTCTAAAAGCCATTAAGAACGCATCTGTTGAAGCAGCAGTAACAAGCTCCAAATGGACTGCTCTGTATACTGCGCAAGTAAAAATTAAAACCCAGCTTTTCTTGTTATCCTTGAGAAATAATGGCCCAGCCATATCAACACCAATTATCTGAAAAACTGCAGCATCTTTAACTCTGTTTTCTGGAAGTGGAGGACTGATTACTTCTAAGTTCTTTGACCGAAATCTTTTGCATGCAGTGCAGCTGGCTACAACATTTTTCACCGCCTTTCTGCCGTTTAGGATCCAATACTTTTCTCGAAGTATATTTAATAGTATCTGGACACCAGCATGGCAGTTCTCAACATGTGCTTTATAAATTAGCCGTTTTACCACTTCATGTTTTGATGGAAGAACAATAGGTTTAAGAAAATCTTCACTATCCTTTCGATAAATAATTTTGGTCTTCAAACGAATGACACCAAACTCGTCTTTAAACGTTTGCAAAGTTTTCAATCTCTTTTCGTCTTCTTGAGGAAAAGACTCATTCTGAATTAGAAGTAAAACCTTCATTTCTGCTTCATGAATTTCTGGGGCTGTCAATTCACCACGCTTCCTCCAATTTAAATTCTTGCAGTTGTGCTTGAAACGAAGGATCCATGCAACAAGACGAATAATTCTATCATAACTAGAAAAGTATCTATAGTACCAATCTTCATCAACAATAGCTTCAGTATTTTTCAGTATACAAGTTTTCCTAGGTTTTTCCTTTTCAATTTCTTCCTCATTCCAATCGCGATTGGAGAAATCCATCATTGTTCGAAATTCAGAAACATCTTTCATCCATTGTGGACCCGCCCACCATTTTGATGAGACTAGATGCTTTGCTTTGCATCCTCTGGAGGGCAAGTCTGCAGCATTCTTCTCCCCCGTTATATGTCTCCACGATGAAGGATCACTCAGTTTTCTGATCTCCTGCACTCTATTTCTTACAAAAACGGACCAATTTTCTTCTCGCTGTATCCAGGCAAGAACCGTTGTAGAATCACTCCAGTAATGAGTCATAACATTTCTCCAACCAAGAGCTTCAATAACCGAATTCGTCAGTCTCGCTCCAATTACAGCAGCTAGAAGTTCCATTCTAGGTATAGTTACACCTCTTAAAGGAGCCACTCGAGACTTTGCTGCAAGCAAAAATAAATTAACTTGATTAGCATCCTCTACTCTAAGGAATGTAACTGCACCATAGGCATCTTTGCTTCCGTCAACAAATGTATGAATAGTGCAGTTGCTTAAATCTTCGGAAGATTGGCGAATAAACCTAGGTATCTATATATCAGTCAAATACTTCAGTTCTTGAAACCACTGCATAAACTCTTTATGAAGCTCACCAGTTATCTCTTCATCCCAACTCGTTCCTAGTTTCCATGCCTTTTGTAACATTATTTTTGGACAAAGCATGACTGGTGAGGTGAAGCCAAAAGGATCAAAAACTTTGTGGACGACAGACAACATAGTTCTTTTTGTTAATTTTTCCATATTAATGTTGTCTAACCATTTCATGTTAATTTTCAATGTGTCTAGCTCTTTATTCCAAATAAGACCTAATACTTGAGTCTCTTTCTTAGAACTAGTCTCATTACAGTCGCCAGACCATTCCCATTCTCTAAGATCAAAACAACCTTTTGCCATTAAAGCTGTAGAATTAACGATAAACTTATCTAATTCTTCTTTGTTATTAACGCTGGTAACGACATTATCTACGTAGAAACTCTCTAAAAGCCTTTTCTTTAAAGATCCTTCAAATCCGTTACAACGCCGAATATGATACTCAATTACCGCAGCCAAAATGAAAGGACTGCATTTAACACCAAAAACAACTCTTGTATGGCGAAAAACTTTTAGTTTCTTTCCTTCTAAGTTTTCCCACCATAGAAAACGCAGGAAATCTCTGTCGTCTTTACGAATGCTTATTTGCAGAAAAGCTTTTCTAATGTCGGCGATAACGCCAAATTCTTTTTCTCTGAATCGAAGTAAAATATCTGGGATAAATTCCATTTGATTAGGACCACATTCCAAGCATTGGTTTAAAGAAGGATAATTTGCTAATCTAGCTGAAGCATCAAACACTGGGCGAATTGGAGTAGTGCTGCTACTAGGTTTTATTATAGCACGATGAGGTAAGTAATTGCCATAAGAGTTTACTTCGTTCTTGGGAACTTCCTCAATTATGCCTTCATTAATCCAGCTCAGAAGAACATCTTCATATTTTTCATACATGTTCATCGCTATAAGCTCTGCTGTTGTGTATTCGAGCCGTTTCTTCGCCAAACTCAAGTTGTCGGGTAAAGGCGACTTATCATCAGCCCATGGCAAACAAACTTCATAGCGGCCCTCTCTATTAACTGCCACTGTTTCTAAAAAATGCTCTTTAGTCTGAATATCAGACTCGTGTTTGGACTTCTTCTCAATAGGATCATAGATTCCAATTAAATCCAACTTCCATAGATTTGAGATTTCAGCTTCATTTACATATAGCGATAACACTGACATCGCCAAGTTTTCTTCCGAGGCTTTTCCAGGCGGTACTTTTCCCATTAAGGTCCAACCTAAGTATGTTTCTAAAGCCACGAGACCCGATGATAAGACTTTTCTTTTTCCTGTCAACATTTTTCCCATGACGTCAGCTCCGACGAGAATATCGATTGCTTCACATTTGTCGCCAATGTCCGTTAAATTAATCTCATTTTCTTCTAACTCTTTTATCCAAGGGCCTTTAAAAACTGGTCTAATATTTTCACATATTATAGACTGATCCAAAACTTCGAAATTGCAGCCAAAATTTTCTTTCAAATGTTTCAATGTCACTTTATAGCAGTTATGCTTGACCTCGCTAGTGATAACGCCGCCAAAAAGGGAATGAACCATTTTCTCTTGGCGAATAGGTATATAATCCATTTCTTTGGCTACACTTTCCAGAATATATGACTTATGCGATGCGGAATCAAAGAGCAATCTCACAGTTTTCTGTTTATTGCCAGAGACCAATTTGGCTTTCACGGTTTGGAGAAATATCTTTGGACTTCGTTTGTTGAAATTGGACATACTAACATCATTTTCTGCAGGTTTTTCTTCTTTCTTTTCTACAGCCCTTTTTTGTGAATCAAGTACATCACACATTAGAGGAAAATGCTTTTTAGAACAGATCACACACTTTAGAACTGTTCGACATTTCTTAACAGTGTGAGTTGGCGATAAACAGGCAAAGCAACAACGCTTATCTTTAATTATTTTTTGTTTTTCTGCTAAACTCATTTTCTGAGCTGAAAAACAATCTGAACTTGAATGTTTGCCATCACAAAAAACGCAAGATTTCTTCACCTCTCTATTTGAAGTGGCCGTTAATAAACCCGCAGCAGTAGGTACTTTACTTTTCAAATTTTCAAAATTGCATTGCTTCCTTTTTAAAGGTTTGTTCTCTTGGCTCTTTCCTAAACCGAAACCAGCTACTGCCAAAGATATCCTTTCTTCACCTTCAACTTCTTTTTTGAGAAATTGCATTAAGTTATTTAACTTCTCTTTAGCATCAGTATTTGAATGAGAAATGTTACGATTCCAAGCCTTTAAAAAATCAGCTGGGAAACAAGATTCAACCATGGGATACAATAGATGCACATTTATCCGTGGTTACACCTAATGTTTCCAATGCACGTAGATACGATTCAAGTCTGTCATATAGAGAAGTTAATGAAAACATTTCCTTAATTTGAACAGAAATAATTAATTTTAGTAACTGTCTAACGTATACTTCGACTAAGAGGTCCTCTCTTCCAAAGCGTGATTTCAGGCTTTCAATCGCTTTTTCATAATTGGCACCAGTTGGCGGAAAACTTTCAACTACTTCTCTTGCACGGGAACCAGCAACCGTGGCTTGCACTAAATACTGAAATTTATCTTCCGGTGCGATATCTTCATCTTTATGCACCTGCTCAAATTGACTCCAAAAAGGAAGCCAATCTTTTAAGTCATCGCCAAATTGTCTAAATTCCAATCTTGGCAACGTAAATTTCCTTTTTGAATTGCTTAAATCAGGTACATAATTTAGTGGAACAGATTCACCTCGACTTTGAGCTTGAATTCTAGCGAGCTCGATTTCTTTTTCAGCTTCAAGTTTCATTTTCTCAGATTCAAATTTCATTTTTTCAAATTCATTATCTTGTTTCATTTTTTCCTTTTTATCTTCTCTTTCTTTTTCTTCTTGCTCTTGTAATTTTCGCTCGGCAACAGCATTTCCTAATAGTACTTGAACAAATTCAGCATCTTTCTTGTATTCGTCACTGTTCAATATAATATTTTTTAAACCTGAAATAGTAACATTGGCTGGTACTTCTTCGCCAATTTCAGACGCCACATATACCAAATCATCTTTCTTAAATCCTTTTACTGCTTGAAACATGTTGCTATTTCACTAATGTCCTGTCGCTCGGACTCCACAAATGTTAAAGCTACTTAAGAAAATCACCGTTTCCTTCTGCTTTCTAAAAACTAGTGTTATCTACGGACGCCAGTAAATGAAATATTCACACTTTTATCTTCAAAGCGGCTACTCAATTGAATAACACGTACTGCGTTTCTTCTAAAAATTCAAATATCAGTAAAAAAAGAACACAGCTACGTTGAATATTATTTACAAAAAGAAATCATTTAAAAAATACAAAAAAACTTTATTCCCAATGGAAAAAACCTACTGCTCTAAAACAGTAAATTACTTATTCTAAAAATTTTAATACACACGAGCTCTCGATTAAACGAGATCAAGTATCATATTTTTTTAACCAACGTTGCCATCCAATAATAATAATATTCATAAAATAAATAATAGACATAATAATACATTTTCAACAATAATGGCATAATTATTAGGTGATTTGTCAACATAAGTGATCACAAAGTCATCCTGTAGTGATTTGATTGAGTTAAGAAGTACAGATTTTTTAAATAACACCAGATTTGAAGAATTGATAAATAATGCATTTTTGATTTTTTGTAACACTAAAACTTCCCATTGAGTGAAGTAGGCAATAGGTTTATTATGAGTAATAGATATTTTATAAATAAATAAATCTAGGTCATAAGAAAACTGTTGAAAGATTTGTGGAATGCTAGTTTTAACTGGAAGTCTAAATTTGGTGCCAAATTTCATGAATTTTTTTTCATTGATAATTATCAATAATGTTGAGATTACCCATGATAATGTGTCCATGGTCTCTGTCAATAAATTTTGAGAAAGAAGGATCATTGCATTTACAGGTTACAGTGTTAGTAAAAGAGGTAGACTTAGAGACAGAATTATAATTGAATATCTTTCTGCCAAGAGGAAGAGGATATTTGAAGGTACGAGATAGATTTAAATCTTTAATCGGAAACAAACATTCTTTGTCATTAATGATAGACGTAATGTTAATACTGTTCAATATTTGATTTGTAAAATTCACAATTAATTGAGTATTTGTTTTAAATTTGTTGGGCTTTTTATTAATTTTTAAATTAAATTGCTTGATTTTGTACATTATAATATCATAAAAAATGTCTGAAAAATGTTTATTATAGGATTGGCTTTGAAAGACATTCAGAAAGTTTACTAAGTATTTCTTTTTAATTGCAAAAATAAATTTTCGAATAATGAACCAGTTATAGTTAGATAAGTATTAGATTCACGTTAGTTAGATCAGAGTTCAAGTTAGATCAGATTCACGTACAGCTATGCAGGGCTGTCCAGTGATTTTTTTTTTCATGTGCGTGAAGCATACATACGTGCGTTATAGTGATTGTTGCAAAAACTACTTAAGTGCGTTCTCTGATTCGACCATTCATCGAATAGTGTTTTTCACTGTACGAGTAACAGCTTCAACTGTTTCCAGAATGTTCGAAGAATTAACATTTCTATTTCACTGTTTTCAAAAATATTCGTTTTAATAATAGTTTTGTTGCAGAGATTCCAGTTCAAAAAATGTTTGGTATTGTCAAGAAGATCCCATACTAAAACTGTGAAGAAAATAGTCGCCAATCGAAATATATTTATTTAAAGGTTTCAATTATTCAATTGAAAAGAAAACCTTTAAATATTGTGCCCAGCAAGGAGGGCGAAGCCTGCTAGTAGAAATTATTTGCAAGATGACAAATAATAGAGTACCTTTATAAACCCAACGTTTTTATTTAATAACTTCGTTAAATAAGATGATAGAAATTTCTAACTACCTGATATGTCTTCCTTAGAGGTATCAATGTGTGCCGAATATGGCACGCATTGATACCTCTCATGATACAAAAGACTTTGCACTCTGCAAAAAAGATGCAGTCGCAGAAAAAAAAAAAAAAAAAAAAAAAAAATTGTCGCCAGCAACAATAACTTTTTTTCATACATAAAGACTTTTTTTTATACATATACCTGTTGTATTTTCTCCAAAAAAATAGTGGGGCATTGAAGATTCATTTCTTCGCAAGTTTTGTAAATAGCAATATTTAAATGTTCATAGTCAGGAGTTGGCAGAGTGATGCTCGGAAAGAGATCAGAAGTAATGCCCTACAATAAATAAATAAATTAAAATATATATATATTTTTTAAAAATACAGTTTTTAACCATTTATCTGGAAACCAGTTATCCAGAACTATATTTTCAATCAACTAATAAGAAGAAAAAAGGAATTAGCATGCAGTAAGTCCTAATTTAAATTAATTATTAAAATTTTCAGATTAATAAAAGGCTAAAATTTTATTAACATAAAATATAAATAGTTTGTTTTTATTTAAAATATTTATTTTAAGAAGCAAAAGCAGAATCAAGTGCATTCCACAAATTTAATTAAATAGCTTTACTTTGACGAGCAATCGGTTATATGGGATTTTGTTCCAATCTCAATAATTGGTTCCTTATTGTACATTTTAATAACAATAAGGATTTTAATAACAATTAAGGACATTTTAATAACAGTACATTTTAATACATTTTAATAACTTAATATTTTCTGAAAAATAATAATCAAGAGTATTTGTGTTCTGGATGATTTGTTTATTTATTTTCTGCCCCGGTATTTTCAAATTGTAATTTTCCTCATAGTTAATTGCTGAAAATTATTTAAAAAAATATCAACAATATTACTGCTAAAAAATTCTGGTTAAAAAAAATCTGAAACACAAACATTCCTGAATAAGGATAATGAGTAGCTAGTGTACTCCAAAACTAATTTTATTCATCTGTTCAAAATGAAATAATTCTTCTCTCACTCTCAATCAAAAGATATTTCATGCTATTTTAATATCTGTTACCAAATTGCAAAGCTTTTTTATCATTAATTTCATATCAGTCATTTATTAATAAACTGTATGTTGAAAATTGTCAAAGGGTCAACGCCTGTTAATATTCAAACCTACAATGTGTGAATATAGTAAGGTGAGATAAATTATTATGATAACAATTAAATACATATATATATACTGTAAAAGCACTTATTTTCGCGAGCCGTAATTTTCGCGAAAATGAAGATATCGGTGATTTCGCGAGCTGAAAATTTCATGAATTTTATATGAACAGAACCGAAAGTTGAAAAATCCTAATGTTGAAAAGTACCTAAATATAGAACCCCTTTTGCATAAGGCATTTTAAGAAATTTCCTTTTGTCCGAAAAGTTCGTCCCCACCTCCTCATGGCTCTAAAAACAATTTGTGCTTACAACGGTGCTTATACATCAACTTTGGCTTTGGCTCAATGCGCACATTCCACCCCAAGCAATTTTCTTTTCTTAATCCCTTTTTTCTCATGCTGTTTATCAAACTAGGGCCTTCTGAACCCCCCTTTTGCACCGAAAATGTAATCACACCACCCCCTTCACTTTTCTCGAATTTGAACCGTCAATGCATGTGAGTTTTGGTAATTGAAAAATTTCTGTTTTTATTATTATTATTATTATTATTTGCTGCAAAAAAAAAAGAGTATTTCCTGAGGCTTAAATTTTTGCGATTACGATGGGCTCACGAAAATCACTAAAATCAAAGCCTCACGAAAATAAGTGCTTTTACAGTATGCAAGATGCAAAGCAAAGTCATGAGGAGGCCGTTATCTCTGCAACCAATATACTTTTAATAACAAAATACTTTTACCAATACTTCAACCAATATACTTTTAATAAAAGTGCTTTAAAGAATGTAAGCATAAATGGCATGTTCAAATTTAAAAAATCAATTTTTTGAAAATTACAAAAACTAACTTTTTATATATACAGTCTCTAGGCCCCCATAGTAATTTTTAATAAAAGTTGACACTCAACCTGAAAAATTAACACAAAAAGTTTCACTTATCTACACTCAAAATCGACTAAGATATTTAGTTTCAAAGTTTGGGATTTTTTTCGCATTTTCTTAGTCTTTATTAAGGATTTTTTAACGGAGACGTTAAGGCTGAAAAAAATGTGGGAAAATACCAAACTGCAAAACTAAATATCTCAGTCAATTTTGGACATAATTTTAATAATAATTAAATCAATTGTTTTGTTTTAAAAAATATTGGTTGATTTAAAAAGGAAGCAATGGCTAATTATTGCTCATGAAAAAATTTATGCAAATAAAAAAATTACTTACTGAAAAAAGTGGTAAGTCATGAGTCAAAAATTTTGGCAAATTAACATCAGTAATAGATCGAAGCACTAATATATCTTCACTTTCATCAGGATACTTCAACTGAAAATGAAACAGATAATTAATATTTTTTAAAGTACTTGAATATTTTCTATACATAGTAACTATCTTAACAGAATATTAATGAATAGTCTAGTCCAAAGGTCACTCTTTGGTACTTCACAAAAAAGAACCTTATAGCCAGTTAATGCAATTTTGTCAATAAATAAGAGTGTATATCAATTAGGGTGTCCCTTAAATGAGGGGGGATTTTTTTTTTTTTTAAATCCAATACGCACACCCTCTAATGTTTTTCTATTTGACCTTAAACACTTTTCAGCAAAATATCAGCTCTCTGGGATAATGTAACACATGCCGAATTGATGGGAAAATCCTAAAATAGGTATTAGGATTTTCCCTTTTGTTTACTTTTCTTCCAGACTATACATTTTTCATTCTTGAAACAAACAAAACAATGATAAAATATTGTTGAAAATAACACTTGGTATTTCCCCTTTTTTGGTAAAACATGCTTTAGATGGATTAGATTTTTACTTTTATTACCTGAATGTGACTACCACAGATAATAATGGGAGAATTGTATTCGGTCAAAATATTTGATATCAAGTTTTCACCTGATGTAGATGTTTTAGGGTCTTTTGAGTATAGAAAAGTTGCTTTCGGCAATTGGTCAGTGTATGTATATATGTATGTGTGAATGTGAATGTTCTGAGTGTTGTATCTCCTAAACCAATAAAGATAGAATGATGAAACTTCATAATTGAGTCAGGCCTGGTGTGCAGATGATTTTCCAACTTTGGTGAAAATTGGAAAAATGGAAAGTGACATTGGAAACTAGAAGTGGAACTGTAAGTCCGTATCTCAAAAATGGCTCCAACAATTTTCTTCAAAGTTGCTACATAAACACCCTATTAGATGTTTTTTCATGTGTAATAATTGGTTAGTTCAGGAAAATTGATAGGCTTCCTGTATTAGTAGGTTAATTTGAGGTCTCACAAGCACATTCCTTTAAAAATGGCTGTACGGATTTTTTTTCAAACTCGCCATAATAACTCTCTTTTAGATATCTTTTGCAGTTATTGTTTTCTGGTCAAAAGTTGAGTTTGCCAAATTTTAGTGAAAGTTGATATCTCAAAAACGACTCTAATGATTTTCTTGAAAATTGCTACATTAACTCCTTTTCAGATATCCTTTCAAATATATTACATGGTTATTACAGGAAAATTAACAATCATCCTGATTAGGTAGGTCAGTTATAGATCACAGATGTTGATGTTTCAGAAAAACAGCAACTGATTTTTTTTTTTTTTTTTTTAACTTGCTATATAAACTATGTTTTATATGTCTTTATACATGTATCAGTTCTTTCTTTTTTTTAAGAAAAATTATTAGGTGCCTAATTAGTTAGGTCAATTTTATGTCTTCTGATTATATTATCTCCAAAAAGTGCATAAAATATGCATAATAATAGGTAATGAAATCCTGTGGTTGTTATACACCAGATTTTTCAAAAATATTTAATTATTTCCTGTTACTATGATGATTTTTTTCTTTCATAGACAAGACATATTACTAGTCATGTAGAGCGGAAAATTTTCTACTATGTTTTTCCGGACAATTTTCCAACCAAAAAAACAATTTTTTTAGTAAATCTTTTCCATGATATATTTAAATTTTCTTTTATTAGTCATAGTAATGCTATATACAGTGTGAAAAACAAAAATTGTTGATTAAAGTCATCATTTAGAAAGTTCCCAGATATATGTTTTGATCAATTTGCTCGAGAAAGAGGTTATTTATTATAAAACAAGAGATCTATGGTTGCTAATCAGAATTTTAAATGTCCATTCAATAAGTTTGTAAGAACATAATTATAAAGCATTTGGCAATGTAACAAAAAAAGAATATATTGATAAATTAATGCACTACTATACTGCTGAGCATGTGTATCTATTTTTTGAAATAATTATTTGATAAATGATGATACGCCGATGTTTTTCAAACTCAGACAGCAATTCTCTTAGGTCACCTTATGGTCTTTGATTCTGAGAGTGACTCAGAAAGTTAGGACATTGTCATAATCTTCGTTAAGTATTCAATTAAAAGAAAGAAAAAAAAAAAAAAAAAAAAAACAGAGTAAAACTTTAAATAAATAAATAAATAAATTAAAAAAAAAAAAAAAGATGCTTTAATTACAAAATTGGCATTGTTGAAAATTTTAGAGAAAAATATTATATAAAAACATTATATTTTTTAAAATCACTTTTTAAAACTAATTTCTAATGTGGAAAAAAAAAAAAAAAGTTTTTTTATGCAAGCAACAGGAAATGCAATTAATAGCAAGATTTTGATTAAAATTTAAGGAAATCAAATAGATAAAATGAATCACACTATATCTTATAACTGGAGGTTTAGTTGAAAGAACTCAATATTTCTTTATTTGCTTAAAATATACAAAATTGAATTGTACTTGAAAAATCTCATAAAGGTGTTGCATTTAAAGTTAAATAATAACAATAATAATAAAATCTCAAACTTCCAGATTAATTTTTTTGAATAGAGGATTACATCCATTTTCCAATGCCACAAACTATTAAAAAATATGATTTTGTGTTCGCAAACTATGCTTAAAAATAGAACAAATCGAAAAAAGTCAAAGTCAAAAGAATTTTGATGAAATGAACCCTTGCATGGTCTGAGCCATACCTTACTAATTACCTAGTACACAGAGGCGAATCCAGAACTCAACTTTTGGGGGGAAGGACGGGCTAAGATTTTTCAATATGTTATTCCAGATCAATGAAAAATTTACAATTGTAATATTCAATTGTGAATGTCAGTGCTTTTCCCCTCCCTCTCCTCTCCCTTTGATCCGCCACTGCTTGTACAGTCGGCAGCAAAATTATTGATGCGCTAGCAATAATTTCTATTTAAAAGATGTGCACCTAATACAATTTTGTTAAGTAAATATTTATCGCGTCATGATCTTAGTCTTATACTGTTTATACAAAATTAAGTTCATGATAAAAATTAGCGATCAAACTAAAGAAAAAAAAAAAAAAAAAAAAAAAAAAGCAAAAGAAAAATATGGATGCGTGTTTCAATAGTTTTGCTACCACTAGCAGCCAAACCCCATATTTTTCTAAACAGAAATTCGTTATGATAATTACCTCTGTTTTTTTTTTTTTTTTTTTTTTTTAATTATAAAGTGCAAAGAAGAACTTTGGTGACTTTTCCACTTTGTAATTTCAGTATAAAGTATTAAAAATTAAATAAATGAATTTTGGGAAAAACAAAATCAAATTTAATTTTTCTAGATTTTTTTTTTTTTTTTTTTTTTTTGATAATGAAAACAGAATTTAAAAAAAAAAAATCCTTAATTCTCATAAAAATTTTCCTTATATAATAAAATGGGGTTCAGCTGTTGGCAGCAATATGTGGGGGTCTCTGACAGCTACAGAACATTCACAGACACCTTTTATATATAGATTATTCAACCATTATACATGCAAAACAGTCATTAAAAATTATCTTTCTAGTTTTATCCATGTTTAAATAACCATTAAATCATAATTTCTGTGTTTTGTTTATTAATTTCTTTTTGAATTGAATAACTATTCATGATTTTCTTTGAATAGTTTTGTTTACTTGTAGCTTTTAATGTATTTAGTTTTATTTTACAAAACCTTCATAATTTAGAGATTGAAAATTTTCCTGAAAATTTTTCAGGTAAATTTTCCGGAAAACCCACATCCCTATATATTGCACACAAACATAAAAAAGTATGTAACAGACCAACATACAAATCCTTAAAAAAGCTATGCCTAATCCCATATACAATTTTCTGTAAAAATATGATACACAAAGAAAGAGAAAGTAAAAAGTGTGGATTGATGGAATGAGGTTTTCACTATATAGTAATTTTTTTTTCTTATTAAGGCTTATTAGACCAGGACGTACGACTTAAAGTGAATTCCAAAGTTCTATGAAAATTCATGCTTGAACCAAAACTTGAATCCTACACCTGAAAACTGAAGACCAAAGTACTTACCATTAAGTCACCAGATGGACAGGGGTAAGGATAAAAAAAAATGACCTTTCCCAATGAAAAATTGTGTTTCTTTACTGGTTTTGGTTTGGAGTGTCACTCCATGGTCATTTTTTGCACATTATAGCTCCTTAGACTGGGGCTTGTGGGTTAAAGTGGAAACCATGTAAACATCCATACCTATACCATCATTGAAAATTGACACTTGGCTTCTTCATTTTAGGCTAATTCAAAGTGAAAAAACATGCTTCTACCATATATTTTCAAAACTTATGATTCTACTTATTTGAAGACAGTTCAAAATGAATAATTCTACACTTTATTCAATTTTCAGCTTCTCCCCGGCCCCCCATAAATTAAACTTTTCTTTGTAACATGTGATTCTTCTTTGCTAAATCTATATATTGTACAATTAAAGGGTGAAAAATATTATCATTAAACATGTTTATTTTCATAAGCATTTGTTAAAATAATTTTCATTACAAAAATATTTAAAAAGAAGTAATAATATGTATGCCACGGGGGAAAAAAAATTTAAATTAATTTAATAGAAATTACAAAATTTAAATTCTTATATAATTAGTAGCTTTCTTGAGTGAAATTCAAGGCATTTCCTTCATTGAAAAAAATATATAAAATCTAGAAATTAGCATAATTATTGATTAGTTATACAGAATTTTAACAAAAAGTACTAATGAGTTCAGTAATAAAGTTTATCACAATTTAATATGATTAAAAAAGATTATTTATTACTGTAATAAAATGCTTCATTTATGTGTTTCATAACCTTCGTATGAAAACTGAATCGACTTATAATTACGTGTAAGAAGTTATATTATTCTACACATAACTATATTAGTATTATTGTTTTAATTATAATTTTCGTTAGTTTAAGTAAATATAAAAATATCAGCTAATTAGTGTCAACAGTGTCTTTTTTTATATGAGTTCTGTAATTCTTTATTATGTGTCCTCAAATAAACAAATGAAGTATAATTTAGTTTTTAGGAGAAGAGTTAATTTGTAGTATTTACTTGATAATTTTTTAGATGATTTACGTAACATTTATTTGATTACGGTTTTCATGTTTGAGTGGGCGAGACAGATTGATGATCATATTTATTCAGTTGTTTTTCAACAATTACACAAGCAAAAAATATTGAACTTGTCTATCTTTTCATAAGTTCTAGGATCTAATAAAACAAAATTAATATGAACGTTGATATTTATGCAGTGGATGGCGAAGAATGCTGCAAAAGCTCTGGTGCATGTTTGATCACTATTCATTAGGAAGGAAAAAGGAGAGGAGAAACAAAGAAAACAGGAGTTTTTCTAAAAAAGCAGATTGTTTTTATCTTCTAGAAAAGAAAAGAAAAGAAAATTCTTCAAAAAATGAAAAAAAAAAAAATCTTATCCCTGTAAAACCATACCTTTAAATTTCCAGCAGCTGTAAGAACTGATTTCACAGCACGCATCCCATAATCATAATGACTCTGTGATGATAACTGTTCAGAGCATAATCTGTATGTAGCAACAATTTTAACAGCTAACGGTCTTGCATTTACAAATCCACAAGAATAAAGAACTATTTCGGATATTAAAGCATAATCAGGCACCATCATTGCAACAGGGCGAAACAGAGCCTATAATGAAAAATAACCTAATAAACTTAAGGCTTTTCTTTTCTTTCTTTTTTTTTTTTTTTTTGTTCTTTTTCAAAAAAATAAAAAAATAAATAAAAATAAAAAAATCTTTAAAATGAAGTAAAACAATCAGAGCTGAAAATGCAAAACTACATAAATTATACTTTGGGAGGAACATATATTTACATGAAATATATTTCTTTTCATGCATAAATAAGATTTATTTATATTTGTTGTCTCATTTTCAAAACAAGGTGGAATTTATTACATAACGAAAATAACTGTTTTGTAGGTATAAATATTTATGTTGCTTGAAATAAGAAATTTAAATGAATAATGAGTATAAAAATGTGCTATTTGATTAACTATCTTAAGTTTTGTTAAGCATTAAAAGTAGCATACAAGAAAAATTTGCAACATATTATGCTGTTTATTATTGGAAAGACAAAAATATTTCTCAAATGCTTATACCATTGTTAATTTATTGCACCCTACGTGTTTCAATAAGTGTTTATCCTAAAAGTTTTAAAATTTAAAATATAATAGAACTGAATGATAAAAATTTATAAACTTTTAAATCTTACAAATTGAAAAATGCAGTAATTTAATAATAATAAACATTTTAAAAAAAATTAACCTATAAACTAATTACTCACTATACATTAACTATGGTATTACTTTTGCAACATTAAACAGACAAACATTACATGAAATCTTTTCACTTACTTGAAAATACATTCTTTTATTACCATCTGCAGTGAAAGAACCAATAAGAAGACATTCTTAATAAGAATCTGTATTTATGAATATAGTAGGTAAGATAAATAATTAAAATTATTACTTTTAGATTATCTGGCAATTCAGAACGTCCTGCATATCCTGGATTCATGGTTATAAAAACAGAACAAGTGGGATCCAATTTTATATCAGTTCCTTCAAATAGTAGAGTCTTTGCACCGGCGTTAATTCCACGCTGAATAGTTAAAATTTGCTGAGCAACAACTGATAATACTTCCAAATCAATTCGATTAAATTCATCAAAACAAGACCAAGCACCACAAGAAGCAAGACCCTGCATAGACAAGCATGCACACATTGCTATTCTTAAATGGAGACATTGATTATAGCAAAAACAGATTACTTTTACATCTATTTCCTTTACTGTATGTATATACATTAATTAATGATGAAGCAAAACGTAAAAAATGAAAATAAAAATCTAATTCCAGTTTTAAATACAGTAGACTCTTTTTTATTGATCAAGCAATCAACAAGCTTCATATAAAATCAACAAAATATATCAGATGAATGTTATGAATCAAAAAATAGAAGAAATATTCTAGAAGTGTAATAGTTTTAAAACTATTACACTTCTCTCTCTCTCTTTTTTTAAAATTCAAACCCACCTATAATTTGTTAATTAAGAACCAAGATATGCATAGAAGGTAACTAAATTAGCAAGAAATAAATTTAACTTAATCAATTGTATATATGATGCAGAACTTGCAATCGTACACGAAATAAAACAAAAATGAGTTTTTCTATTAAATCTCCCCCTCCCTCCCACATGTATGTGAATTAATAGTTTTTTTTTTTTTTTTTTTTTTTTAACTTTTTACACATAATTAAAATTAAAAATTTTAATTAGCTTATAGTTTGAATTCAATTTAGGTCCTTTTTTTTTTTATAACAGTTCAAATCAATATGCTTATAAAATTCTGTAAATAATATGATCCTTAAAGATTCAATAAGGACACGCTAAATTTAATATTTTATCAAGACTAAACTTTGCTGAAATCGAATAATTTGTTATTTAAATTTGCTTTTCTTTTCCTTACGTTGGTTTAAGCTTTAACATTTTTAATACAAAAAAAAAAAAAAAAAAAAAAAAAAAAAAAAAAATCTCCAAAACAGCATCTAAATAAAAAACATATTTACCCATTGCAGTTTCAGAAATAAATACACAAAAATAACTTCTTTCTATACATGATAGTTGGGGATAAAATGAGAACTATTCCAAATGCAAAAAAATAGTATAAATTTTTAAATGAAGGGAAAGAAAAGCAAATATAATTTTAATTACTAATATGTTATAAAGATGATAAAATGTACAACCACCAATGTTAAAGTTGGCATTATTAAAAACCAGAATCTTTGCAACATCCAATTTCATGCAAGTTTTTTAACTAGACTCATTAAAAGCTTTATAGTCCTTTGATTTTCAGATTTTCTTGAAGGTGAATTCATATTATTCTAAAAGTTAATTTATTTGTAAAAAAAAAAAAAAAATGTAAATAAACAATCAAAATTTACTCATAGATTTTTATCACAGCAAAATTTAAAACTTGATAGTGTTCTTAAATCTGTGAGATTTAAAAGTATTATACTAATGGTATTAAAAAATAATTAATATCGAGCTTACCTTAAAAAATTTTCCAAGGGCTATATAATCTAAGCCATCTGAACAGTTGAAAACAACACATTGCTTAGCAACTGCTTTTGCAAGATCTTTAGTGGTTTCAGTTTTACCAGTTCCAGCAGGTCCTTCAGGGGCTCCACCAAGATGCAAGTTTAAAGCTCCATAAAGTGTACGATAACACCGATCTGTCAGTGGTGTAATAACTAAACGAGGAGAATTACCCAAGTATTCATATCCATAGTCCAAATAAGAGTTGATCATGCGCGTTGTCATATTATCATCCTACAAATTAATATACATTTTGGTAAATTATTTAATATGTTTATATATATATATTTACTTTTTTTTGTTAAGAGTTACTAAATCTGATATTTTACCAAAGCTGCTATTATGTTTTCTCCCCTGCTAATTACGTATATGAGGATCATTCAGAAGTTTTTGAGATACAGCAGAACAGTACATGTTAAACTTTCGGACTTGTCAAGTTTTGAAAATGAAAAAGCCTGAGTTCTTTTTTTTTTCTTTTTGCAGGTTACTTTAATGGCATACCACATTTTTATCTTTAGATACACATGATCTAGGTCATTGGTCGGCAAACTGCGGCTTGCGAGCCATATGAGCTCTTTTGCCCCTTCCACAAAACAACACGTGAAGGTGAAATTATGGAATTGTCATACAGATTTTTTCTACTTCTTTAAATTACAACCTTTTTTAAATACTAACTTTTTTTTTAATAGCAAGATTTACTGTAAATTGCATTTTAATTATTTTTTATTTTCCCAAATTAAAATTTCATTTTCTTAGGTTCCAAAATCTGACTTTAAAGTCAGAGCATGAAGTTCTCTAGACTTCGAAGTGTGCACTGTTAAAATATTTTTAATACCTGTTATAGCATTCCTGACTAATATATTCAGCTGAAAGAACTAGTGTTTGCTATTCTTACTTTATTTAGCTCAACATATTCATGAGAAAATTAATTTTTAAGCATGAACCTTATCAAGAGTAAATTAAGATAATGTCTTATTAACGAGAACCTGGAATCATGTCTAAAATAAAATACACAAACCTGACATTACCCTAATTTTTCAAAAGAGATGCAAGACAATGTTATTCACATTAGTGTTTGTCATTTATTGGCATGATTTAATTACATGGCTATCTTACACTTTAATTGAAAAATTATTTAATATTGTTATTAAATATATCAACATTTATTTTAGGTACTTATAGTTTAACCTAAACTTAAATCTTTAAGAAAATTTTTTTTGTAAGTTAACCTTTTTAATATTACACTTGTTTTTGTCCGATGTACATGGTCGAAATGAAAGGTTGGTGTGATTAAATTTTAAAAGATATGTTGAAAATAAGATTAATAAATATATGTAGTATATAGAATCAAGATTTTATACTTAACCCCTTCCCGGCTTATCCCGATCTCAACTTGGGCAGACAAACAAGTAAGGGTGCAAGAGTTTCCCTCTGAAGACAGAACACTGACAGCAGTTCTCTTTATCAATAATTTCTATCACATTTGTGCAGTAATTTATTGTGATAGAAATTATTGATAAAGAATACTGGTGACAGAGCTCCTTTTTGAGATGGAATCTCTTGCCACCTTGCGAATAAATTGAGCCGGCAAGGAGTTAAACTGTATATAATATTAAGCAGTGGCGTAGATATGGGGCCAAACTTTTCTTTTCTCCAGTTTTACAGCTGCACAACACATATTTCTTTGAACATTTAAAAGTGCATATTTTTTCTATTTCAGACAATAGAATAAAAAAATTATTAGTCTATTGAGATATTTCTGAAACATCTGCAATAATTCTTCAGAGTTACTTAAGAAAGCATATGAAATTCTTAGTGCTGAAATAGATATATAATCAAAAACCAAATAACTATGCATGATGAGGTTTGGCTTCGTTTACTAAAACACAGTCTCTGTAGACCGAAAATGTAGGGCCTCATGGGCCTAAGCCTAAATCCATCACTGTGTAAGGAAAGTATTGTAATCATGTCAAAAATCCGAATTTGAGATTTTGGTATTTCTACATGTTTTGATGTTCCATGAGTTCGATTTTGCTATTTTTGCACTGATGTATGTATGTGTGCATGTATATATGTGTATGTATGTGAGTGAACACAATAGCATTTAAATGCTTTGTTTCTAAAATAGCAGCAAATTTTTTAAAACAATTTATTGCAAAAAAAAAAAAAAAAATATTTCTGTATTTTTTGGGATAGGTGAATGACAATTAACAAAGAATTTTTTAAACTGTACTTAACTCTTTTTTTTTTTTTTAAATCATTGAAACTTTAAAATCATTTTTATGCCACTTAATTTTAGCAAAAAATAAATATAAATTTCTATATTTTTAAATATTTTTCTATGATTTATCTGCTTTTCCCCGAAATACATCCTTCGCAGTTACAATTTTAAATTCTATATTAATTAAAATTTGGCATTGTTGGAGAAATACATCTCACAGTTTAACAAAGTATTTATTTATGAAGTTATAATACATCTGTAGATAATTTTATCTACCTTTCGTTTTGTTATATGCAGAAAGAGTGATAAGCTTTAAATAAAACTTTTAATTTGTAAATCCCTTACATTTACATAAATAAACCCAGATATTTTAAAATGTTTCCCATATTACTTTAAACATATTAAAAATTTTATGAAAATTACTTACAACCCAATAATACCTCAACTGACTAAGCCATGCGAAATCTTCATCAGTGCGAACATTTATTCTGCATAAGTATTCTACAACATCACGAGCATGAACATCCAAAACAACAAGTGCCCCTAAGCTGATCCTGTTCTGCTTTGATAATTTGCCTCTAACCAAAGCAACTACATTATCGATCTGGCTATTATTTTTCCTTAGGTAATCAGCCAATACCTGAAAAACAAAATGATGAACAACATAAATATTCTTCAAATATTTTAGTGCAATATTTTAAGTTAAGCAAAATAATTTTTATAATTAATTAAAGATTTCTTTCTTAAAGCTTTTAGATTACAAAATCTTTAATGACTAAAGTAAAAAAAAAAAAATATTGATTATAATCTTCAATGAAAGATAAAGAATTAAGGTATTGATGATTAAAAATAAACAAATTAAGCTTAAAAAAATAAATATACATTAAAAAGAGAAAGAAATGGCCTCTTCACATTTTCCTCTTTTTTTTTTTTTCTTTTTAATACTTACTAGAAATACATCAGCAATCACTCTGACCACAAATGATTGTCAAACTTTCTTATTTTCCCTTGTTTATTTTACAATTTCTTGTTTGTCGCTTGGCTTTTTATAATCATTCATTAAGAATACAAACAGCAACAATTATTTGTTTTTGCTAATTACATTATATTCAATACTATATAAATGCACAAACATAGAATGGCGTCAGTAATTAATTTGATCACGAACATGTATGCATACAAATATTTGCTGTTATTATTTAGTTTTAGTTATCTACATACTATTTGTCTTTTAATTTTAAGAGAATAAGATAAAATTTCATTCAAAGAGTAAATGAATGCTGGAAATTCGTTTTTAAAATAACTACTGTTCACATTAAATTCTTTTCAGGACAGTAGAGAACATTTGAGGAAAGGATAAATAAAAGGAATAAATAAAAAAAAAGATACCTTTTATTTATTTATTTTTTTCTGGTAGGAGATAATTATGTATGAAGAATTTCAATATCCTAATTCTAGAAGACAACTCTCCTTTCAGTGTTCCAAACAAAATTCTTAAAAGTAAAATATCTGATGTAAAATATGAAACTGATAGACCAAATCCTACTCTAAAAATCAATATCTTTAGTCATATTTCTCAGAAATAGTTTCGCCAAAATTACGATATTTATTGCCCAGTAAGACTTCTCTTCACAAATAAAACTTCGAAAAACTGAAGAATGCAATTGAATTTAAAATAAAAATATTTTGAGAGAATTTTAGAATTTAAAAGCTTTAGTTGCAGCTTGGTAATATTCTATATTTCTTTCTTTTTCAAAAGAGACTTTCCTAAAATGTAAAAACAAAATTACTAAAACTTTTTATACATTCAATAATGTTCAAACTAACCTGGGGTCCTCCTTTGATAGCTTCATGCATTTCAGCAGTCCAATAATTTTGAGAACAGCAAAGAACTGCTTGACCAGGCCATTCCAATATCCATTCTTCTCTCTTTTTCTTCGGATATTCCAGCAAGGCATCAGAAACCACCTGTATATCACATCAAATATGATTTTAAAATATTGCATAAAAATAATCATATTGAATTACTTAAAGTTATGCTTGTCTTTTTTTTCGAGAATTATTATCTTCAGAAAAATACACCAGGTTCGTTATTACAATCAAGACTTACTTATAATCAGTAAAACTGATTATACATTTCAATACCAATCAATTTATGTCAATGAAGAAAACTGATTGTTACTATTGGGTGAAGCAGCATTTTTAAATAATCTGGTGTGTCACATACACACAATTTTCTCTTACCCAGCATTTCAATTCTATAAAAATACTGCAGATTAATATATAGGATCAATAAGGTAAGATTATAAAGGTCAATCTACTTTACAAATAATCCAAAATAGAGTTACGGACAGTTTTATTTGACTTATAATTCAATGTGTGTGGGGGGGTGGGTGGAGGGGGACGCCCCCATTCATAATTCAAGGCTGTTATTAATTTGCCTTGAAACTTCCTAATTTTGACTAAACTTAACTTTTTAAGTGGCAACCTCATAGAAACTTCAAAATACTAAATTTGAACTTCCTTCAGTTAATTTGTTTTTAAATTATGCTGATAACAGATATACATACAAATTAACTGTTAAAAATTAGACTTTCGTATTTAGGTTACCTCAAAACATGACACTATACAAAAAAGCAGAGTTTAAAATCAAACTCTAAAAAATTCTTTATTTACAGTATGAGTATGAGAAATTAATTTTCCTTCCTGAGAAGTGTTTGTCGACATAGTATATAATGTAGCAAAACACTTCCGTCAATTACATTCAATCGAAAAAGAAAAGAATGTTTAGCTTAATTTTGGGTAACTCTGTATACTGTGCATAAACAATATACACATCACACTGTGTACTTAAATTTAGTCCTATATGAAAAACACATAATATAAAATGAAATATAATTCCAGAACTTTCCAAGAATTAAATATATCCAAATACGTTGGGTAGCCCTATAAATAAATGATAAATGATTTCAAAAATCTACACAAAATATGCCTTTATGCATATAAAAAAATCTGGTGTGAAACAACCACACGACTTCCATTACCCACTATTACACATATTATATGCACTTTTTGGAGATAATGTGATCAAAAGACACACATCTAAGACTGATCTATCTGATTAGGATGATTATTAATTTTTCTGTAATAACCACATAAAGCATAAGAAAGGATATCTAAAATGGGCTTATGTAACAAATTTCAAGAAAATCATTAGAGCCGTTTTTGAGATACTGACTTTTACCAAAACTTGGCATAATCAATTGTTGACCGGAAAACAACAATTACATACAAAAGGATATTTAAAAGAGGGTTAATATTGCAAGTCTGAAAAAAATCCATACAACTGTTTTGAAAGGAACGTACTTGCAGGACCTGAAATTCAGCTATTTATAAATGACGTCTATCAATTTTCCTGAACTAACCAACTATACCATTCGAAAGGATATCTTAATAGAGTGTTTATAGAATAATTTTGAAGAAAATCTTTTTGAAGAAGCCATTTTTGAGTTACGGACTTCCAGTTTTGGAACTCCTACTTTCGTTTTTCACATTTTCACCAAAAAATAGAAAGTTCATCTGTACACCAGACCTGTCTCAATTCTGAAGTTTCGTAGTTCTATCTTTATTGGTTTCAGAGATATAATAGTTAGAAGATTCTCCACACACACACACACACACACACACACCGATTGCCAAAAAACACTTTTTTGGACATGGAAAACCTTAAAACATGCATATCAGGTGAAATTTCGGTATTGAATTTTTGGAATGAATACAATACTTCCATTACCTTAGGTAGTCGGGTAATGGAAGTAAAAATATGTTCATTCCATTTTGTTTAAGGCAGTTTATAGATGTTACACTGTATTTACAAGAAATTTCACCCATAGATGTAATGTATTTGAATTCTCTTGGATGGCCCTGTACACAAAACCATTTGCTTGAGCTCAGTAAAAAGTTTAGTGTAGAATCAATCTATGATACAGTTTGGACTTGCAAGTCTGATATACTACCAAGTTTGGACTTCCAACTACTATTTGTTCTTGGGGTATGTTGATAACAGACAAATTCAAACAGACACATGTAAACAGACACATGCAGAGACCAACTGCTAAAAACATGATTTTTAGATTCAGGTGATCTCAAAAGATGTAATATAAGAAAAACTCAATTTGAAAAATTAGACCCAAAACTCCCCTTTTTCTACTATATATATGGGTAAGAGAAAGTAAAAAATGAGCATGTAGGTTTACCTAGAACTATCGGTTTAGTAGAGGGGGGGGGGGGGGGAAGCTCTAAATATTAAAAAAACGTTACTGCCACTGCTGTCCAAATCTTTTACCTGTGATCGCATCTCCTTGAAAACGGGAGGATCCTCAGAGTCATGAAAGGTACCATTGTTTGTCAAATAATGCAAGGAACATATTTATCTTAGACTGAAATGTCTATCACCTTAATTAACGAAGTTCTTAATTAAAAATGTTGTGTTAATAAAGGTACTCTCAAATAGTTTCTCCAAAAATCGTTATTTCATCAGAAAGCGTTCTGCAGAAAGAAAAAAGGAAGGTAGAAATTTTCATGTGTTTCTGGAAAGAAATTCCTCTGCAATGGATCAAGACATTCAAAATATGCCTATACCATTTGGAAGAACATTTATTCCCAATTCTAATGGTGTTTCTGTTTTTTAAAAATATGGTTTTTTTATAGTTAAAAAAATATTTTTTTTAAATGTCCAAAACTTATCTTTCTTTCTATCATCTCTTTTTAAATTATACTGTATGGAAAACTAATCATTCAATATTTTAACAAAAGGTGCTTTTAGAAAGGCCATTTAATCTTCTTTCCAGCTGTAATAAAACTTCTAATAAAATATGGATTAGAGATTCATATTTTTAAATTTATGAAACATTGAATTTTTCTCTAAACATTTTATAACTCAAAAAGATTTTGATATAAATCAATTATTATTTTTTTAAATATAAATCTTGAGAAGAGAAACAAATACTAAAAAGATAGAAATCTAATTGCAAAAATTTTGTAAGTTATGTGTTTGTGTGTGTGTGTGTGTGAGAAACGTGTACATGGATTTTCTGAAACTCTCCTTTTGAGCTCTTTCTTTAAAAGCTTTGATTTAAATTCCATTTCTAAGTAAACAAATAAAATTACAAGAAATACATCTGCACCATATTTAATATTTTTTAACATTAAAAAAAAAAAAAAACTTTAAAATTTCTATTTTTCAGCTTACATTCAATCATCTTTTTCTGAATCACTCTGTACATAAAACTAATAATTCAATATTTTAACAATAGGTATCATGAGAATGGCTGTTTAACACGTTCGCTGCCGATCTCACTGACTAATAATGGAAACGGCGTTTTTTTCCTTTAATCCGCCAATTATGTTTGGCATATTTCGCAAGAGCGCTACATCACCAGATGTTATGGGCTTTGTGTTTACCTTTGTTTGCATCATGTGTTACTTCAATATGCAGTATGACATCGAACATATGAAAATTTGTCAGCTCGGAACAAACAAACTCTAGAGTTAATGGGTAATAAGTTAAATTTCCATAGCAAATAGTTTCGTTTGTACTGAGCAGATAAAATATTAAATCACTGATGTCATCACTTTGGTTGCGTATTGAGCATACGTGTTTTATTAGAGAGAAAGCATTCTATTTTGAAATATTCTTCCAGGAAGTTCAAAATTTTAATAGCATGCTTCCAGACCACCTCTAGGGGTGAGATTCAGGCCATCACCAATTGCCATTTGTGCAGCACTAGTGTGATGTAAAATCCTACCAACCATCTATTTTTAAACATGAATATTTCTGATGTTTGCGTTAATGTTGTTTGGCTGGTTGAATAGTGTCGGAATTTAAGGTTGGTTAAGTTTTACATCGTACTAATATTGCACGATAGGCAAAATGGCGACGGTCTGGGACTCAGCCCTCGAGGTGATCTGGAAACATTTCACAATTTTGATCCTTCATGGAAAGACAGTTGGCATTTAAGAGATACTTTTGAATTTTAGAAGCATATTTTTGAATTTCATGCCAGTACTGGTTACTACAGTATAAAACTTTGTATATTAGGTAGATTCCTTATAGGAGATCTACCTATTGCAATGGTTCTCATGACACGACTTCTGGAAAATTTCTTCATATCTTCACCGATCATGACCCCTAGAACCCAAAACCACCCTCCGTTCAAAAGTTTATATATATGTTATCCATAATAATAATATCTTCCACAACAACGATATCTATTTGCAACAATTAATCATCCCACAAGGAGGTTGTAGCTCCAGTATTTTAGCAGATCTCTATCTTTATTATTATGAAAAGCAAATTTGCAATGATGATGTTCGATTTTATCGTTACATCGATGATATTATTGTATTTTATCTCAACAAGAACTCACAAAATGGCTTTTCCTTCAATTATCCACCTAATTTAAAGCTAACTCAAAATACTCTGACTAATCAATCAATTAACTTTTTAGATCTCAAAATAATCATCGATGGTAATAAACTTTACACAGATATCTATGACAAACGGCAAGATTTTTGTTTTAATGTAAACTTATTTACACATTTTAATTCTTGTCTGCATCTTTCGGTATTTAGAAACATCATCATTAACCATTTATTTCGAATTAATAATTTATGCTCTGCAAAGTTTAAAAACAAGAATATTAATAAACTGATCACAGCCACTGCTAAAATGGGTTTTCCTAAAAACTTTGTATTTTCTATTTTATATCCTTAACCATGTCTCTGTCAGTACAAAAAAAAAAAAAAAAGCTGTGTACACTCTTGTGTATATCAACAAAAAAATTATAAAATAATAAAAGACAATAAAAAAGGTGGCGGTTGGGTGGGCAGATGTTTGATTACAGAGGTGGGGTGGTGTTGTAAGGCTGGATGGTTGGGTGGGTTTGTGAAATTAAATTTAATAAAAAAAAAAAAAAAAAAAGTAGAAGGCTTGTTGCATTTGCTTTGTATTACTATGCAAACTTTCATTTTCCAATAAAATTTCAGATTTTTCCTTTTTGAGTTGTCAACTATATTTAATGTTCTAATTATACTGTTAAACATAATGTGATCAATCGGTGAATTTCATTGTGGCTTCGTGGTTTCATTGTTGTTCATCTGCTTTGAAATTTTGCATTTTTAAATCCATATGGTTCCTGTTCTGGTTGTGGCAGGCTGGGGGAGTGTTGCTGGCGTAAAACTAGTGTAACCCTACAGGCAAGTCACAAGTCTTGCCGCCTGCCTCCTTCTTCCTACCTTGTGTTTCTTGGGTGTTTTTTCATTAATTTTGATAAGTTTATGGTTTTAAGTTAAGATT
Organism: Salticus scenicus; assembly: GCA_963930645.1. Taxonomy (NCBI): domain Eukaryota; kingdom Metazoa; phylum Arthropoda; class Arachnida; order Araneae; family Salticidae; genus Salticus; species Salticus scenicus. The sequence continues at coordinate 189,207,848 of OZ005652.1, forward strand.
TGTTGTTTTACTTTATTGATTCATTTGTTTTGCAGGCTGTTAATTAATAGATCTGGTTTCTTTACATTAGTGTATTTCATCCACTGATGATATATATATATTTTTTTTTTTTCTTATTGGTCATTGGTGTTTCAGTGATCTTGTATCTGTTGCTTGGCTTCTACTATGCTTAATAGATCATCTTTATTATATATATATATATGTATAATGCTTTTTCCCATGTTAAGTTGTGAACACGATAACTGGAGTAATTTTTATTTAAATTTAACCAGCTCGGGATATGTTGTCAGGACAGTAAAAATCTCAGTCGAGTTCGTAGATGGGGTATCCAGCTCAAAGTGGGTGGAAATTTTCATTTGCCCATAATTTCTTTAATATTGAAAATAGGAAAATACTTCAAATCAGGCGAATTACTGCCTTATCCTAAAGAACAACTTTTGTATTTAAACTTTTTCGATAACTTCAATTGCTTAAAAGTTACAAGTTAAAAAGTGATTTTTCTTGTGATGAAGCAGACATTTTCTATATAGCTTTCATTGCAAAAATTTATAATCTGATGCTTATGTCACGTGCAAATGATAATAAAAAAGATCACTGAAAATATAATAAAATTTTAATCATGATTTAAACAATATCCGCGATTGTAATGAAATGCTCGCCCTCTGGTGGGCTAAGGTGAAATTACAATAAACATGCTTTAATTCGAATTCCATCCAGCCGCCATTGCTTGCCGATGTTTAGTTTCACATATATTTATTGAATAAAAATGAATAAATCCGGTAAAAAAGATAACACATACCGTTGTGTGCTACAGTGTAACTCCAAAGGATCAAGAAATCCAGAATTAAGCTTCCATTTATTTCCAAATGACAAATTTAAAATTTCAGTTGCTTCGGCTAATGGAAGTAAAGAATTAATCAGATGATTTGAAACTAATATTTGTTCAACTTCAGTTAAATATCTACTTCCCATCGAACTTTGAATAAACTGAAATATTTTTTTCCAAAAGCAATCAATTTTCCATGATGTAGTGGCGGAGAAGTTATAGTACGAATATTAAGTAGAATAATAAAAAGAACAATAATAAATACACGTGGCTATTATATTTACTAACAACAAGAGCTGAAAAAGCGCCATCTATCGATCATTACAAACGCGGATAATAATCTGATTACAAGAAATAAAAGTTTAATTTAACAGAAAATATGACGTTACAATTACAACAATATACTGAGAAAAATTAAATAAAATTTTATCCGTGATTTTAAACAAATAAAATAAAAGTTAATAAAAAAATAAGTAAATAAAGTCAACATATCTTAGGGCTAAGCATATTTAGACTTAGCTTTATGACATAGATGCTATAATGTAAAAAATAAATGTCATCGTTAAAAAAAAAAAAAAAAAAAAAAAACTTTTTTGATATTTCTTGTAACGATATTGATTATTATTAATTTTCCTTTCTTTTCCTTTCAAAGAAAAAAAAAAAAATAGATTTTGATGAAACTGTGGCAAAAGCAGAATTTAGTTTAGGACGGAGGACTATTAGTTTTTTTTTCTTCCCAATTATAACATCGCTTTCAAATTATTCAATTATATTTTTGATAAACTTTAGATTTTGATAAATGTCCAACTATCGAAAAATGATTTCGACAAATGTCCAACTATCGAAAGCGACAACGCAAAAATCCCAGATTGAGACTAATAGGCCCTCAGTCCTACAAAAAAAAAAAAAAAAAAATCGATGCTAAACGAATTAAACTGGCATAGTAGAAAAGGTAATAAATTTGGGGACATTTAAGTATCCCTTTAACAAATGAACTAGGGGCGATTTTAATGAATTTTCCGTCGAAGTTTATTTTCATGAAAATTTAAATTTAAATTAAAGTATTTCATTACTCGAATTCCCTTATTTTGATAAATAAAATTATACCATAAAAAAAAATAAAGAACACTCTTTTATTGAAAAATGAACTAATAAAGGTTTTAGAAAACTATTACATACTTTTAAATCTATATTAAAAAAATTTAATTGTTGCCACTCGACATTATACAAATACATCCAAATCCTGTGTCACATGCGATAGTTTTGTATAAGTATAGATTTTTTGTTTGCCCTTGGAACATACCCCTGATAGGAAAAGTGCCTGGAAACACTTGTATCTAGTATTGTCATTGATTATGAAGTCGTGTGCAAAATTTCTGGTCCTTTGGACGACAAGAAGTTGCTGAAATTTGAATTGCAAAATTCTGTTACATACATTAATAGTTGCATCATATCAAGTTAATAAAAGTGTGTTAATTAAAATTCTTGTTAAACGCTTTAATTAATCATTTAAAAATATAAAATTAAAATAATAAGTCAATCTTAATACAAATATTGTTTGTGGTGAATAGTTTAGAATGTCAGTTTAGGCAAGAATTTAAAATTTACGATTGAGAGTAATACGTTACAGCTTCCTTTGACTTTTATCTTGTCGAAACAAGATATTGGTCTGTGAAGAGATATGAGGTTTTCGCGTGGAAAGAAAATATAATGACGCCAAAGCTGCTTTTCTCCATCGCCAAGCTTGCCAAATTTTGTCACCAAGTCACAATTTTCGTCATCAACTATCAACTTTAGCCTCCAAATCTCAAATTTCATTGCTAAGTCGCAAGTTTTGTCACCAAAATCTCGGCAAATCATACAATTTACTAAATTTATAACAATTAACATTGAAATTCAGCGGTGGCAAATGGTCAAATGTTAACTAATGTTAATGTTAATGTTCTTAGCTTATGTGAACCAAAACAGTTTCACTTTACAATTTTTACTCATCTGACAATAAGAATCACAAAAACACAATACAAAACTTTCAATAATTCAATAAAAATTACAATGAAATAACTATCCAAAAACCGCTACCACTTATCTGTATTTGACTTGACCATAGCAACGCCAGGTTTACCAGAACTAGTAAGATCACAAGTGCATTTTCACGTTTCTATTACTTTTTCTTTTAAAAGAAAGATATTGAACAACAGTTATATGGATTTTAAATAAAAATTATAATTTTGATTAAGCTTGGGTGGGGAGGGGGTGTAGCCAAATAGCCCCCTTCGGGATTCACCATTACTGGGATTGTATATCTTTAAGGCTTTTATTTTTTGAATGATTATGAGCTTGAATTTTAAAAATTGAAACATTTACAAACCAATAAATTTAGCCTAAAATTTTAAGTAGAATTAATAAAACCCTTTTGTAGTTGAAAATTAAATTTCTTGAAAACAGAATAGCGACGTACAGTCGGTAACAAAAGTGTCCGAACACTAGCAAAAATTCCTATATAAAAAAAGTACACTTCATACAGTTTTGTTAAATAAATCCTTGTCGAATCGTGTTCTTAGACCGACTAAGAACAGGATTCGACAAGGATTTATTTAACAAAACCGTATAAAGTGTACTTTTTTTTACATAGGAATTTTTGCTAGTGTTCGGACACTTTTGTTACCGACTGTAAATAATGCAATGTGTGGGAACAAAGCAATTGGCTAGGTATTAATGCATATGTAAAATTTCTTTACAATTGTAACATTAACGTAAAGGAATCTACCTTTGCCTTTAAGCTTGCCGAAAATGGATTTTTTTTTTTAATTTCTTGCCTTTTGAGATAAGGGGCATAGATCAGAGTGTAAACAGATCAGAGTACCATTATTATTTGCAAAAGTTCATGCAGACGCGGATCATTTTATTGCCTCCAAAGACGAGAGCTTCTATCGCCGTGGTATAAATTTGTTACCTAAAAAATGAGCAAAGATTGTAGAAAGTAATGGAGAGTATTTTCATTAAAAATTGTCATTTGATTTGATGCATTTTTATGAAATGAAGCAATAAAAAACCGCATGAATTTATGCAAAGACCTAATATATAGAACCACTAGCAGACCCAGCCACGCATTGCTGTGACTAAGTTATACGTTGAATTATACGGCTGTAAACTATTTAGTACAGTCAAATTATTATTTACGAACAAAGACTAAAACGTTGTAGCCGATGTAAAAACCCACAGGGTTGAGATTTGAAACTTAGGTCAAAATTTGGAAGCGATTGATAAAAATTTTCGTAGTGTTGATATTAAGCACAAATTAATTTTATTGCAGGGTCCTATAAATTTTAATGGAGAAGTGATATATATTATTTCTAATGATACTTTGGATAAAATTGCTAAAATGACTAATATATAAATTAAATTCTATTAAAATTCTATTAAAATAAAAGTATAAAAGAAACAGACAATTTTAAAATCAATTTTTATGGGGGAGTGAAATATAACATATGCTATAATGGATAATTTTACTATAAAATGACCTCATCATTTTAAATATTTTAAAGAGGGCAACAGCTGTAGTTATAAAAAGGAAAACAATAAGGCTAAACCAGAAAAATAAGTAAATTTGATAAATATTTTAAAACTTTAAAATTGTAAATCTTATGAAATATTGGACATTTAAAGTAAATACATGTATCATTTTAAATAGAAAAAGATTTTGGAAAAGTTTAGTGTATTTTAACGAAGTGATGAGAAATTTTTGAGTATGTTAAAATTTTAATAGTAAATTCAAGTTAATAAAGATGGGAAACATTGAGGATTAAGATAAGAATAATTATAAGATTAAAAAAAAAAAAAAAAAAAAAAAACTTTTTATATACCATGTTTTTAAATTTTAATATACTAATAATATACTAATTAAAAGGAAAATGATAAAATATTCTATCATAGTTTGAAGTCAAATTTGTATTCAAATGTCTAAATAAAATATCTGATGTAAGATACTAATATTTTGCAGCGAAATAGATTTCATTTCTGTCATCCTAGACGAAAAAAAAAAAGAATATCGCCAAATTATCTGGCGAAAATATTTAATTCCTTTCAAAAATCATGGTTATTTTAACAACTTATATTAAAAGAGTAATGAATAATATGAAACAATATTTCGTACAATACATATTACATGTCATACATACGTACAATGAATAATACATATTACATTTCGTACAATGCATACTACATCTGGCATGTATATTTTCGTGTTACGCTTTTGATCGCCAAATAATAATAATAAAAAAAGCCAAGGGCGACAGAGTTTTGAAATTTAAAATTAAAATTTTGTCAATTTGACAGCAAAATAATTCAATCTAACACCCGCGATAACTAATACATATCTATACCCAAAAAAAGGATTAAAATCGGGAAATAAATTTCCTTGATTTTTAATAATTTCTTACAAAAAATCCAGTGGGCAATTAACATAGGAAATCTTTTTCTTGCCTGCACAGACGGTCAGTGAGTCACACTTCGCTTGCGTATAGAACTCATAGCTATAGTATAGCATATATAGAATAGAGTGATCATTGGGGAGAAAAAAGTTATTCCTTTTCATTTGGGAAAAGACGACGTTTTTACCAAAATATGGCCGTCTTTCCCCGAGTGAATACACACGGGTATACATACTAATATTTTAGCAAATAAAATTTATGAATAATTTATTTGCTAAAGGGGAATGGAAGACTCCAGATACAGTTTCAAATTCATATTTCTTTCTTTGTTTTCTTTTCTTTTTTTTTTTTTCAATACCACTTAATGGCTGTTTCCAAAGCTTTTATTTATTTATTTTTTTTTTTTTCGGCATCAAAAATCTTTGTACGATAACATGCGGATGAGAGATCTATATATATTACTATATCTACGATAGAACTACATTAGCACTTTATCAATGTGTATAAAATCTTTAAATTGATTATGACGTCAATTTTCTTGAGATGCATAATTTAACTTTTTATAATTTTTAACGTTCACGTTTGATTAAATGTATTTATTTTTATGTCGAAAGAAAATGAACTCGTATTTTTTTTTTTTTTTTTGGCAACAATTAAATTAATGGAACTCACAGATATTTTGGAGCAACTTTAATAAAGGTCTATAATTAACAAATAATTGCAATAAAACAATATTGTGACAATAAATTGAGATAAAAACTATCCTATCTCTCAAGTTGGACCAAACTGCACACAGTGTGCAAAATTTCATTAAAATCGGTTCCTTAGTTTAGGAGTTTACCCCGGACAAACATCGTGACACGTAATTTATATATATATACAGATTAAATTTTGCTATAATTAATCAGCTCCGGATGTATTTTTTTCATTTCTAACAAATGAGGACTATAAATAAAATATTAAAGATAAATCATTTACTTTATACAATTTTTGAAAACGTAGAAAAATTCTTTTAAAATAAAGGTTGTCCCCAAAAACTGTAGTGTTGCTTCGATCACATCGATTAACCACATTTTGGTGTACAATTTCTTGGTAACTTGGTGGTACTTCAATATTTGGTGTAATTGTATGATCTAAATTTTATTCTTTTATTTGTGATTAGTTATGAATTTGTAATTATTTCGTAATTCTTTTTTATTCCATTTTATGAAAATTTTCTTTTGTTCTACGTATTTTTATTATTCATTTATTGATGATATTTTTTTCTTCAATGTATTTTTTGTTAGGTTAGATCTCCGGTGTTCGATCGTACGCCACCAGTGGATGGTTGCTATTCGGAACACGATGTGAAATGACACCGTCTTGGCGATCTTTGAAATTTTGCCAAGCGCCAGCTTAAAGTAAACTTTCACCTGTAAAACAATACGCCACATCCCGCGCTAGCGCGGGATCGACAGCGAACGTGTTAATCCTCTTTCCAACTGTATAAAACTCTTAACAAAATATGGATTAGTGACTTATATTTTTTTAATTTACTAAACAAAGCATTGAGTGTTTTCCTAAACATTTTATAACTCAAAACATTTTTAAGATAAATAAATTGTTTTTACTTTTTCTATATTCAATAGAAGAAAGTATTGGATTTTTAAATATTCTTAACTTCCGTTTTTTGATGGATTTACACGTTTTGAGAGGTCCAGAATGCGATTTGGCCATTTATCGAAAATGTCTGTCTATGTAACAGTGTGTGTGTGTGACAAATATTTTGTTCTAACGATATCTCACATACTTGCCAACGAATTTTAATAAAAAAAGGGAAGATTTTTTGTTGAAAAACCAGAAGATTTATAAAAAAGGGGAAGTTTTTTTTCCTCCCCCCCCCCTCTTTGACATAATAAACAATACAGTTTTAGAATTTTAATATTTAGAAGCAATCTATAAAAACTGTTTTACTATAGATTGATTCTACTAAATATATAAATGTTTTAAATGAAGTTATTCCTCTTCAACATATAAATATCTACAAAACAGAATCTGTAAGAAATTTATTTAACAATAGACAAAAAACTTAGTTAAGTAAAAGTATAACTAATTTTTTAAATAAATAGAATATAATTTTTGTGTATGTACATTATTAATACATATTAAAAAAAAGTAGCAGTAGCTAATTATCAGTTTCAAACGTGCATAAAACCAACTGAATATTAATTTTCTTAAATTGATTTGGAAAAAAGTATTCTTCATTTTTTTCCCATGTTTACCCATTTGGTATAAATATGACATACAAATAGTTAATTTAATTAAGGAAAAATAAACAGATTTATTAAATTCAGCAATAAAGATCTAAAAATAATTACATATGTGAGAAATATTGAACACTTCCATTGCTTTATTGTTTGTAGAATTGATCATTGATCATAATCAGGGGAAGGGAGGGGGATACAAAATAATTACAGAGTACGAAATATTAAACTCTTTCAACTCTACTTCTAGAATCTAATGAAAGAAGTTTAAAATTAATATTATCATTTATGTTGCAGATGGATAAAGATTAGGAAACAAAAGACTTCTGCCGAACATTTAATTGCTGATCACTAGCTGCAGATAAATGAACGGGAGGGGGGAGGGGCAAAAAATAATTACATCAGCAAGAAATATTTAACAATTCTATTTCTTTATATGTTCTAGAATCTCATAAAGCAAGTCTGAAATGAATATTGACATTTATTTATTTTATGGATGGAGAAAGATTGAGAATCGGGAGTTTTCGTAGAAAATTTTTTTTTTTAAACGAATGATATCCGCGACTTTTTTAAAAACGGAAGATTTCATCATCTGTCCGGAAGATCGGAAGATACATTAAAAAACTGGAAGTCTTCCGCGAAAACCGGAAAAGTTGGCAAGTACACTCATGGACAAAAAAATTAGCGCACCAAGAAGGAGTCGTCAAAATGAAACAAAATTTTACATACGTAATGACTACTTTGATATAAGTAAATGATTAGAAAATCAAAGAAAAAGGATAATTTATTTCAGAGGAAAAGGCAAAAGAACGGAGGATTTAATACCCTGTTGGACCCTCTCTAGCGCGAATGCACGATGCGATACGATAGGGCATTGAGACATACAAGTTCTGTATGATGTCTTGAGACATTTCGTTCCATATTTGCTGTAACCTTGCCTCTAGTTTGTTCAAACTCATGGGATGCCCAACTCGCCGTCTCAAATGATCCCAGATATGATCGATTGGAGACAAATCTGGGGATCGAGCAGGCCAAGGAAGGGTAGTAACAGTGCAGAGACAGTCTTGTGACAGCCTTGCCGTGTGAGGCCGAGTATTGTCTTGTTGAAAAATGGCTCCTGGGAGTCGTTGCATGAGTGGCAACACATGTGGTTGCAGGATGTTATGGCCATACCGCTGGGTTGTCATGGTGCCATGGATCAATACTAGGGGTGACCGTGTATTGTAGGCAGTGGCACCCCATATCATCACACCAGCTGTGGATGCAGTGTGCAACTGTAAAGAAAAGGCAGAATTGAGGTATTCCCCCCGTTGCCTCTACACACGTACATGTTAGTCATCCCTGCCCAAATTGAATCTGGATTCGTCGCTAAGCACGACGTGGTTCCACTAGGTTGCTATCCAACCCCGTCGAGTGTGACACCACTCCAAACGGAGCAGAGGAGGTGGGTATTAGTGGCGGCACATGTAATGGACGCCGCAATACCAAGTGTCCTTCAGCCAGGTGCCTTCGTATGGTTCAAGAGGATACAGGGGCCCCTAGTGAAGGTGCTACCTCTGCCTGGATGGCGGCCAATGAAGCAGTTGGGTGTACACGTGTATTTCTTACGATGTGGCGGTCTTCTCGACGACTGGTCTGTCGAGGGCTTCCTGAGCCTGGTCTTCATGTACATGACATCTCTCGGGTCCACTGGTCCCAACACCTCCTCACAACACAATCAGAGCGGCCTAATTGACGAGCTACTCGCCTAGCTGACCACCCAGCTTCCATCATGCCGATGATTCTCCCCCTCTTAAACTGCGACAGCTGCTCATATTGTCTTCAAAAACAGCATAATGGCATGTCTACCTCAGCTCTTCCTTTGTAAACGAGTCAGCACACTCAAATAAGCTTTGGTTACCTTTTTTATACTCCACAGAGAATGACAATAAACGCCCTCTACCGGCTATACGTAATGCACAATCACGCTGCATTTCTAATCATTTGCATATCTCCCCGACATGTACATTCATGCCAAGTTTCGTTACGATCCCGCAATTATTTCTTGGTGAGCTAATTTTTTTGTCCATGAGTGTATGTATCTCAGGAACTACTGTTCAGAATTACATATAAATTTATATGTAGTTGCATCTTGACATAAATTAGTGACTATCAAGTTTTGGTGCTGATTGCTCAACAGGTGAAGCTGTTATACAGTGATATGTGCAATTTCAGAGAAGGCTCAGAATTGCATATAAATATTTAAATAGTTGCATCTTGACATATATTAGTGTTCACCAACACTTGGTGTCAATAGCTCTACAGGTAGCGGTACTATACAGCGATTTTCCATTCTATACTTATAAAAGAATTCATACATTAGTTGAAATATTTTTTAAGCGAAAACTTATCAGTAATACATTTTTTTTTTTTTTTTTTTTTTTTTTACATAATAAACAGAAAAAATAAAGTATTAGCTATCAAAAGCAAACAGATAATTATTTTTTGGTCATAGTTTTATTTGTCTGTGTTACGTGTTTTTATTTGCAATGTGGATGAATCTTTAGAAATATTTATTTACAAAAATGAATGAAAATTCTCGAAAATACACATATAGTTTAAATAATGTTAAGATACAATTAAGTCTGATGAAGCTGAGATAATCTAAAAATTATTATGCAACTATTAATAGCAATTGTTTAAATGGAAAAAATAGAGCATATAATTTATAGAGAAAAAATTACATATATTTAAAATAAAAAATTACTTTAGTTGAAAGAAATCTTTGACTAATTTTAAAATAGGACAAATATATATCTATTTTTTTGTTACTAAAAATATGTTATGAAAATACATCTATGAACATAAACTTGCCTTTTTTATACTTGCAAGCATGTAAGATTCCAATTCAAGCAACCACTTTTCAACTTGTCCCCTGGCACTTGTAACTGATATCAGTCCTGTCAGTTGTATTTCTTCTCCTTCACTGCTCTCCATGTGGGTTATGTCTAAGTTTTCCAAAAATTTCAGTTTTGCAATTCCTTCAAAACATTTTTTCAAGTGGGGCTGGACTCTGAAAAAAGATTCCCCCCCACCTTTTTAAAAACTTAAAACAACATTTTAAGCAATGCCATTAAAAATAATATTATATTTAATTAGATTTTTATATAAATTATACATTACATTTTTTTTATTACAGTTAAAAAAGTCAGATATTTAAAATTTATAATGATCACTTTTTATTTAAAAATATCTTATGTTATTGTATATTTATATCAGTCTTGAACTAAGAATAATTAATTTCAGATCATATATAATACTGAAAATATTGTTACTGCAATATTTTATAGATCAATGTTTACCAACCTGTTTATCATAATAAAGTATTAAACATGTAGGTTTATTATTATTTTTTTTAATTGATAGTAAAAAGATGAAAACTAGTTGGCATAGGAGGACTCTGCTCATTTTCCTATTAGAATATATGTAGTCAATCATGTTCAAACAAGTATCATAAATGTTATTTTGAAGTTGTCTGATATATTTATGATCCTCAAAATGGACGTTTATGCTCAATTTTACCCTATTCTGCCATGTTAAGTAAATTGAAAATTCCACATAACTTACAAATTTTTTTAATTGAAAAATTCATAGTCCATGATATTCATGCCAATATCCTAAATAATATTTCAAAAGTGGTCTGACATCTTTACGATGAAAATATCCCTCAAGATTCACATTTCAGTGAAATTTTATCCTATTCTGCCATGTTAAGAAATTCGTAAATTTCCAATAACTTACGAAATTTTCAAAGCTGCATGATTATAGTTAATGATGTTCATTCTGGCATCAAAACTGATATTTTAAAACTGGTCTGACATTTTTACAGTAAAAATTTTCCATTTAATGCCCGTTTAAATGCAATTTTGCCCTATTCTCCCATGTTAAGAAAATCGTAAATTTCTAATAACTTACAAAGTTTTTTAATTTGAATGTTGTAAATGACTAGGGTTCTTGCCAGCATCAAAAGTAATATTTTAAAACCAATCTGACTTCTCTGTGACAATTTGTTCTTGAGATATCATGTACACAGACTAACATACTAACCCACTAACAGACTAACAGATGGACACCATACAAACTGTGTCATTTTCGGATTCCTCACACCTGAAAATGTGTAAAAAAGTAAAAAAAACCGAGGTTGAAAATTTTCATGTTTACCTAAGTTCCCCATACTTATAGTATGATGGGGAACTAATAAAAAACTCATTGAACATAGTAGTACAGTTTTTACAATACATCCCAATAACAATTATAACATTACAAAAGATGTATCAAAACACAGTAGAATATATATATATATATATATATATATATATATATATATATATATATTATATTATATATATATATATATTTAAGTTAAGATTTGTTGTGTTACTTTATTGATTCGTTTGTTTTGCAGACTGTTAATTAATAGACCTGGTGTCTTTACATTAGTGTATTTCATCCACTGATTAAAAAAAAAATTAAATCTTATTGGTCATTGGTGTTTCAGTGATATTGTAACTGTTGCTTGGCTACTACTATGCTTAATAGATCATCTTTATTATATATATATATATATATATATATATATATTTAAAATAATGTTAAATGAAAAATGCATATATTAATACATTTTGGCTAGGAGAAATTACATAAGAAAATAAGTTTATAAATTTTGCTCCTATATTTTGTAAAAGATACAGATTATGAGGATTTTGAAAAATGCACAGTTCCTAAAATTTTTTCCTCCTTTATCTATATACTTGCCGAATTGGCTTTCCATATTTAAAATTAACAAATATAGTCACCTTGATCTTACTAACATATACATTTACAAAGCCTGATTGTGATTATCTGTATCAACATATATATATCAGACTATAAATGCTGGATAAAAGATATAAAATGACAAACTTCACAACAATAACTCTAAGATCATTCTTTAATAAAAGTTTGTTTGAATTTGTTGATACAGAGATATCAGAATTAAAACATTTATTCAAGACAAAATAAATCTTGTCCAGTTTTCCTGAACATGATTAGAATTTGCTGCTATAAATAGTTAATACTTATAAATTATCCAATCAAATATAAAACGAAGCAAGCTTGCTCCAAATAAGTTTTACCTTTCATTTTAGCGCAATAATACTCACCACAGTACAATGATATATCAGTAAAACATTAATAATATTAATTTAAGAAATAATTACTTTTTAGGATCTTTTGTTTCAGACAGGATTTCTAAAAGTTCATCATTAGATAAGAAAAAGAATCTAGGAAAGTATAAACGTTTCTTTTCCAAATAATCATTAAGTCCCTAAAAACAATTAAACATAAATAATAATCATTTAAAAAACAATGCTTTGCAATAGAGGAAATATATAATACTTAATATAAAATTCTTTATATAATAAACAGAATCAAAATTAATTACATAACAATTTGATGCAAGTCTGATGATATGACTAAAAATAATTTCATTATTTCAGCAGTAATAATTTAATATTATACATCAGCACATTACGTTTTACTCTAACAAAAAGTATGAATACATAAAAATGCATTTGAATGACCATGACTTTGCTAGTCTAATGATATTGATCTTAGACATACACCATAAATTGCGAAGTTGTGAGCACAGAATTAAATAAAAGTAATACAAAAATTTAGGGAATTCAATTTCAACAATTATAAAATTTAAATTTTTACATGGCTACTATACAAAAAAAAAAAAAAAAATTAGAGAGTGAAATGTGGCTAATAAATACTCTCAAAAGATCATATACAAAATTTCAGCATTGTGTTATAAAAAGTCTTGGAGATACATGACAAAAATGTACTGAGTGAAACCCCTTTGCAATGTTCTGAGGTATTTTCAAAAACTCGGAGGGGGGGACTGCCAGATCTTGTTTCAGTGATTAAACACAAATTACAAGTAAAAACAATCGTACATAAATAAACACATTTACATTTTAATTTGTGACTAATCTATCAACTACTTTTGAACATATTTTGAGAATAATAAAACACTAAAATTTTTATATGAACAATGACTTTGATAGGGTATGAGGTATATTTTACTCATGAGAAATTCTTTTGTATGGTGAAGTATAAAATTTTACATCTTGTAATTCTTAAAATTTAATCTACTAAACTTTCTAAAATATATAAAACTTGACACAATTCTGTACATTTTTTTTTTTTTTTAAATATACCTTTGTAATTTGTTATGTAAATCAAAGAACAATACACATAGAATTAAAACTGAAATCAAGGTTTGTCAAATTTCCTATATGTCATAGCTATTGATCAGTAATTATACATTCATTAAAGTTTAAAGAATTTATTTCTCCCTGATATCCTTCCTGGTAGATTTACTTTTGTCAAAGACCTCCCAAAATAATATCCAAAGATCTTTTTTTTTTTTTTTTTTTTTTTTTTTTTTTAAGCATCTTTTTATTATTATTATTATTTTATTTTTTCTCAGGTATGAACTGTTAAAACTACTAGCTTAGTCTTGAATAAATGAATAATATCAAATCTTAATTTTTACACAAATATTAAGTAATAATAATAATTTTCAAGCATGTGATAATTTTCTGCATATTCTAATTATATATTAATCTCATGCAATTAAATAACTTTAAACAATTACACACACACACACATATATATATTTAAAAAATAATAATAATCCTTTTAGACAATTATTGAGTTCATTCACATACATACATACTGTTATAACCAACTGAATAAATATGATCATCAATCTGTCATTTTCTCACCCACTCAAACACCACAACCATAATCAAATAAATGATACCTAAATCTTATATATATTATAAATGTGAATGTCCGTTTATTTGAGTCAGTTTCACGCTAAAACTGCTCGATGGATTTCGATAAAATTTGTTATGGAGATAGCTTATACCCTAACTTAAAAAGTTGGCTACCTTTTATTCCGAAAAAAAAATTTGTTTTTGCGATTTTTATGCATAAAATAGCAATTTTGTAAGCTAATAATAGCAAAAAATTAGCCATTTAAATTTATCCATAATTTAATTGTTGCCAAAAAAAAAAAAAAACGAATTTATTTATTTTTTTCAACAGGAAAATAAATACATTTATCTAAACGTAAACAATAAAAAATTATTAAAAAAAATTATGCATCTCACAAAAATTGATGTTATTTTTAATTAAAAATTTCTTTTACACATTGATAAAGTGCTAATACGCAAGCGAAGTGATGACGTCACTGGCCGTTCGTTTATGCAAGAAAAATATTTCCTATGTTAAACGTCCATTGGATTTTTTGTAAAAAATTATTAAAAATCGAGGAAAATTATTTCCCGATTTTAATCCCCATATTTAGGTATAGCTATGTATTAATTATCATGTCTATGCGTTAGATTAAGTTATTTTTGTTGTAAAATTGACAAAATTTGAATTTTTAATTTCAAAACTCTAGGGAAAAAAATAAATAGCAAATTTCCATATTCGATTGAAAACACAAACATTTCATTTCAAAAGATGATATTTACACAATAAATATCCAACTAATATACTAATTAAAAGGAAAATGATAAATATTCTATCATAATTTGAAGTCAAATTTGTTTTCAAATGTCTAAATAAAGTATCTGATATAAAATACGGTTCTTACGTATTATCGCAACCAGTAAGCAACCATTTGTAAGTTTGAGTAAGAAAGTTAAGTTATTATTATTATTATTATTATTATAAGTATATAATTATTATTATTATTATTATTATTAGTTATTATTATTATTATTATTAAGTTATTATTATTATTAGTTAAGTTATTAGTATTAGTTAAAGTATTTCACAGCATTCAATCTAACCAGTAAGCAAAATAATTTCTTTACAAAAAACCACGTGTAACACGTAGGGTTGCCATAAGTAGGGTCGCCAAATTTGGCGATTTATGCGAATTTTGGCCTGGTTGCGATAATACGTAAGTACCTAAAATACTAATATGTTGCAGCGGAATAGATTTGATATTGGTCATCCTTAGCAGAAAAAAAAAATCGACAAATTATTTGGCGAACATAATTAAATCCTTTCAAAAATCATGGTTATTTTAACAACTTATATTAAGAGAGTAATGAATAATATGAAACAATATTTCGTACAATGCATATTACGAAAATATACATCTGGCATGCATATTTTCGTATTACGTTTTTGATCACCAAATACAATAAGCGCCAAGAACGACAGAGTTTTGAAAATTAAAATTAAAAGTTTGTCAATTTGACAGCAAAATAACTCAATCTAACACATGCACATGATAACTAATCTATACTAATATTATAAATGCGAAAGATTGGATGGATGTTTGTTACTCAATCACGCCACAACGGCTAAACGGATCTGGATGAAATTTTGCACAGAGATGGCTAATAGTCTGGAATAAGACATAGGCTACTATTTATACCGGAAAAAATGTAAATTTTTAATTAATCTTCTATATAATATAAATATTTCTTCTATAATAAAACTTTAAAATAATTTATTTTAATTTTTAATTGTTGCCAAAGAATATTTCACGCGAATAATAATAAAAAAAAATAATAAATATTAAATTTGCTTAGGCACATGACAACATAACGTCATTATCAAAATTAAATAATAAGAAAATGAAAGCTAATTCAGATCTGTATTAAAGAGCTTTATTAGTTTATAATCCTGGGTATATTTTTAATTTTAATACTGAAGTAGATAGGACATTTTTCGCCAAGGACTCTATTTTTGTGACAGCAACCTTAAGCCAAGTAGTCCATAAAAAATATAAACAAATCTGTACATATAAAAGAGTAAACTCAATGATTCACTGACTCAACACTGCCATGACGATTCTGTGGGAAAGAGGGTCACAAATTTTAGTGACCAGGTTGGTTTTCGGAGCCTGACACCCAACTAAGACGGAATTTTGCAAAATACCTCCCCCCCTGTCTCCCTTGGGGGGCAGAAGGCTTAACTCGGCTCCAAATTACTTAACGGTGAAGAAATTGCAGATGGAAAAACCAGACTTGAGTACAAAAAAATTATTTTCTGCGATTTTGGAATTTTGGATTTTTAAGGGGGGGAGGGAAGGGAAAAGGTTTTGGAAGAAGGGTACTCACATACTACACACTACAAAGGGATTTTATGAAATTCCACCCTACCGCCCTTTGGAGAATGGGGGGCAAAAACATGTATTCATGCGTAACGCTGCACTAAATTATCTAAGGTTGGACATTTTTTATGTAAGGGACGATTATATGTATCTAACGAAGAGATTTTGCGAAATTCCCTCCTCCTTCCCTCCTTTAAGAACGGAGGGAGAGATTAAAAAACTAGTATGTTGTGGCCACCACAAGACTTTCTTCTATATTTACCTATACATATTCAATCAGTAACAATATTTAAAAAAAAAAAAAAGTACGATTTTTTTTTTTTTTTTTTTAAAGTAAAAAAAATCGATAACTTTGTTTTAAATTATCACAGATTTATAGTTCAACCATTCGTTTTAAAGGTATTGACGAGACCTTTCGAAAGATACCCATCTTGAAAATTTATCCCCCCCGGAAGGGAAAGCGATGCCCCCCCATGCAGAAAATTTTTTTCCTAGTTACATACTACTATTATCAATAATTCATATTAATTTTACAATCACAAGTTTAAAACAACTCTTATTATGCACATTTATACGAATTTTTGTCCTATGCTGCCATGTTAAAAATTTAGATAAAATGCTATCACAGCGCCATTTTTTTTCAAAGTTTTGTTTTGTTAAAACTAAAAAAAATCGATAACTTTGGTTTAAATTATCACAGATTTATCGTTCAACCATTCGTTTTAAAGGTATTGACGAGATCTTTCGAAAGATACCCATCTTGAAACTTTGCCCCCCTGGGTGGGAACTTCCCCCCCCCCCCCACCGGGGGGGGGGGGGAACCGATGCCCCCACATGCACAAAAAATTTTTCCTAGTTAACTACTACTATTATCAACCTGATCTTTCGAAAGATACCCATTGTGAAAATTTACCCCCCCCCCCGGGGGGTATTTCCCCCCTAGGGGGGGAAGCGATGCCCCCCATGCAGAAAATTTTTTTCCTAGTTACATACTACTATTATCAACAATTCATATTAATTTTACAATCACAAGTTTAAAACAACTCTAATTATGCACATTTATACGAATTTTTGTCCTATGCTGCCATGTTAAAAATTTAGATAAAATGCTATCACAGCGCCACCTGTTGAGCTATTGATCCCCAAACATAATCAGCACCAGTTTATGTCGGGGACCAACTAAATACCAAGTTTGGTTAAATTTCGTTAAAACAAAAAAAAAAAAAAAAATGCGATTTTTTTTTTTTTTTTTTTGTTAAAAGTAAAAAAAATCGATAACTTTGTTTTAAATTATCACAAATTTATGGTTCAACCATTCGTTTGAAAGGTATTGACGAAACCTTTCGAAAGATACCCATCTTGAAACTTTGCCCCCCCCCGGGTGGGTACTTCTCCCCCCCCCCCACACCGGGAGGGGAACCGATGCCCCCACATGCACAACAATTTTTTCACAGTTAACTATTACTATTATCAACGAGACCTTTCGAAAGATACCCATCTTGAAAATTTACTTCCCCGGGGAGGTACTTCCCCCCCAGGGGGGGGGGGGGACCGATGCCCCCACATGCACAAAATTTTTTTCCTAGCTAACTACTACTATTATCAAAAATTCATATTAATTTTACAATCACAAGTGTAAAATAACTCTCTTTATGCCCATTTATACGGAATTTTGTCCTATGCTGCCATGTTAAAAATTTGCATAAAATGCGATCACAACGCCACCTATTGAGCGATTGATCCCAAAATCTAATCAGCACCAGTTTATGTCAGGGTGCAACTAAATACCAAGTATGGTTAAATTTCATTCATTGGTTCGTGAGATACAGCGTCCACAAAAAAATGATACAGACAGACAGACATTTTCTAAAAACTATTAATTCGTGTTCTCCACATCCCAAAACATGTAAATCCATCAAAAAGTGGACTTCGAAAATTTTCGCGAATCCAATACTTTCTCTATATTACATATAGAAGAAAGTAAAAAAAGAAGTTTTAAAGCATAGCTCAGCTTTAAATAATTTCATGATCTCAATTTTTACTTTCTTCTATATGTAATATAGAGAAAGTATTGGATTCGCGAAAATTTTCGAAGTCCACTTTTTGATGGATTTACATGTTTTGGGATATGGAGAACACGAATTAATAGTTTTTAGAAAATGTCTGTCTGTCTGTCTGTCTGTATCATTTTTTTGTGGACGCTGTATCTCACGAACCAATGAATGAAATTTAACCAAACTTGGTATTTAGTTGCACCCTGACATAAACTGGTGCTGATTAGATTTTGGGATCACTCGCTCAATAGGTGGCGTTGTGATCGCATTTTATGCAAATTTTTAACATGGCAGCATAGGACAAAATTCCGTATAAATGGGCATAAAGAGAGTTATTTTACACTTGTGATTGTAAAATTAATATGAATTATTGATAATAGTAGTAGTTAGCTAGGAAAAAAATTTTGTGCATGGGGGGGCATCGGTTCCCCCCCTGGGGGGGAAAATCCCCCCCCGGGGAAGTAAATTTTCAAGATGGGTATCTTTCGAAAGGTCTTGTTGATAATAGTAATAGTTAACTTGGAAAAAAATTTTGTGCATGTGGGGGCATCGGTTGCCCCCCCACCGGGGGGGGGAAGTTCCCACCCGGGGGAGCAAAATTTCAAGATGGGTATCTTTCGAAAGATCTCGTCAATACCTTTAAAACGAATGGTTGAACGATGAATCTGTGATAATTTAAACCAAAGTTATCGATTTTTTTTACTTTTAACAAAAAAAAACTTAGAAAAATATCGCAATTTTTTTTTTTTTTTTTTTTTTTAACGAAATTTAACCAAACTTGGTATTTAGTTGGTCCCCGACATAAACTGGTGCTGATTATGTTTGGGGATCAATAGCTCAACAGGTGGCGCTGTGATAGCATTTTATCTAAATTTTTAACATGGCAGCATAGGACAAAAATTCGTATAAATGTGCATAATTAGAGTTGTTTTAAACTTGTGATTGTAAAATTAATATGAATTATTGATAATAGTAGTATGTAACTAGGAAAAAAATTTTCTGCATGGGGGGGCATCGCTTTCCCTTCCGTGGGGGATAAATTTTCAAGATGGGTATCTTTCGAAAGGTCTCGTCAATACCTTTAAAACGAATGGTTGAACTATAAATCTGTGATAATTTAAAACAAAGTTATCGATTTTTTTCACTTTTAACAAAAAAAAAAAAAAAAAAAACCTTAGAAAAAAAAAAAAATCGTACTTTTATTTATTTATTTATTTTTTTAATATTGTTACTGATTGAATATGTATAGGTAAATATAGAAGAAAGTCTTGTGGTGGCCACAACATACTAGTTTTATGTGTCGGTTAGGTATGTGTATGCAACATGCAATATAAAGTAATTTTGGAAATTTACCCCCCCCCCTTCCTCTTGGGATGGGCGGGGCAAAAACCACATTTTGAAGCTTAAATCCGTCCAAATTACCTAAGAATGGCAAATTTTGGTGTGTGGGTGTTAATTAAGTGTGCGAAATATGCACTTTGATGAGATTTTGTAAAACTTTCAACTGTAACCGCGAGGGAGGGGGCTAAAAAGCAGGTAAGGGACTGCCGAAGGCATTGGGCAACTTAAAATTAGATTTTGACGGATTTCAATGATTTTCTTTTTTTTTTTTTAGATATTTTGTTATTATTAATGATATGCTGTTTTGGGGATTCATTTCAATATAATGACCAGCGAAGCGGGCAAAGCCTGCTAGTCATATAATAAATTATCAAGTAAATACTACAAAATCAACTCTTCTTCTGAAAACCTAAATTACACCTCATTTGTTTATTCAAGGCCATGTAATAAAGAATTACAGAACTCATGTTGAAAGAAAGAAACTGTTGACACTAATGACTTTAAATTTATTTTATAGACTATATTTCAAATCATAAACAATAATTATGTGACTATTATTATTAAATTATACACAAATGTTTTTCCAATTCTATTTAGATAATGTTAATCTTTTTTTTTTCCTTAATCTTTTTTTTTTTCTTTTCAGTATTCATCTGTAATAATCTAAATTTCAGTTGCTAAGTAAAATTAAAAGGAATCGAAGTGTCGTTCATGGCGATACAACTAAAGTCAAATCATACTAATGAAACAAGAATAATTTTTTCATCTTTAAAATCTCATCATAAAGTTTATAATGACACAAAAAATTAACACCAATGTTAATACTACAAGCATATTAATATCTGAAAAGCTGTGTTTGTTCCAAGTGCTGAATTGGTAATGTACTTCAATTGATCGATGTGTAATTGCAGATCTACAACCAGGAGTGAAATGTCTCCGAAGTGTGAATACAATGCAAGGTAAGTGATATTTCTTTCCACTTACCTAATTCACTGATTGATTTTTTATTTCCTTAAGCTGATGAAGTTTATAATCAAAACAAGAGATTAATAATATATCAATGTGTATAATAATATGATTTCTTATACATAAATTTAAGTTAACTATAGCCAAGCTTTCTAAACCTGACCTTGTACCGCTTACACTGACGGATCTTCCAACTCAGAATGTGACAGAGGAGGTTCTGGCATTTTCATTCTCCTTCCAGATCAAACATCCCTCAAACATTGGGTCGCAGACGGAAAAATCGCCTCCAACTTCATTAGTGAACTGATCGCCATAAAAGCCGCTCTTGCCCTTTACCTCACACAGTCAGTTCCCTCGAATGGCATCATCATTTTCTCTGACTGCAAATCTGCTCTAGAGGCCATTAAAAGAGGTAAAATGAGACTCGCCCAAGATATCAACGCGCTTCTGTCAACTATTGTTGCCAGGGAACAAACCTGCACCATCCAATGGGTCCCCGCTCATGTCAACATCGAGGGGAATGAACAAGCAGACTCCCTCGCCAAGGAGGCTAGGAATATAAATCCCCCTCCCATGCAAACCACTTGCTTTGATGCAAATGCCGTCACAAAACATCAGCTCTGTGGCGGACCTCGGAAGAAATGGTGCCTTCCGGAGCTTAATCTTGACCGTGAAATCACCACTACCATCAGCAGATTACGGAAGGGGCACATGAGAGGTATAAAGATCATGCTCGACGGCTCTAGAACCTACGCAGAATGCAGGCACTGCCCAGGAACTCAGCTGGATCCGAGGCATCTCTTTAATTGCATCTCTGTTACCTCGACCCTCTTCAACATCGACCTCAACTGCTGCCATGACGCCCTTTACACCGAAAAAGTTGGAGA
Organism: Salticus scenicus; assembly: GCA_963930645.1. Taxonomy (NCBI): domain Eukaryota; kingdom Metazoa; phylum Arthropoda; class Arachnida; order Araneae; family Salticidae; genus Salticus; species Salticus scenicus. Next base: position 189,229,761 of record OZ005652.1, read on the forward strand.
TGTGGCCAGGGCTGTACTCCATGCATTTGGTCCCATTTGACTTGCCTATACACTTTTTTTTTTTCCTGCACTTGTCACACTACAACAACAACAACAACAACAACAAGTCAATCAGTTTTAACGCGAGGGTTGAATATATTATTGAATAAATTGACTATGATTTCATAAGCATTGTTAACGCATAAATGAAGCATTTCTATAACACATACATCATTATAGAAAGAGCAAAAATTTTTTCAGGAGACCTCAAAACATATTGATACACAAAATCTCATAGTCGAATTGTTTCATTTCAGAAGGTTTGTGGTATAAATGACTGATTGACTGAATAATATGTGTCTAGGTTTTAGTGATTTCTATTATATGTTATATTTTACATTATTAAATAAATAGAACTTTGATTAAAATGAAAATTAAAATTTTATTTACTAATTATTAGTTGTAAAAAAAGAAAAAAAAATGAATTTAATTTAAATGACAATAAAATTCTTTTTATTATTTCTACTTAATTTTTATTTTGTTATATGTACGATAAGACTCTCGATTAACCAGGACTGATTTATCCCAGTTGCAGAATATCTGGGATGATCTAAATGAAAAAACTATAAAATGTGTAATATGCATATGTCCCAGTTTAGCCATGCAAAATTAAACATCCTTATACATTTGGCAGAAAACCTTTCTTCTTAACCTTTCTACTGGATTAGATTAAAATAGAGAGCTTTTATTATAAAGGAAGCAAGACACAGAACTACAGATTTTTTTACCGCCTCGGCAGGGGTGGTACCAGCTAGGGGGCCGGGGAGGGGGGGACACAGGCCCCCCTTGTCGGGGAGTCTGTGACCCCCCATCGGGGCATACTCCTAAAATCTCTCGGGGAAACAAATACAAAATTTTCAGTTTTTCTACTTTTAGCAGCATTTTTCTTTCCTTTTACAAATTTGGAGCATTCCAGTTTTTCCATTCTATATTCAATAGAAGAAAGTATTGGATTCGTAAAAATTTTCAGCTTTCAGTTTTCCATGAATATGCACGTTTTGAGAGGTCCAGAACACGTTTTGACCACGATATTTTTAGAAAATGTCTGTCTGTGACACAATCTCCAAAACCACGAGAAATACTAACAAATGAAATGGTACAAATATTAACAGCAATATTATTAACAGTATTGCAGTTTTTGATAAATACTCATACAATAAACTCTCTTTATTTAGTGCTCCCCTGTCGAGGAGGTGGTGTCCCCCGTCGGGGAATTTCTGGTGCCACTACTGCACCTCAGGTTATTTCCATTTTCCCATCATCTGTTGGCATTGTTTATCACTAGCTAGGTTTACTTTCGCCAAATTGTACCTTTTAAACATTGAACCTTTGAAAGAATGCACCCATTGCTGAAGTGTTTTATATTTTAAGTTATTTTTCTATATTTTCTTAGGTTATATTACATTCGTATTAAGTAGTAAAACAGTTTTCATATTTCTCTCTTAAATTATCAAAATTATCACAATTGGTGCAATAAAAATATCAAGATAGTTACTATAAAATGTACTAAGCTATATAATACTTTTTAAATAATATCATTTTACAACTCCTTAAACAATATTTACAGAACTTTAAACTTAAAATTTAATTTTCTTGAGTTCCAAATTTCATGAATAATTAATTACTTGTAATTACTAATTCAGTGAACTCTCATTTAAGATGGATTTCTCGTTATTACGTACAAAAACGGAATCCCAGGCTAAGGCCTATAGGAATTGCATGTAATAAACATCGCTTTATACGTACAATTCATTTGTTAAGATGGACTTTTTGTTTCCCTCAAAGCTTACTTTCTTCGAAAAAGAGTCAGTTCCCAAAATCTTTTCAAATGCAATATATACATATATATATATTTTTTTTTAACATGAAAATGTTCAATTATAAAAGGGTTAATCTCTTTCAGTCTGTGCTATTACACTGTGGGAGGTAAATAGTATTGATTGACAGCAACAGCTGAGGTCAACAATTTGCACCTGTCTCCACTTCTATTGTGGAGACATCATAGCAAAGGATTTTGTTATAAAGTTGTACTATATGAAGAAAAGAAGTTTTGAAAGTAAGTATCGGTTTTCATGCTTTTATATTTTTTTGAAGTGAAAACTTCTTTAGGCGTGTTGAGCACTTTTGGGTGAACAAAAATCATGAAACTCGCGTCATCGCCAGTGAAGGTTTTCCATTTGAAGTGAAAACTTCTTTAGGCGCGTTGAGCACTTTTGGGTGAACAAAAATCATGAAATTCCCATCATCGTCAGTGAAGGCTTTCCATGAGAATCGAAAGTGGAATTCGATATTTCAGCTGATTTACACATTTTGAGGTGTCCTGAATGGGTTTTCTTTTGCATCTCAGCTACTAATTAAAATAATTTCATAAGTAATACATCATTTGAAAGCTTTGTTGAGTTGGAATCGAACAGTAACTTACAGAAATTTCTACCGCCAAATGACGCTGTAATATATTAAAATTTCAATTTCTAATTATGATTATTTTTAATACATCATTCAAAAGATATTTTAAAGTTCTTTTATATTATCAAAAGTGGAATTCGAGATTTTACCTGATTTACACGTTTTGAGGTGTCCTGAATGGGTTTTCTTTTGTATCTCAGCTGCTAATTAAAATAATTTCATAGTAATACATCATTAGAAAGCTTTGTTGATTTGGAATTGAACAGTAGATTACAGAAATTTCTACCACCAGATGGTGCTGTAATATTTTAAAAATTCCATATTTCAAATTCTAATTATGATTAAATTATTTTTAATACATCATTCGAAAGTCTATTTTAAAGTTCTTTTATATTATCGAAAGTAGAATTCGAGATTTCCCTTGATTTACACATTTTGGGGTGTCCTGAATCAGTTTTTTTTTTTGTATCTTAGCTACTAATTAAAATAATTTCATAAGTAATCAATATTTTTACCTAATATAAGGCTTAGTTCATTTAATTTGGGTAGCTACAAATATTGTGCCGAATCATATAATACAGATCATAAACACTTCTTTACAAACCAAAAATAATTCGAAAATAATAATATAATAGCTCGACAATACAATTCACAATTCACAAGTTACTTAGTTTTCACTTCTATCTGCAGTCCCCAAACACTGCTTTGATTTTTTTTTAGTGAATAAAAGGGTTTGAGGAAACAAATTTTTATTTGTGTTATACTATGTATGTGTACACAATAGTGATTTTAGAGTTCATATAGAACTTCAGTTTATGAACTCCTGTTATAATGGACCCTCATCAATATGGACAAAAACTGCTGGCCCTTGATTGTCTGTTTTAATGAGAGTTCACTGTAATTAATTACTTACTAATACCTATAATTAGTTGCTCTTTGTTAATTTGTTTTCATTCAATGCTCTTACGCACTCTTAAATTCAAATGACAAAATTCATGAAGATCTCAAATTTTAAACTTTTTTGTTGTAACTGATGATGTAATTAAGATATAAAAAATTCAATATACAGATGTGTTCAGTTACAACAAAAGACACACAGTAAAAAAAAATTGGAGCTTTAAAATAATTCAGAATTAGCACGGTACATTTTAAAATTCGGCATTATTTTGTATTATTTTTCTCATAATTGTAGCCTTTTCATCTCAAAAATTATTTTACATCATTTAAAACACACCATGCATAAAAAAATGTCAGATTTCACAGTACCTAAGTTGCAAAATTTGTAAAATAAAAATAATTAATTTGGACGTCCCTTGTCCCCTTAACGGCCCTCTTCACTCACCGTCACCGGAAGCCCAAGCCAATGTTATTCTATGAGGAAATTTTCTTTACAAATAACTTATTAACTAATACATATTTTTAAATTCTGTTTTCACATTCAGAAAATTCTCAACTGTTAAATGGACGGACCTTTTTTAAAAACGTATTTTTTAAATTTTTAATATTTTATTTTGAAATTGCAAAATGAAAAAAACTCACATATGGAAAATTCGTATTTTGCAGCTTCAAAATAAAATATAAAAAATAAAATAATAACTTCTTAGAAAAGGTGCGTCAATTTAACAGCTGGGAATTTGCAGAATGTGAAAACAGAATTTAAAAATATGTATTAGTTAATAAGTTATTTGTAAAGAAAAATTTCCCATAGAATAACATTAGGTTCAGCTTCCGACGGCGGTGAGTGAAGAGGGCCCTTAAGAGATTAAAAATGTTGAAATTAAAAAACACAATTTTGAACTAGAATCCAATGGAGTATTCTTCATTAGCTAATTAAAAAAGTAGATTAAACAGAATAAGTAATTAAACAGAAGAAGAAAAAAAAATCTTGAGATTTATAATTAAGAAGAAAAGGAAATATTAGAAAGAAAAAGGAGAAAAGCACCTTCTGAATTAAATCTAGTAGTTCATTAGAAGTTTTTAAAGTATCCAACAAATTTTCAATTTCTATCACAGCTAATACATGTTTATCTTCAATAACTGCTTTCATTATCTCCCTCCAGTTCTTATTTACTGTATTAAATCGCCTGAGTTAGCAAATGAAGAGAAAGAAAAGAAAAAAGAAATATAAATTTAAGATGAGTCAATGAATTACACAGCACTGTATGTTTCTCTCTAAATTTACAATATCAATAAATTATTTAAAAAAAAAAAAAAAAAACTATTTAAGGGGGCTTGACAAACCTTTGATGGCATAACTGAAGTAGGTTTCATATGAAAGCTTATATTTCCATTCAATTTTTATAAACTGGATTAGATTAGGTTCGTTCAATAAAATATATAATCAGGTAACAATTCTTATGGTATTTGATATATTTTTTACAGACTTGAGATTTTTAAATTGCATTTTCTCAGTTTGCATTTTTTCATGAATTCATAATAAATATTTAAACTTCAACAGACGTATGAGAAAAGACTTAATATATACATATATATACATACCGGGTGTTCCACAAGTCTATAGACATTTCAAAAATTCATAAAAATTGAAGGAATTAGTAGAATTAAACGCAGTTTGCAAAAAAATTATTCTTGTGGAGGAGAACTTTATTTGGTAAAGAAAAAAAAAAATGTTAAAATTTTCATTGAGAGAAGGCACTGTACGCGAGCAAAACACGTATTTCCTTGAAAAACTGCATTTATTTGCATGCAAATGTTTACAAACATATAAATTCTATTCTATGTGTTTGCCATCATCACAAATTACAGTTTGCAAACAATTTACAACACTGCTAACTGCAGCTTCAGTTGGCAGTTCTTACCCGAGGGAAAACATCTTCACGAATAATGCCTTATCTATGAAGTCAGCATCAGAATTAAAACTCCATGTAAGCACAAGTAGGAGGCAAAATAAGAAATAAGCTGTGTTAATCATAAAACCATGCAATTTACAGACCTGTGACTTGCATATTTCTCGTTGTGCGTCTGTACAGCGTCCTCTGTCAACAAAAAATTTAACTTTTTTTTTTTTTTTTTTTTTTTTTTGAGTGGGGGGAGGGGAGGGGTAAAGAAAAAAAAAGTCAATTTTTCATAAACCCCCCCCCATCACAAGAATAACTTTTTCACAAATTGTATTCAATTCTACCAATTTTTTCAATTTTTATGAATTTTTAAAATGGCTACCCAGAGAGCCATGGTCATCCCCTCTAGACCTTTGGAAATGATCCATCCTATCCTATGTCAGATATTCATAGACATCCTTCTGCACTCGCCAGAATGACAATTCACTGACTCTTTCCTCTATTAATCCAGTGGATCAAGGCCAACTTTTGCTGAAATTCCCCTTTTCTCATCTTGCTAGCCACATGTGTGTTTGCCATTTCTAGATTTTTGCTTTATTGCTCATATGACACAAATTGCAATGTAATGCTTTTTCTTTAACGATTAAATATTTAATTTCCTTTTCATTGTTATTACATATCATTTGTTGAAATAGCTAACACATTCTTCAATTATATAATGATAATGAAACAATATATTTTTGTTACTGTATTTATTTATAGCAATAATTCGTCAGGGGTTTGTATTTTATTTCATAATTCAATGAAATTAATGAGATTACATCAGTGAATAAATGTAAATATTAATAAAAAAATCCTGCAGTTTTCTAGAAGTATGCTTTAAGATGATTCTAGGAAGCCTTAATCCATCCTATCATTATCCAGAGAACACCTTTAAGACTATCATATAAGTCCTAAAACTTTTCTATAACCGTCCAGAGGACAATTATAAGACAACTACAGAACTGGTAAAGGATGTAAAATAGTCCAATATTTGTCCAAACAATGTTTGAAAAAGACATCCTCTGGATTAACATAGGAGTGACATTAGGATGTCCTCTGGCAGACCTGTGGATGTCTGGAGGATCTATTTTGGCTGTCCAGTGGACATCAGAACATCCTCAAAAAGACTTCCTCTAGATGTCTATAGACATCTCCGTGCTGTCTGGGTACAGATTTATGGAACACCCGGTGTGTATATATATATATATATATATATTTTTTTTTTTTTTTATGTTTAATGGAACTTACTTAAAAGAATTAGGGATGGGTTTTGAAATTTATTACTTGTTTTTTCAGAAAAAAATAAAATTACATGTTCAAGTAAAAAATTGAAATAATAATAATAATAATAATAACATGCTTTTTATTATTATTTTTATTTTAAATATTTTTTCTTTTAAAGATATTGCAAAATCCATCCCTAATTCTTTTAAGTAGGTTATTTTAAGCATCTTAAAAAAAAATAATAATAATAAGTCTTTTCTTAAATATCTGTAGAAGTTTAAGCATTTTAAAGAGCATGAATTCATGAAAAAATGCAAACTGAGAGAACACAATTAAAAGATTTCAAATCTGTAAAAACTATATAAAAAAACATAAGAATTGTTGTTATTCAGTTTATAGATATTAAATGGAAATATAAGCTTTTATATGAAACCTACTTCAGTTATGACCCCAAGGTGCCAAGTCCCCTTAATGAAAGTTTTAATAATTAGTGCAGAACATAGATACACACACAAAGAAAACAAAAATCAAACATAAAAAAATGAATTTAAAAAAAAACCTTTCTTTATCAGACACATTAAAAAAAAAAAAAAAACATATGAGTCTGGATTAGTCTTGCATCAGGCCGGGTGACCCAATTTTACCTGAACCTGACTAGACCAATGGGTTGGGTTCGGACCAAGTTAACTGGATTTTTTTCTCACTGATCAGGTTCGGGTTAGGTTTAGTTTTCAACAAGTCGGGTTGATTTGAGAACATCTTTCAACAAAAAATTTACAATTATAAGTAAAAATTTATAGACAAAATTATAACTCCATGACTAATATAAAAATACTATGTATACATGTCTTGGAGCTACGTATTCACATCCGTATCCACAGATATTCGTCAGGGTAAAAAAAAAAAATCATATTCGGATCTGGATTATAAGCAAGAAGAAAAAATTCATTTCCATTTTTTTTTTTTTCCTTTAACGGATCTAATATGGATCTTTTGTAGAAATTGTATGAAAATTAGAAAGAAAGTGCTTGACTATTGTTAATATATAAATAAAAGAAATACAATATAACGTCGCTTTTACATCCTCAGAATTTACATTATTTCTCTCTCTCTTTTTCTTTCTTTCTTTCTTTCTTCTTTAGATACCTTTATTTTTCATGAATTTCAATCCTGGCTTTTATGTTAAGGAAATTTTGAATTTTCCTCTATTTACACTTGTATATACAGCAAATACTTATGATTTAATTAAAAAAAGTAATGTAAAATAAAAACAATTAGGAGACTGATTCTATAAAGGCAGATAGTACTTTTTATCATCTCCTCTAGAACAAATAAACAGTGCATCAAGACTACAACTGGAGGAAGCTGATCATGTGAATTTAAAGTGATCGTGTGAAAACAAATGTTTAAATGCAAATCATATCAATAGTACGCAAATTATTATAGTAAAGTAAATATCCACATTAAACAAAAAAATATAACAAAATATTTTTTTTTCCAGAATATATAAGCATTAAAGAATAAACTACAAACACTTAACTTGAAGCCCATTTTTGTATACTTGAAGTTCACAACTGACATAAATGGTTAAAAATTATTATCAACTGTGTGACAATGTAAATTTACCTTATTTTAGAATTTAAAGAAGTTTTGCATGGTTTTTAGATAAATTAGTAATGTTCATTTAGTTTTCGGGTTTCAGGACGGTTCAGGTATAAAGAAAGAGGGTTAGAGTCTTTTTTCAGGTTGATGAAAAATTTCTTGTCAGATTCAGGTTGATTTAATATTCATCTCTTGAGTTCATGTCAGGTTTTACCTGAACCATGTAGGATTCTCTTAAATGTAAAACATATCTTTAACAAAGAATCTTTAACATATCTTTAAACATAGAATATGCATTTTTTAAATGTAAAACATATCTTTTTGCATCTGTTGAAGACTATCAGTCTTTCAAAACACAAAGCAAGGGTCAATCTATGTATTAATTTTTAGACATAAGACATTTTTTTGTGAATCTGATTAAGATAGATATATAGATAAATAGACAATAAGACTTCTTCACACACCATAAATTTTAAGCCAGCACAACTGGTTTCGAAAGGACGCAGCCTTCCTTCATCAGGTGCAAAAAAACACGTGCTACTGCCTTGGAGGCAAAAGCAAGACTGAAAGCAGGGCAAAATCCAGAGGGAGAGGAGCAACACAAACAACCAATAGGAAGCATCATGCAGGACAAATCAGAGAGGAACACACATGCACACACAAAAACAAAAGGAGGGAGGGAGGGAAGGAATAAACAATTTTATTTTATTTTTATTTTATTTTTTTCGTTTTATTTTTTAAATTTATTTATTTATTTATTTATTTATTTAATTTTTTTTTAATTAATATTATACTAAAACGTAAATTTAATAAAATTTATTATTATTATTATTATTATTATTATTAATTAATTAGAATTATTTAATGAGGAAAATTATTTAATTGAATTAAAAAAAATTTTCCATGCTGTAGACAGCAAAGTGGAATCAGATTTTTCATTGAAAATTTTATCAAGATTAAGGTAAATAGCTAAATTTTCCAAAAAATCCAGTTCGGAAACGTGTTTGGCATGAAAGATAATTTTGGCACTCTTAAAATTAAAACTATGATCAAATTCCCAACTGTGTTTTGCAATTGAAGATTTAGAAATTTCTTGATTAACAACATACCGAGAATGTTCACGTAAACGGCATTAAAGATTTCTTTTAGTTTGACCAATATAAGATAAATCACAATTATTACAAGGGACATTATAGATACTCCACTTATGAAGCTCAGGAACAGGGGATTTAGTTGAGGGCAATTGGAATTTATTGACAGGTTTAAAAATAACGTGAAAATTGAAACGCTTCAAAACTTTGGCTAATTTAAAACATAAGGGGGGATAAAAAGGCAAGACAACAAGATTATCAGGTTTAATTTTATCATCAATGGAAAGAGTAGAATTATAAGTTGGCCTACTGAACTTTTTGATAGCTTTATCAATTATAGAAGGTCTAAAACCTCTTTTAATAGCAACGGACTTTAAATAATTAAGTTCTTCTTTAAGAGATGAAGTATCAGAACAAATTTTAAGGGCACAATACACGTAAGTGTAAGAGGTGCCAATTTTTTGTTTAGCCGGATGATTAGAGAGAGCATGGGGAGGGTTAGAAACAGAGAAAGGTTTCCTGTACACAGAGGTTTTAAAAGAGGAATCACACCTAGTAACTAAAACATCAAGAAAGGGAAGTTGATTACAATTTTCTAACTCGAAGGTAAACTGAATATGGGGATCAATAGCATTAGCAATATTAAGAATGGCAGAAACATCAAACGGATTTTCAACAAGAATGAAAGTGTCATCTACGTAACGTAACCAGCATTTTAAATTTAACATCTTTAATAATTTTTCCTCAAAATAATGCATATAGATATTGGCAAGAATAGGAGATAAAGGATTGCCCATACTTAAACCATCACACTGTTTATCAAATTTGTTATTAAATTCAAAAGTAGTTTGGGAAACACAGAGTTTAGTTAGATTAACAAATTTTTTGATTTCAATGTCAAAATAATGAAATTCGCGTAGCTTTTTTTCTAAACAATTAAGCGCACCTTCAGTGGGGACATTAGTAAATAGAGACTTCACATCAAGAGATAACATAGAGCAATTTACAGGATTCATACTTATTTCTTTTCACAGATATTTATTTTTATAACAATAGTTTTTTTCTTTTTCAAAAATGCATTAAAAACACATTTGCAAACTAATCAGAATCAGATAGAAGTCATTGAATTATCAAATAAAGGAAATGCATTAATATCAAATATATTTTTGCTTAGAAGAAAAAGATTAAATTAATCACAATTCATAAAAAAAAATAAAAAATAAAATAAAAAAAAAATAAAAAAATTAGTGGATATCAGAAGATCTATCAAGTTTATATTTCTTAACAACATATTACAATATAATTATTTTTGAGTAAGATTATGCTATAATTATTTTGATAAACATATTTTTATAACTCTAAGTTTCATTTTTACACCTCTATTTATGAAAACAAAATTCTTTCATGGGTGAATGTATGAGGGCAGCCAATGAGCCCTGGAAAAGAAAATTCAAAATACAAAAACTTCATATGTTTTTTTCATGCTTCAATTATTAAATACATATTTGCATAAAATTTTTGATAACTAGTTTTTATAATAATGATCTTCAATTACACATATAAATAAGTTTTATTTTTTAATTGAATAAGGAGACAATTTCCATCATGCTATTTAAACAGGCATAAAACAAACTAAAAATCTCATAAATTTTAATTGCCCGTTTAACATTTAATTTTGTATAAGGTAACTGTACCAATACTGAGAACTTTGGACAATTTTTGAATATTTTTTCTGCCCTCTTTTTAATTTTATAGACAGTAACTATAAACCAGTGTTCAATACTAAAATCAACTCTTTCTATATAAAACTGTATAGGGAAAGATGTTAATTAAAGCTTCATTATACTCAAAAGTTATTTTTCTAGGGAGCTTAAAGCATCCTCTAGTATTTCACATGTAAAATTCTAATAATGGATACATAAAAACTAGTAGTGAACATTTTTTTTTGTACCAGTAGTAGGCTATCTTCGAACTTTTTCAGTCAAAGTGAAATAAAATATGGATTGGTTGGAACTATATATTTAAATATAAAAGGTATTTTCTACTGCATTAATGCATCAGTAAAATGAAAAAATATATATAAACTTGTATCATAGACTGAAAAAAAAAATTACCTTTGAACAATTGAACAGCTTCACTGACACATTTCAATTGAAGTACTGCAATGAAATTGTATATTTAAATTGAAGATTAATTTACAAATATATTTTTAATCATCCTCATGTATAAATGTCATATTATAAATGTCTAAATAATTCAGTCTCTCATTCGGATGTTTTCAGGGATTCTATGTATCATTAAAAAAAAATGCAAATCCCCTCACAAAACTTGGTAAAAAAAAAAAAAAAAAAAAAAAAAAAGTTAATTAAAATCATATTCTATTCAACATTCCCAATTTAGGAAATTAGGACTATGTGTCTATTACTGGCAACCATAATATATGTGGTACCAGTGTAATGAAAATCCATAAAAATGTTAGGGTGAAGTGGAGGTAAATGTAACCATAGGATAAGTGTAACCTTGCCTTATAACTCACTGATGAGCTGAATTTTTCTCTAATATTCATCATATTTGTTTGTTTGAACCTTTATTTTTTATATTTGGCCTTAGGAAATCAAATCAAATATGAAACAGTCATAGTTTGAAAATTTGCTAACACTTTTCTTTTTGATAGAGTGCTCGCTCTAAAAATTCAAAGTTTTGCCATTGCTGTACTTATGAATGCCATACTTTTTAATAAGGAGACTTTGTAAGTAGATTCTGAATATAACTAAACTACATAAACTACACCATAACCTTATTATCATGCTTTATTTATTCCATGACATATTTTGTTTCACAATATTTTATTATAAATTTAGCATTATTAGTATCCTTTTTATTGAAAGAGTAATGTTAAAATATGGAAGAAAATAGTGTATTAATAATAATTTCAAAAGAAACTCAAAATTCTCGAAAATATGCATTATAATATAATGCAAAGAAAGATTTATACCTTCCTTCTTCTGGCATTTGTGCCATAATATCAGGTGAACTGAAAATAGGCTCAAGGTAAAGCCATGTTGCTTGAACCTTCAACCAGGCATCAATAATTTCTTGTAATAACATTAACTTACTCTCCCAAGATCTAAAAGAAATAAAAACAATAAACATTTTAAAATATCAAAATATGTAAATATTCATTCAAATGAAATACAGGGTGATTCAAAATAAATGTAGCAATTACAAATGGTTATACCTATTTAATTGAAAATAATTTATCAATAAGAATTAGAATGTAAAAAGGAAGTTCAAATTTTTATTTACATACTTCATAAATGCTTTATGTGATTCCCTTTGGTAACAAGGACAACATCTAAACAGCAGTCCATTTGCACTTAGACCAAAAGTTAAAGTGTTTTACGCAATGTCAGCATGTAAATTGTACAGTCTGTTTTCTTCATTAAGCAAAGTGTAACAGCAAACATTTACCTCGACATACTTGAACAATGGCTGATGTCACAATCAGAAACGGATTTCACAGAATACATCTTTCAGCAAGATGGAGCACCCCCACATTTGGATATGGAGGGTCACACATTTTTAAACCATCATCTTCTAATGTCTTTGATTGGTTGAACTGGAGATGCCGATAATGTGTTTTGCTCTAGGCCACCTAGATCTCTTATCTTAATACCCTGTGAATTCTTGCTATAGAATTATGTGAAAGACCTTGTGAATGTGCTTCCTTTGCCGAAAATAATTCTAGAACTTAAAATGTACATTTCTAATGCAGTTACACTGCACTCCCCATATACTTCAGAATGTATGGCCTGAAATGCACTATTAATTAGATGTTGTCCATGTCACCAAGGGGAGTTACATAGAACATATATGAAGTATGTAAACAAAATTTTGAATTTCATTTTACAATCTGTGCATTTCTTACGGATAAATTGTTTTTAATTAAATAGTTATGGATGTCTGTAATTGCCAAGGGTGCAGAATATGTCCAAATGTGCAGATGATATTAGGGGGAAATTTTGGCTGTCTGGGGAAATTCTAAACATTTATTTTCTTCGAATAAAATAAAAATTTAAATGGAAAAAAAAAAAAAAATCTACTGAAAAAACAAACTTGCTAATATTAAACAAGTTAACAGCTGTATTTTTCTGTTACAATGTGAATTTCTTTTAAATAACTATTATATACTCCCTTTTTTTTTTTTTTTTTTCCTCCAAACAAGAATTATTATCCAATCCATATAAATAAACACTTTAATAACAAGAGGCTGAGAGAGATATGTTTGTTATTTGTTTACTTTAGCGGATACTGAAAGGGTAGGAAGAAAGGGAAAGAGGTAAAAAAAAAAAAAATACTTTACAGTGTTTTGAATCTCATTAAAATGATAGAAATATTGTTGCTGCCAGTCTCCATTTGTCAGCAAAGCTAAATAAAGTCTATGACTCCAGCAACTCTGATCATATCAAATACATAGAGTGGATCCTCATAGAGATCCCCTCTAGTTAGGTTAAGAAAGTCGAGGATAACAGAAGTTCAGTTATCAGTTTTGATTTTACATTCAGTAATTGTCACCCCCTTCCCCAACCAAACCACACAGACACACACACAAAAAAAAAAAAAGAAAAGAAAATGAAATAGAGAAAAAGTATTTGAGAAATTAGCTATGATTAAATATAAATTTTTGAATGAATTGCTTCTTTTTGTGTCTTAAAGTTTAGTTTTCATTTAAGTATTTTAATTTTAACAATTCAAACTTCTGTTGTTCTCTTATGGATATTTATAGGAGCCCAATCATTTCATATTAATCTAAAATTATGTTTAAGCGTCTTTATACTATTTACTCAATTTAAAATTAATTTACATTAAAGTAACATACATATAAATCTTCACTTTTTTTTTACTTTTTTCTACATTCAATAGAAGAAATACTGAATTCGTAAAAATTTTCAACTTCTGGTTTTTGAGGGATTTACGCGTTTTAAGAGGCCCAGAACAAGATTTGACCATTTAAAAAAAATATCTGTCCACCTGTCTGTGTGTGTAAAAAAAATTTGTGGCGGCTGTATCTGAGGAACTACTGCACAGAATTGCATATACAGTAAAAGATCTTTATAACGCAAAGTTAAAAACACAAGGTTTTGCGTTATATAGAATTTTGCATTATATAGATCACATTTCACACATCGTCAAACTTACCTTGTAAACATGGCCAAATATGTCTGAAACATATCAAAACAGAGTAGAACATTTTAAAGTTACATTTCTTGGAACAAAAAATTAGGTGGATAATAACTTTCATTCTAAAATTTACTTTATAAAGATAGTCCATATATGCCTGTACAAAATCATTCATTATACTGCTCACTTAAAAAAAATTAATGATAGCTATTTTTTCATTAAAAATCTCTGAATTAAGCAGATAAAGAAAAACAAATGTATCACACTTACTTCTGAACAAAGTAACAGTTTTTTAGGAAGTATTTCTTAACTGCAAAATTTATTGTTTATATCCAAGAAATTTTGCGTTATATAGAGAATTGCATTATATAGAATTGCGTTATAAAGATCTTCTACTGTAAATTAATATGCAGATGCTCCTTGACATAAATTAGTGTCAATCAGCTTTTGATGCCAACAGCTCAACTTGTGCAGGATGTCTACTGACTTGACAGAAAAAAAATTCATGACCTCAAAAAAAATTTCATGACCTTTTTTATCGACATATCCAACTTTTCTTTTTAAATTAACATATTCCTCTTCTTTTTCTTTACCGCTATATCACCTTGCTTTATTTTAAAAATTATTGTTTAACAACATTATTAACTGTAAAAAAAAAAAAAAAAAAATGAAAACATTTTTTTTTTATTAACATTCTAAGAGTAAATTAAATAGTAATAGAAATCAATCTAAAACAGACACATATAACTACAAACATATGTACACTATTTGTGCAATGTAATATTGTAACTATTAGTTTTTTTTTTTTTTTTTTTTTTTTTTTTGGGGGGGGGGGGGGGGGGGATTTGAAAACTGTCATTTATTTTTCTTGCATAAAAGAGAGGAATATATGTATTTAAATTTTTTTCAAATCTACAAATATATATATGTCTTGTCACATACTCCTGATTTCGTGTTGCCAATCATGGAACCATAAGTAAATAATCAAGTCAGGCTAACTGGAAACTTCTTTATTTAAAATCCATTTCAAGGCTGGGGATCCGAGTCCAGTAAGGCAATGAAGATTGGTGGGGTCTTGAGATCAATCCCGCTATCGACCAGACGTTGTCGGTGCCCGACCTCACACGTAACATTCAAATTCGGCAGTGCGGAGTTACTAACTTTTACTGGCAAGAGCTAATCAAGAAAGATTACTAAATTTTGGTGAGTTCCATCTTTTAAACCCTAATTTTTGGTGTATTTCTAAACCCATCCCATTTTATTTTAATTAGCTACCTCTCTGATAGAAATTTCTTTCAATTCTTTCTGCTATCTAAAAAGAATACTGTAGAATGTAAAATCAATAATTTAAAATATAAAAATATTAATTTATTTCTTACCTCTTTTTATCTATTATATTTTATAACTTTCATATATATATATATATATATATATATATATATATTTTTTTTTTTTTTCTCCAGAGACTAATAGAAGAAAAGAATTATTAAATTAATGGTATGTCTGTCCTATACTTCAAAATAGAATACATTCTGAATTAGAAAAAAAAGTAATTCATTCAGTTTAAAAAAAAAATTCAAAGTTTTTTTTTTTTTTTTTTTTTTTTTTTTTTTGGGGGGGGGGATGCCTGTAGATTTTCGGGGGGGGGGGGGGGTGCCTGTAGATTTTCATAAAAGATAATTTTGTTTTTTAAAGATATAAATGACAACTAGGTTTATAATCAAGCTTATATATTTACGCTACTAAATAATAGTAATCTGAAAATGGATCTGAACTCACAATAGAGAATTTTAATGACCCACATCCAACTCAAAACCTAAAATGAAAATTAATAATTCATCTAAAAATCTTGCAATTTAAGTTATAAAGTAAATTTTTATTGCTATACAACTGGTAAATAATTTGAAATAATTTAAAATGTAATTACTATTGCACCAAGTTAAAAGTTCTAAAATATGAAAAATGGGTAAATAATAATTTTTAACCATTTAGGTGTGTTGTGTACTTCAAGTGTACAAAAATGTGCTTCAAGTTTAGCAATAAATACAAAACTTTGAACAAGCACCATAAAATGCAATAAACTCACAACAATTGCTTCAGGTTGAAAAAACATGACCATTCATCAGACGAATAAAGTGGGCATGAGTGCTACGAGCAAAGCGGCAATGCACCAAAGGATGCATTGCCGAATTATGTTTTTGCCCATTAAAGAAATTATTTTGAAAGACATTCTCAAGTCGACCTGACTCGTAGGGAAAAAAATTTCAATCAACTCAACCCAAACTGCAAGAGAAAAAATTGTTCGACCCGACCGTTGAAATTGAGTTACCTAAACCAATACGTGACTCAAACTGACGGTCGAATTTCATGACCTGTTCTTGACTTTCATGACCTATTGCTGAATTTCATGACCTTTTCATGACCCATTGTTGATTTTTCCTGACCTTTTCCTGACTTACATGACCTAGTAGACACCCTGTTGTGGCACTGCTACACAGTGATTTCTGCAATTGCAGGAAAGGTGTAATTGAATAAAATTATTTATGAAAAGGCCATTATGAGCTATTATGTTGATTAAATTGGTAGCTTGCACTGTTCTACTGCAATTTTCCCCAAGAACAGGAAAGATGTCATGTAGATGGTATAAATTAACTTTCATTAAACATTTAGTGTAATACCTCTCTGAGATGAAAATCGTCTGCATTAATAATGGATAAAAAAATAACAAGTTTGCCAATGTTTTGTACATTTTGTATCATCTCATTTTTATAGCGGATAACTTTTAAGTAAGGATTTGACTCGTGTAACCGATGATTACATATTGAGACTGCATCTATGAAGAAATAGAATACATCCTCAAAAGATAATTCTGCAGACACTTTTAACTTGTAAATTTAATTACGAAACTGCACAAAGATATTTACAAATGCACACATTAACACATATAAATATATACACATTCTAAATATTAACATTTCCAATTGGCTTTTGAAGCCTGCTCGTTCCAAACATTCATTCACCACTCTTTTTCTGCCATTTTTCATTCTAATCTCTTTGCGCCTCTTGATGCTACTAAAAAAAAACTAAAAGTTTGAAAACGATTCAAATAAAGTTCGAATATGATCTTTACACGTCCCCCCCATGGAAGCTCATCCGTCACTGGGGGGACGATTCAGCTAAATCTGAAAAGAAAAACACTCAAAACAAAATACAACCACATAAATGTGTACTCTACTCCATAGGCTCGATGAGAGCTCTTAAATTAAAAATGCAACATCCCCCCCCCCCAAAAAAAAAAAAAAAAACTAAAATTATATATATATATAAATTCAATATAATGGAAACAAATATATATATATATATATATATATACATATACATATATGAATGTACAAATTACACTAATATTCAAAAAATACTGGTAATAAATTTACAAAACACAATAATATAATTTATCTCTCAAAAAAAAAAAAAAAAAATAAATAAATAAAACAATCCACCTTTAACCTAGATAGATATCTTTAATCTAGATATCAATCTATCTTTAATCTAGATAAAGCATCAGCATTACCATGTTTCGACACCTTGCGATATGAGACTGTGAGGTTATAATGTTGCAATGCCAAGGCCCCTTAGCACTGTGGGGAGCACTGTGCGTCAGGTATGTGAAAAGATTATGGTCTGATATAATTTGTATATGCACTCCAAATATCCAGGTGTCAATTTTTTTCAAGGCTTCGCGCATGCAGTACCCTTCACGTTCAATTGTACTTCATTTGATTTAACAGGGTGTGAGTTTCTTGCCAAAAAATGCTATAGGCATTTCTTTCCCTACGTCTTCACACTGTGCTAAACAGGCTCCAATTGCGGTGGCTGAAGCATATGTAAATAATAGGAATGGATGTTCCATATTTGGAGTGTATAGAGTGGGCATGCTCAACAGTTCTTTCGTAAGTTTTAAAAGCTTCCTCTTCTGGGGCCTTCCATGGAATATCATTATTTGGTACACGTTTCTTCGTAAGATTTGTTAAAGGCAGCACAATATGTGAAAAATTGGGAATGTAATCTCTCTAGTAATTAGCAAGGCCCAACAAGCTACAAACATCTTTCTTTGTAACTGGTCTTCCCAGTTTTTTAATTGTTACAATTTTTCTGGATCAGGGGATTGTTGCCCAGACCCAATCACGTGACCTAGGAACTTGACTGAATTTTTCCCAAAATCACACTTCTCCAAATTAACTGTTAAACCAACATCTCTGAGCATCTTGAAAACTTTGTGAATGTGGTTTAAGTGTTCGCTCCATGAAGTGGAATAAATTGCAACGTCATCAATATATGATCTGCAATAGTTTTTGTGTGAAAAAAGCTTTGTCTATAGACTTTTGGAAGGTGCTTCCTGCATTTTTCCTACCAAATGGGAGGACCTTCCACTGGTAATGGCCTGATTGCGTCACAAAAGCCGTATAAGGTTTGGCTTCATCTTTCATGGGTATTTGCTAATATCCCTTGATTAGCTGGAGTAATGAGATAAAATGAGTACTGTCAACTTCAAACAAGAGTTCTTTAGCGATTTTCGTCGGGTACGCATCTGGAATTGATAAGTAAATGACATTAAAAAGTTATTAGCAGAGTAAATGGAAGCATTTAAACAAGCTGAAAGTATTTGGCTAAAAAATATACCCAATTCAAGTGTTTTTAAATGATTCAATAAGAACTCATAAGTACAATAAAATCCAGCTTTATTTTCAAACTAGAAACAACAACAACAACAGAATATTATTCTAACAAAAAACATTTCCAATTCATCCAATATATTTCATGTTAACAGAAAAGACCCTTAAAAAGAAAACTATTCAATCATTTCTAATTTAATTCATTTCAAAAATTCTAAACAACATAAGTATGTTACCTCTATTAAATGAATATAACACCTAAGCCATGACCTGGGGGATGAAACCAGTTACTTTAAAAATAAACAGTTAACAGCCATTTCTTACACAACCTGCTTAGACAAACAGCAGGTGCTGATGGAAGGAGGAACACAAAAACAAAAGTAAGCAATGTTCTCCTCAAAACTCAAACTATTTATACAAAGCATATGCTGTTAGATAGGTCAGATAACTGACAGATGTTGACCTACAATTGGATAATTCAAATTAACCGGAAGTGAGATGAAAAACGTCATCAAAACAGGTGTTGTCAGGAAAAGAAAAACATCATTAGTGAAAAAGTCTGCCGGGAGTGACGTTTGAAAAAAGTAAACAAAAGAAAAATAAACTGAACTCTTAGGAAGCTATCAGTAAGTAAATATACTAAAGATTATATAAACTTATTTAAACATGTTTTATCTATTAATAAATTATTTCAGATAGACTTTTAAACTTGAAAGTTACTATTTAATTTAGACATAATAAGATCAAACTAAAACTAAAGTTTTATCAAATGAGTATTGTTTAAAATAAAGAGGTTTCTTTTAATTTATCATTATATTTAACCATTATTTAAGATTAAGAAAATAGCCAGAATAAAAATAAAAATGTGGTGAGATAATTAATAAAAAATAACATTTTGTCATCAATTTCCCCCCCTCTCAACACATGAAAAAAAACCAAGGGTCTTTCCTTTACAATATAATAAACAGTATTTGAACAATTTAACAAGAACAATAAAAGAAAATTAACATGTATTAAATTTAACGTTAACTGTTCCAATCCAAAGTTATCCAACATAACAAAAATCTGCATCAAGTCCATTTCACAATACAGGTCATATATTTAACGACATACCTCAGATCACGTGACTCTACAATACCTTAAGTACCTTAACCTCAAGCCACATGACCTTACAAGTTACCCTACCTCAGATCACATGACTCTACAGTACCTATAATACCTTAACCTCAAGCCATGCAACCCTACAGATTACTTTTACCTCGGATCACATGACTCTACAAAGCCTTAATACCTTAACCTCGAGCCATATGACCCTACAAAAAAAAACAAATTGAATTCAGCATACATATGTGTGCCCCTTGAAAATACATTACTCTATTTAAACAAAATGAAAAAATATATATATATTACCATGATATATGAATAATGGAACGAACGATTACTGAACAATGCAAAAAAAACAAAAAAAATAACCCAGACATCCATCCACTTTCCGCATGGGCCCATGCAATTCACACATTCATGCTATGCATCTACAAGAAAAGAAAAGAAGTTAATATATGCACAATGATAATGTAAGCTATATACAATGAAATGAGTAATGAATATATATATGAAACAAAGCAATATTAACTATATACAATACTAGACAAGTTTTAATATATATTTACTAAAAAAAAAAAAAAATATTTACTATATACAGGTTGCAACCCTTAATAAGCAATTCAGATAGCAATGAAAAAAACGGCACATCATACAGATAAATAGGAGCAAGAGTGTCAGCATTACACAAAAAAAAACTCAATTCTATTTACGAGTAGATATATAATCAAGAAAATTCTTAAGTTCAACTTTGGTAACGGGCTTGGTAAAAATATCAGATAAATTTAATTTACTTCTTATAAACCTTAATAAAAATTTCTCTTGATAAATTAAATCTCTAATAAAAAATAGCTTTATATCGATATGTTTAGTTCGGTGATTCTCTATTGGTGACTTTACAAAATCTATCGCTGCCTGGTTGTCCACAAACATAATTGCTTTTGGTAAATTGTCAATAATAAAACCATTGTTCATAGATTCTGTAAGAACTCTATCGACCCAAATTAACTCTTTGGCAGCCTCGGTCATCGCAACGAATTCAGCCTCCATAGTTGACAAACTGACGCATTTTTCTTTAAATGTGCGCCAACTTATGGGGGACTCGTCTAGCAATACCAACTGACCACCAATAGATGCACGGTCGTCTTTACTAGATGCAAAATCAGAATCTGAATATACTTTTAAACACGGATTATTACAATGTAAATGCAATTTAAAAGATTTTGAAAAATAGACATAACCAAGCAAACGAAGTAACCCATGCCAATGAGATAAACCAGGATTAGACTGATATTGAGAAAAAATATTAACGGCATACGAAATATCCGGACGTGTTCTACTTGTTAAAAAGGATAAACATCCAAGAACATTTCGATATGGTAATTTAGCCATTTCACTTCTCTCTCTATCAGTACTTGGACAATCAGCTCTAGAAAAAACAACTCCCTTACTAATAGGAAGCGAGGAAATAGGTATATTGAAATCTTTAAATTTATAATACACTTCTTCAATATATGAAGTTTGGTGTATACAAAGATCATTATCCTCAATAGAAAATTCTACACCTAAAAGTCTTTTAGTTTGTCCTAAAACTTTAAGTTCAAATCTGGTTTTTAAAAGTTCTATGGCACCATCAATTACTTTCTGATCCTTACCGAAAACCACCATATCATCGACATATAAAAGTAACAAAACTTCTGAATCAAGAAAATAAACACAATTACAACTTTCAAATTTTAGAAAACCCAAATTCATCAAAGTCTTATTTAATTCAAAATACCACTCTCTACCGCTTTGATGTAATCCATATATAGCTCTATCCAATTTACAATACAGATCCTCAAATCCCGATTTAACAAAACCTGGTGGTTGAGCCATATAAATGGCTTCTTTTAATGGGGCATACAAGTAAGCACTTGTGACATCGCACTGAGTGTGTGACCAACCTCTTTGCGAAACCAACAGTGAAAAAAATAGACGGATTATACTAAAATTCACGACAGGGCTAAAGGTCTCATCATAGCTGTCACCTTGAATTTGTTTATAACCCTGGGCAACTAGACGTGCCTTATACTTAGCTACTCTGCCTTGGTCATCCTTTTTTAATGTATAAACCCATCTGCATCCCACTGGAGTCACATCTTTAGGAAGCGGTTCTAAATGCCAAACACCCCTTTTATTCATAACCCCAATCTCATTTTCCATAGCTTTCCACCATTCATTTTTGTCTTGGGATTTAAGCATCTGTTTATATGTATTTGGTATGATAGGGCCATCTAGTCATGCTTGAGTTAAATTTACGGAGTTTATTTCATCACCATCATCCTCACTATTTTCAGAAACCGAATCAGAACCATCAGAGTTATTATTGGAATTTATATTAGATACTGATATTTCACCTGAAAAATTATTTTTTGCAGAAAAATCATAAATGGTTGGATCAAATTTTAAACTATTTTTGCTACAATACGCTTCAATATCTTTTAATGATTTTAACTTTCGTTTATTACCCTTTTCTTTATAATAAATGTCTACTCGAGAACCATCTCTTCTCTTAACAGGACATCTCACCCATGTGACTTCTTTTAAAGTCGTATCCTCACTAGGCAGATCTTCGCGGGAGGTTCCGGATGGGCCAGGCTGCAACTCATCAACAGAATCTCCACCGCTATATATCGGCAAAGCAGGACACGAAAAAGGATCATCAACGGGCGCCATCACGCTTCCGCTGTTATTTGAAGAAACATAATCCTCGTCAAATGACACATTTAATGACTCAATGATTCGGTTTTCATCAGGGATATAGACTCTATAACCTCTAGTCTTTATAGAATATCCCACAAGTTGGCCTTTAACAGCTTTAGGGTCTAATTTACGACGTAATTGTCGAGGAACACCGACATAGGTTATTGTTCCAAAAGGTCTTAAATGTTTCACTGAGGGTTTAAAACCGCAATATTTTTCTAAAGGAGTTAAAGATTGATTACCATGACAGACACGGTTCCAAGAATAAACAAAATGGCGCATGGCTTCTGGCCAAAAAGACTGGTCCAAACCACTTTCCGCCAATGTTGCTCTAGCCCCGTTTAATACTGTCTGGTTAAATCTTTCAACTATTCCGTTCTGCTCTGGGGTATATGCATTTGTAAATTCATGCTTAATACCCTGAGAATCAAAAAAATCAGTTAAATATTTATTAAAAAATTCTTTCCCATTATCAGACCTAAAGCTTTTGACCTTCTTACCGGTTGATCGTTCAGCCCTTGTTATGTGGCGAATGATTATATCGGGTACATCAGATTTAACCTTCATGGGATATAAGGAGGCTTTTCTGGAAAACTCATCAATAATGGCTAAGTAGTATCGCTCACTATTTCGACCTTCAATAGGAGCTGGTCCCCAAACATCCGCCACTAAAAGTTCTAAAGGCTCTTTGGATCTAACTTCATGACCAGATTTAAAAGAACGTCTTCTAAATTTATTTAGCTTACAAGTTTCACAATTAAAATTAGTATCTTTAACATCAGGAAGACCTCTCACACCATTTCTTTTTAAAGTATTCACAATCAAATATGGACTTACATGAGAGAAACGTTTATGCCAAATTTGCATTTTATTTTGGTTTTCAACTGATGTAGTATTTGTTTCACTAAAAGTAACGTGTTTATTTCCTACAATTTTTGGAAAAGTTTGATATACACCATTAATAAGAGAAGCTTTAAAATAAGTTTCGTCCTGATATTTGACTTTAACCAACCCGTTACCACCAATAAAATAAAAACCATATTTATCTAATCTAGGGGCAGATATTAAATTTCTCCTTAATTTATCAGAATACATAACATTTTGAAGTTCTATTATTTTATTACCAAATTTTAATTTAACATTTCCTTTCCCTAAGATTGGGAACTCAGATCCCTGAACAGCAACTGACATTTTTTCATTAGATACAGGATAAAACTTTGAAAATAAATTCTTATCACGACAAAAATGATGTGAGGCTGCTGAATCGAAAGTCCAAGCAGCCCCCCCATCTTCAATAGAATTACTAAAATTAGCTTCAGTTAACAAAAATGCACTTATATTTTTAACATTATATTGATACTGATTTGAATCAAAGTTTATAAAGTCAGGTAACTCACACTTTGGACTTTGAAATCTTCTTTGATGCTGTCTGTCTCCTCTGCGAAATCTAGGCCTCCGAGATCCAGTCTTAAAATCTGTAGAATCCACGTTTCTGGCAGGTGAGGATGAACGGTTATACCATCTTCTAGATGAGGCAGCACCATTACGGCTCGGTGATCTTTTATTAGACCTGTTTCTTGCTACATTCTTTATAGATGACTTATTAAAAAAGTTATTTGTTTCATCTCCCCCCAGGCCATAGCGGTGTTTTTCAAGACCATTACCTTCAATAAAATTAACATCTCTCATTTTCTCCCCATTCAAATCCATCTCTCGTAACTTAATCCTAGTATCCTCAGCCACCAACTCATTCACTATATCATCAAAAACAAATTTACTACTCTCCCATCTCAAAATACATTGCACAATGCTATCAAAACGAGATGGCAAATACCTCAACAATTGAAAACTGACATATATTTCCTGAAACTCTTTATTTAAACCTTTCAATTGTTCAAAAATCTGTCTCAATCTAGCAGCAAACAAGTCAACTGGCTCATTTGGATAAATTTTACAATTACATAATTTAGAAAAAAGTTCCATGTGAAATGATTTTGAATCTGGATAAAAATGTTTTGAAATGGCATTCCATGCTTTAACAGGATCTGAAAAACCTTCAATAATTTTTCTGTAATCTGACTCAATGTTCAGATAAATAACCGACAGAGCCACATTACTACGTTTTTTAAACTCCAAAATCTCCTTTGCAGCTTCTTCAGTCTTATCTGCAGGGTCAGGTTTGGGTGAAACCTCCCCTCCTGACACAATTTCCCATAAACCACGTTCCATAAGTACATATTTCATGTCTGACTGCCAACTACAGAAATTTCTAGAGTTCAATTTAGGGATATTTGTCAAAGAACTAGCCATTTTTCTTCAAAAAACAAACTTTTATGTTCAACCAATAAACCATTAAAACAACTAAACAAAAGTAAAAGAAAGCAAAACAATTAAACCAATTCCACATTTAAACCATATCCCCCCCCAAACACAAGCACTTATAACAACATGCTATTGAGGGGAAACATACTTTAAGTAAAGTCACTTTTAATTGGGCATTAAGCATTCAGCCAAACAAAATAAGCCCATAACCTTGATAAGTAAATGACATTAAAAAGTTATTAGCAGAGTAAATGGAAGCATTTAAACAAGCTGAAAGTATTTGGCTAAAAAATATACCCAATTCAAGTGTTTTTAAATGATTCAATAAGAACTCATAAGTACAATAAAATCCAGCTTTATTTTCAAACTAGAAACAACAACAACAACAGAATATTATTCTAACAAAAAACATTTCCAATTCATCCAATATATTTCATGTTAACAGAAAAGACCCTTAAAAAGAAAACTATTCAATCATTTCTAATTTAATTCATTTCAAAAATTCTAAACAACATAAGTATGTTACCTCTATTAAATGAATATAACACCTAAGCCATGACCTGGGGGATGAAACCAGTTACTTTAAAAATAAACAGTTAACAGCCATTTCTTACACAACCTGCTTAGACAAACAGCAGGTGCTGATGGAAGGAGGAACACAAAAACAAAAGTAAGCAATGTTCTCCTCAAAACTCAAACTATTTATACAAAGCATATGCTGTTAGATAGGTCAGATAACTGACAGATGTTGACCTACAATTGGATAATTCAAATTAACCGGAAGTGAGATGAAAAACGTCATCAAAACAGGTGTTGTCAGGAAAAGAAAAACATCATTAGTGAAAAAGTCTGCCGGGAGTGACGTTTGAAAAAAGTAAACAAAAGAAAAATAAACTGAACTCTTAGGAAGCTATCAGTAAGTAAATATACTAAAGATTATATAAACTTATTTAAACATGTTTTATCTATTAATAAATTATTTCAGATAGACTTTTAAACTTGAAAGTTACTATTTAATTTAGACATAATAAGATCAAACTAAAACTAAAGTTTTATCAAATGAGTATTGTTTAAAATAAAGAGGTTTCTTTTAATTTATCATTATATTTAACCATTATTTAAGATTAAGAAAATAGCCAGAATAAAAATAAAAATGTGGTGAGATAATTAATAAAAAATAACATTTTGTCATCAGGAATGGTGTAACTGTTCAAAAGGCGAAAATCGATACACAATCTAACACTTCCGTCTTTTTTCGCAACACAGACGACGGGGTGATCCCAATAACTATAGAGAGAACTATAAAGTCTAGGCTCTATAAGGTCAAGTTCGAGTAGCTCTTGAATTTGTCGATCTACTTCATTCTGGAGAGTTATTCGTACCCGATATGTTCCTAATCTTTTTGGGATACAATCTGCAGTTAAACGAACTGAGTGGCCTTCTACCTTGGTATGACCAGGCTTGGTGCTGAAAACATCTGGATAATGTTTTAATACTTCAAATAGTTGCTGATGATGAAAGTCTTTTAAATCACCTTTTAAAAGATGTTTCTCGATATATCATACAGTTTTACTCATCACACCACTTGGAGCATAATAGGGTTCTCCAAATCTTCATCCTGTTCAAATATTAAACCAACATGATTTGCTCTTACAACGTATGGACGAAGCTTGTTAAAGTGTAATTCTCTTATACTTTCAGCTTCCAACTGAACTTTAGCTGAATGGGGATGTGTCAAATGTTTTATACTAGTTAGTGCAGCCCATGAATTTAAAAGCTTGTGGAAGGACGATGGAAGAGAGATCAACAGTATCCCCCATGTTAAATGTTTTTTCTCGGGATCTTAAATTGTATCATGAAACATAGCTGTCTTGAGCAAGCTGACTGTTCCTGGATACAATATCATGGGCATTCTTGAGTTTTTCCATAAGATTCTTCAGATAATCTTCAATGCAGCAAGGGACAGTAGTGGGATAAGTCTTTCTCCAGTCCAAAATTCTTTCAAACTGATAAAGGTCCTGGTGGTATATGACCGTACACAAGTTAAAATGGTGATATGCCAGTTGTACTATGCAGAACTTCCCGACATATTTATGTTTATATAAAAGAAAGTTTAAAAAAAAAAGGCATTTGTTTTTTACTTACTTGACTTTTCCTTCGATAGGCTTCACGGAAGGTGACCCTCTCATTGTTTGTGTTTTAATGATGTGATCATCTAAGAGAAGTTGAATTTCATCAACAGAGGATAAAATGTAAGTTCCAGATTCTCGAAAAGGTATGACTGAGAACATCATCTATTCAGAAAATGAAAAAAAAAAAAAAAATCAATGTAAACTAACAATGATTATTGTTATTATTTATTCATTAATTTCATAAAAAATATTTTATTTATTTTGAAAGAGATCATAAAAAGCACATCAAAAACAATACAAAAAGGAAAACATTGATTAGAAACACGGTTAATTAAAAATAAACTAAATATGCATTCATATTAGTGTGCAGAAAATAAAATCAAGGGAAAAAAAAAAACATGGAAGACAGTTTGATTAATTGAAATTAGTATTTAAATAAATATTTTAAAGCTATTATAACATCAATTTCCTGAGATATTTTTGATAAAACAGGTTTAATTTCTTTTCTTTTTTTTATTCATATATTAATGTTTCTTTTTATGCTAAAAAGAAAATAAAAAGTTGTAATCATTTTATTTTTATTGGCATCAGCTTAAAATTAAAATTCAAAGTAAAATGTTGTGATAAAACGCAAAATCACATAAAACATACAATCTTTAAAAATCTAACAGGAATATCGAATATCTAAAAATATGCTGCAAATCTGCACCCATTCCTTTATCTAGAAAAAAATTTCACAACAGTATGTGCCACAGTTTTTTCTGTAGTTTGCAGTCAAACATACACATATTTTCAATTAATATAGATACTTCAACACAGTTTATTGAATGTGAATAACAAAATAAATATTTAAATTTTAATAAAAAGCTATTCTACATGCACTATTTTTAAATGAAGTTTTATAGAAAAAACAATAAGCATCATCTTACCTCACTCCACTCATCAAACATTTTTTCCATAGTTTTTTCTAGTTTAAATTCCTTACTAGCTGCCTCACTAATTCCTTCAAATTGAGGTATGTAGTCTGTCAGTTTTAAAGCAATGAGTTTGGCCAAAGTGGTAGATTTATCTGGTTTTAGAGGAAAGCCAACTATTTCTGATATCTGATCCCAATGTCGTTCTCTCAGACCAGGATTACACAGGGTTTGTACTAGTGGAATGTAACCTTTGAATTTTTCAACAGAAATCTGAATCTAAAAAATATTTAACATAATTAATATATTATACATATAAACACTTATTCAATAAATATCACAACTTGCCCATAATCAAAATGCCCTCTACATTTTTTCACTCAATTTATTTATTTATTTATTTTATTTTATGTGTCCTTTCTTCTTCAGGAGCAAAAAGCACATACTATTACCACTAAGGCAAAAGCAAGACTAAACGCAGGAAAAAAAACACAAGGGGAGAAGAGCAACACAACTAGTGCACCAGAAAAAGAAAAGCCCAATCCTTTTGAAACTGGTAGTGCTTGCATTGATTTATGGTGTGTGAAGAAGATTTAAAGTTTAAGTATTTCTTGTACACCAGTTTTTTAATTTATAATTAAAATCTCAATAGTTTTAAATGCTTTACTTAAAAAAAAAAAAAAGAAAAAAGTAAGTAAGTGACAGTGAATACAGGGTTCCCACTAAAGTGTGATATTGTGAGAATTTTGCACTTTTTCTTATTTTCTCACAGAAAATTTTTAATATTAAGAAAAATTTACTTACTCTTCTAGGCCCAATTTATTAAAAATTTGTGGTCCAAAAACAGGTCATTCATAAAAGTAAATAAATAATCTTGAAGTGAAAAACCTTTCATCTTTCACAAAAATCAGCAAATTTAAACAGACCTTTCACAAAAGTTGAATGATTTAAAACAGTTTTCAAAAAACTTAGATGAGAAAATTACCTATTTTGCTGATCAGCTGCAAAAATACATTACATTTCTACAGTGAAACACCAGAAAAACTAAAGAAAAATTAGGTAAATAATCTCATGTTGAAAGAAAAAAAAAAGTAAGTTTCATAAATTTGTAGTGCAATAACAGTCTATTCCAGTGATCGGCAGTTAAAACAGTCTACATATTTAAGCAATTAAATGCGATTAAACTCAAATTATACCAATGAGCTGTAAAATTAGATATCATTAGCAATTTACATAAAAAGTATTTTTATGTTCTCACTTTGTTTCTGAGCAAGGGTGAGAAATTCTTACAAAGTTTTTACCTGGAATACATGAGTGAATGAAAAGGACAAACAGATAATAAGGAAGAAATGAATGAAGAAATGGTGATAAAGAAAAAAGTTAGATCACATACAAGCAAACTAAATATTACTAGAAATAAGCAAAGAAAACAGTGAAATTTATTAGTTTCTTATGTAAACAACAAAGTAAATGAGAATAAAATAAATTAAGCATGATGAAAAAAGAAACATGAGTGATATAAATGATTGATTTATAATATTTAAAATAAAAATAGTAGTAGTAGTAAAAAGCAAGCTTCTTTTACAGCAAATTTTTCTAAGACAAAGTTTACTTGAATAGAGCTATAAAATAGATTTCTTAGATAAAATTCAAGACAGTTCCAGTATTTTCTTTGGTGAGATTAAACACAATTATTTATTATGCACTTTACACATTTAATAGATATTATATGCCAATGGGATATTCAATGATAATAGTAAAAAATAATGGGAGAATTTTTATATATCTTTATAAAAAAAATAATTTAATAAGAAATAAAAATTGTTACAACACACATTTTCTTTATAATAATACAATAAAGCAAAAATGCTCTGAACTGCAAAAATAAATAAATACTTATTATTAATTTTAATAGTTTTCAGTCAAAAGACAATTGTAAAATTAATATTGCTTTTAATTCAAAAATCATTTTTTATTTAGAGATTTTGCAATACACGTTAAAATTTATATGAAAATACAAGAATAATTGCAATGAAACGAAAAATTATTTATGAAATATTTTTGAGAGTAATAAATGGATATTACTTAATTACGGTAAAAAAATACACAAATAAAATAATGAAACTGTAACTTACATTTTCAGCAATTTTTGTCGGTTCTGGCCAATCATGAAAAATTTTTTGTAATTTAAACATAGAACGCCACAACGTCATAACCTCTAGCTCTACAACTTCTGGATCTACTGACTGAATGGAGCCATTCAACCATTCACTGAAAGAATTAGATAAGTTATAAAGCTTAGATCATAACTGAATAAACTGGCTTGTTCAAACTGGTAAAGTTTGATAAATATCCTTTACTAACAAGAAAGAATCAGAAAATTAAAAAGAAATCAGAAGAAATAATTTCAGTATTACCAGAAATACCATTACTTCAAACTTTGCTCTCAAAAATGTAGATCAGAATTTTAGAACTGCTGATATTAAAATTAAAAGTAAGATTAATTTTTTAAAATGCAGATGAAAACACTATTACTATTACTATTCATGATAGAAGTATAGATACAAAATACCTTTGGAGTGTTTTACTAAATTGGTGACTGTTTTTAGTGATTAAAATGAAAAAGTTAATATTCTTTTATATAAATCAACATTTTGATGAATCACAAAAATCATATTCACTTACTGCCACTCTACAGTTTGGCAAAATGGCGAATGAATTGCCATCGAAATAACAGAGGCTCTAGAATGTTTTCCTAAGCAGTAATCTGATCAGTAACGAATCATTTTAGTGAACATCCAGTCCAGTCTCACACAGCTTCAAAGAGTGAATATTTGCATGATAGAAAATACTTTGCGTTATTTAGTTATTATTCTCTTATATTTATTAATTCTAATTTTAAATTTAGTTGTTTTCTTCATTTTTTTTTTATGGATTTGCTAAAGTGACACTTATTTCAAAATGGGGGCAAGTTTACATTCAGTTTCAGCAGAAAAGTTGAATCTTTACCAAATCTTCTAGAATTTTCTGTGTAGATGCAGAAAATTTATTAATCCTTCAAAATCTTACAGAAAATTGATGTGTTTTGGAACATAGAAAAGAGAGAAATAGCTTTTCTTAGGTATTTTTCACAACAATTTAGGATTTATTTTAGATGAAAATTATTTAACAATCTGAAATTTATTTTCTAAACACTTCAGAATATTTTCTTCAAACATGAGATTTACTTGTTTTTAAATATATTAGAACTTTTCAATTTAATTTAGAAATTTGTTCATCAACCCTGAAAGATCATTTCAAATAATTTTGGAGTGGAAGGCTGATTTTTTTATACCAACTATGTGAAAAATACCAGAGCCGAGAATCGAACCCGGGCCTTCCGCTTTACGTGCGGTTCTGGTATTTTTCACATAGTTGGTATAAAAAATCTGCCTTCCACACCAAAATTATTTGAGATGATCTTTCAGGGTTGATAAATAAATTTCTAAATTAAATTAAAAAATTTTGTGGTCTATTGGAGTTGTACCATGATTAATAATGTCACTTGATATAGCTGTGTTTGCAGACTTGGTGACTTTACCAACGAATGTTATGTGAGAAATGCCTAACTGGTAATCAGCGAGGGTAGCTCAATGGTTTGAGCATCCGCTCATAAAGCGGAAGGACTGAGTTTGATTCCCAGCTCTGGTATTTTTCACATAGTTAGTATAAAAAATCAGCCTTCCATTCCAAAATTATTTGAAATGATATTAGAATTTATTTATTATGAAAGATACTTTTATAATAATTTAAGTAATTATTTATGATTAGACACTGACATTTTGCTTTTTTTATTATTAAAAAAAAAAAAATAATAATAAATTATAATAATTTTAAAAATAGATTTTATTGATATTTAAATATTTATTTTATATATGGTTAACTTTAGATTTTTGAAAATTAGTCATAGTGGCTGTGAAAGTTTTTTTTTTTAATTATTCATTGCATTGCAAACTGAATCTTCTTACATGTGATTGAGCTAAAATAAAATTAAAATATTGACATCTTGAGCAGAAATAAATAAAATAGACAAGATAAAATTTGATTTACCAAATTACTTTTATTCATGATTTAAGCACATATCCAATAATAAAAAAAGGGTAGCTACCACATTTGTATGAAATTTAAACATTCAGAAAATATAGATCACAAGATTCGAGTCCTGTATCGGGTCGGGTAACCCAATTTTACCCGAACCTGACCCGACCCACGGGTTAGGTTCGGGTTGACAACTTTTTTTTCTCTTGCGGGTCAGATTCGGGTCGGGTTGACTGGTCTTTTTTTTTCTTGTGGCTCGGGTTGAATGAAAATTTTTTCTTACGGGTCAGGTTCAAGTCGGGTTTAGTTTTTAACAAGTCAGGTTGACTTAAGAACACCTTTCAAGAACTGAACATCCTTTGTTTTTTTTTTGTTTTTTTGAAAGTGTTGCACCCATTTTATATTTATGCACTTTTTGGTAGTATTACTAGACAAAGTAAGCTGGATTATATATTTTTTCTATGATTGTACCTCTGCGTGAACTAGGAATAAAATCTTGAAAATAAATATTTTCATTTTTTATTAATAGTAAATATGATAGAAAAACTCTACAAAAAGTATATAATGTAGACTAATATTTTGTCTAACGAATAGTTTTTGTTTCATTAGTGTAGCTGTAAGTTTTCATAAAAATCAATTTTAAAAATTACCCTCTCTAGCGTCTATTTGATCCATTATCTCCAGAATGCAGCGAGATGAGAGGCTGAATTTGTGCCAATGGTAGTTTTATATCTCGCAGATGTTACCACACGAGTCATTTTCAAAATACCTTTCTGGGGCCGCTGACCATACCTTATCCTGCTAGACCTTTTGAATTCGAGTTTTCATCTGATTTACACATTTTAAGGCCTCCTGAATCCAAAAAAGTAGTTTTTGGCAATTGATCAGTTTGTGTGTGTATGTATGTGTGGAATCTTCTGTCTACCATACCTCCGAAACTAATAAAGATAGAACTATGAAACTTCAGAATTAATACAGGTCTGGTGTACAGATGAATTTCTCAAATTTTGCTGAAAATTGGAAAAACGGAAGTGGATCTTCGGTAGAGGTCAAGATTCACATTCGCCACGTGGTGACCTAATTTGAAAAATTGGCAATCCAAAAAAATTGCTGTAATCGCCATTCAGACAAGGGATTTTTTTTGCGAATTCATGGAAATCTGTGATTTTTTTCCCCCTAATTCGCAAAATTTTGCGAGTTAACTTCTATTTAAAAAAAAAATCACGGATATCGTTTTTTTTTTTTTTTTTTTTTTTAAACGAAACCCCCATTAATGATCGGCGATTAAATTCGCTACGAAATCTACCCGATTCCCAATCTTTCTCCATCCACAACATAAATGCTAATATTCATTTTAAACTTACTTAATGAGATTCTAGACCCTATAAAGAAATAGAATTGTTAAACATTTCTTGCTCATGTAATTATTTTTTGCCCCTCCCTCCATTTTCTTATCTACAACTAGCGAACGGCGATCAAATGTTCTGCAGAATTCTTTCGTTTTTCCCACCTTTCTCCTTCCATAACATAAATGTCAATATTCATTTTAAAATTGCTTTGTTAGATTCTAGAGGTAGAACTGAAAGAGTTTAATATTTCCTATCCATGTAATTACTTTTTTACTCTCCCCCCCTTTCCACATGTGGATATAAAAGTTATTGTAGTTATATTAAAGAATTTTTTTCTGTGAAGGAAAAAATCTTGAAAATGTTTAATGCAGATAAAAGCTATAAATATATATGTATAACTGTTTAGGTAGTCAATTTATTAAAAGTAACATTATCAATGTTCAATTAATTTTGTTTTCTTCTAATTCTAACCACATCTATTTTCCGTTTGGAGATAGAGGTGTCACACTAGGCAAAATTTATTAAATGAATCAAATTTTTGCATTTCTTTTTCAATAAGACAAAGTAAATATTGTTGAAAAACACGAATTGTGTATGAGAAATAACATTATTTTGTTAGTGTGTCATCATTGTAGCCTGCTGTTTTCCATATCAAAATGAAATTAATACTTAACTATGAAAGACCATATATTTTTCTTTAATACTAAAACTTTAAAATCTTCTTTCTAATACTATAGTTATTAATATCATTTAAAAGTTGCATTATATGCTACTATAACTACCTTATATGCTTATAGAACTCACTCTTAAA
This sequence comes from Salticus scenicus, assembly GCA_963930645.1. Taxonomy (NCBI): domain Eukaryota; kingdom Metazoa; phylum Arthropoda; class Arachnida; order Araneae; family Salticidae; genus Salticus; species Salticus scenicus. The sequence continues at coordinate 189,264,268 of OZ005652.1, forward strand.
ACACTAATACGAATAAATCATAAACACTCAAAGGAAATTCAGACGAGGCCATATCTTCTCTCTCAAAAGCCAAATCATTGAAAAATGATTTGATTTCTCAGCCTATTTTGTCTTTTTCCCTTCCCCTTTTATTTCAAATATTGAAAAAAATATTTATTTTCAAACAATATTTTTTTTTTTTTTTTAAATTGGCAGAAGTGCATATACAGTAAACTCTCGCTACAACAATAACTCCCTCTACTACAATAATGTTTCGTGGTCCCGGTGATTTTGCATATAAACTAATGTTAATCTCCCCTCAATATTGTGATATTCTCTAGAACAATAAACCTCTGTAAAACGATTTTTTCAATCTAAATTTCAGTATTATTTTCTCCCTTTATAATAATATTTTGATTTTCATAGACAATGATCTCTCAGATGATCAAGAATGTGTTTTGCACATCAAAAAATCCGTATCCCAACTTGAGGAAACAAGCGGTAAAAAGTTTGGAATTAGTGTAGAAGACTATTTAACAGCCGATGATGATCTTATGCTTTTTGCAGGAGTTACTGATGAAGATATTCTCTCTGAAATAACTGATGAGATAGGAAACAATGATGAAGAAGATGATGATATTGATGATGATAATACAGGTCCATCGCAGTCCTTATTGTCATCCCAGGAAGCTCTTCAATCTGTGAATTCTCTACGGACATTTTTTTCAAGCCTTCCGTTGACAAATGAAGAACATTTTCGTGCACTAGACTCAATGCATACAATATTGGTGAACTTAACAGTTAAAAAAATGAATAAACAAACAAAAATATTGGATTATTTTCAATAAAAAGTGTTTTCAGGTATGTGAATTATTTCTGTGCTTATTTTCTGAATTTATCTTATTTATTTATTTTTTTAGTATTTAAACCACTATTATTACATACTTGCCAACCAATTTTAATAAAAAAAGGGAAGATTTTTGTTGAAAAACCAGAAGATTTCATAAAAAAAGGGAAGATTTTTTTTTCTATTTGACGCATTAAACAATAGTTTTACAATTTTAATATTTAAAGCAATCTATAAAAACGTTTTATTATAGATTGATTATACTAAATATATAAAAGTTTTAAATGAAGTTATTCCTCTTCAACATATAAATATCTACAAAACAGAATCTGTAAGAAATTTATTTAACAATAGACAAAAAAACTTCGTTAATTTAAAGTATAACTAATTTTTTAAATAAATATAGAATATGATTTTTGTGTATATACATTAATCATACATATAAGAAAAAGTAGCAGTAGCTAATTATCAGTTTCAGACATGCATAAAACCAACTGAGTATTAATTTTCTTAAATTGATTTGGAAAAAATTTTCCTACCTGAAAAAATTATTCTTCATTTTTTTCCCATGTTTACACATTTGGTAAAAATATGGCATACAAATATTTAATTTAAATTCAGCAATAAAGATCTAAATATAATTACATATGTGAGAAATATTGAGCACTTCCATTGCTTTATTGTTTCTAGAATTGATGACAATCCAGGAAAAAGATTGGGGGGGGGGGGATACAAAAATAATTACAGAGTAAGAAATATTTAAACTCTTTCAATTCTACTTCTAGAATCTAATGTAAGAACTTTAAATATTATCATTTATGTTGCAGATGGATATAAAGATTAGGAAACAAAACACTTCTGCAGAACATTTGATTGCTGATCATCACTAGTTGGAGATAAATAAGGGGGGGGGGGGCAAAAAATAATTACATCAGCAAGAAATATTTAACAATTCTATTTCTTTAAATGTTCTAGAATCTCATAAAGCAAGTTTGAAATGAATATTGACATTTATGTTATGGATGGAAAAAGATTGGGAATCAGGAGTTTTCGTAGAACATTTGGGTTTCTTTTTAAAACGAACGATATCCGCGACTTTTTTAAAAACGGAAGATTTCATCATCTGTCCGGAAGACCAGAAGATACATTAAAAAACCGTAAAAGTTGGCAAGTATGTTATTAGTATTTTACAAATTAATTTCTTCTAAATATAGACTTAAAAGTAGTATGTTATGCACCTTAAACTAATAATAATAATAAACTCTTATTAAATGCTCAAAATATGTGGGCCCTCGATATAACAATATGCCTCTCTACAACAATATATTTATTTGGTCCCTAAAATATTGTTGTAACGAGGTTTTACTGTATATATATTTTTTTATTATTAAAATAATACAATAGAGGCCACTATTTCTTAATTTTCTGACCATATCATCTGTGTTTTATGCCTTTATGTGTATATACATATATATTTTTTAATTATGTGTGTGAATACCATGTATAACGTGGACTCACGAGTGGCCACTGAGTTAATCATGTTCAGTGGCCAATGGTCACTTATAAAAATTGTAACTTATAAAAATCTTTTTTTTTTTTTTTTCCAATTAATTAATTTCTGCATGAAAAATTCCATTTCATAAATATATTTACAACTACAATAAACAAAAAACCCTCCTTTAATTTTAAATAATTATTTCTACATGTTTCTAAGCAATTAAAAGTTTTTTTTTTTTTTTTTTTAAAGAAAAATAAATTAAATATAGGAATGTATATGGTTTTACTCATGAAGGAAATAATTTCATGGTTTTAATATACTAGATGACGCCATCTAGTAGCTTATATTAAAACCATATACATTCCTATATTTAATTTATTTTTCTTTTAAAAAAAAGAAAGAAAGAAAGAAAACACTTTTAATTGCTTAGAAACATTTGGAAATAATTATTTAAAATTAAAGGAGGGTTTTTTGTTTATTGTAGTTGTAAATATATTTATGAAATGGAATTTTTCATGCAGAAATTAATTAATAAAAAAAAAAAAAAAAGAAAAAAAGAGAGAATTATATTTTTTAAATAAATTATTATGGGTTTCAAAGTAAAGATGTTATTTATTTATTTTGACGTGTTTTTCAATAACTGCTATTTGACACATTTTTCATGAATTTTAATTCTATTTTCATGTTTTTTGTTTTTTTTTTAATATACAGTGTATTTACCCCCCCCCCTTTCATCCCCTAGCCATTATTGCTTTAAATAATAATAAAAAAAAATTAGTTTGATCATGTTAATATTTAAAATATGTATCATTTTAAAGTCTGAAAAGTAAATATATGAATAATATCTAACTGTATTTTAAAAAGAGATTTTTAATTTTTAAAAAGAAATATATGTATAACTTGTATTTTCTATAAAACTTAAGCTTAACTTGTATTTTCCATAAAAATTTTCTTTAAATGATTTTATCTTAATTTTTAAATTATAGAAATGTAGAGCTTAATTTATATTTTGTCTATTTTTTTCCCCCAAATATTTTTATGAAATAATTTTTACCTGCACTTTTGATGAAAATTTAAATTGTGAATATTGGAGCAGTGCCTATACTTAGCCTCAAAAGGGAAAATAAAATAAATAAATTTCCATTTTTAACATTAACTTGATTTTTTTTTAAATTGTTTAATTTGCATTTGTAATTCTCTAAAAAGAAACTTGCAAAATGTAAATTATGTAATTCTAACTTAAATTTGAAATTTCCCACTTATTATTATTACTATTATTTTTTTAAAGAGTTTGAGAATCCCGCTCAATATTTTTTTCTAGTGCGAAACTTCTCCATTTTGTTTCCAAGTGGCAGGCTACTTGAAAATTTGTCAGCATGATAACATTTGAAATACTGAATTAATTCAAACTAAATTTGTAGTGTGGATTTATCTCAGAAATGTATTTGTTATGTTCATTTGCCAACTTAATCTACCTCCTTGTTTCCCTGTGCCAGCCTACTGAAAATTTCCAATTTACATTAGAAAGGTTCTATGAACTGATTTGCTTAAAACTCCACATATAGAAACCTTCATTAATAAATCCACCAAGTCCATTAATAAATTGTAGCTGCCATTTTTAAAAACAAATGGTGGCAACTTCATAATAAAAGATAAATCAGTTTACCCTTACTAGGAGCCAGAAGGACTTGTTTTAATTTTTTGACCCCTAAAAAAGTGTAGTTTTAAGCTACAAAGTGTAGTCGCTAAAAAATTAGAAAATACTTAAAATATAAATAAGCATAAAATCTTTTGTTTACATTATGACTTACTTTCTGAAATTTATTGATTTTTAATAATCAAACATTCAAAAATAATAGAAATTTTATCCAAATTTACTTTTTATATTAACATGGATACATGAAAATACACTAATTCTAATATAATACACTAATATGCAGGGTTGCCAACTTTTCAAAAACAGTTTGAGGAGTATTCAGAGAAATTTTGAGGAGCATTTCGGCTACTTTGAGGAGCAATTTTAAAAATAAAAAAAGAAAAAGAAAGAAAGAAACTACTAACAAAAATAAATTAGCAATAATCATATGAAATTAAGTAAAGAAAAAAAAAAAAAAAAAAGGTAAGATGTAGGTATGCATCAAATTTTTAGTTATTCAGTATACTGAATATTCATTATTCAGTGATAATCAAACATTTAGTGCATGCCTATTCAAAAGAAACTTGTTTAATTACAAGAACAAGACGATGTGAAAATATTTTCAATGCTATACTTCAAACAGATACAAAAATTGGATTTTTTTAAACAAAATCTGAAATTTTTGGAGTAACAAAAGTCAAAATAATGAACAATTTTAATAGTTTAGATATTAGAAAATGTAATAAAACTGAATCTACAATAAAATAATCATTGTTATTAAGGATGGAAAAGGATTGAAATTGTACAACATTAAATTCAATTTCAGTGCAAACTGACAGCCATCAACTTTTCTGAAACTTTTTTTCCCCCTTGAGATTATTGCTAAATATACCTAAAAAATCGAGTTTCCGTAGAGGGGGGGGGGGGGGGTAGAATTACGTTTTTATCATTAATTAAATAAATATGCTATTCTTCTCGTATTTGACAGAATTCGCAATATTTTTACGACCGATTGCCGAAATTCGTAATTATCTCACTGCAAATTTACAAAATCTACGTTTAATAGCAAATAATTGCTAATATATACTATAATTTTGCTCTAATTGATAAAATTCACTCTTCTTTAAAGGTAAATCCTAAAATACGCGGCGGCCGAGCGGTTCTGCGCTCAAAGCTGGTAGATGGGAGGTGCCGGGTTCGATCCCAGGTCGCGCTTATCGACCTAGCCGTTCGGAGTTTTCCGTGGTTTCCTCCGAAACTCGCGTAAATACGGGCTAGGACCCCTTAGAAAGACCCCCACGGAGGGCATTCCCCCTATAGGCCTAGGACACATAAGGAGTCAATCGGCCTTAATCCTCCAACCAACCAACCAACCTAAAATACGCGATTATTATGCGGCCGATTGCCGAAACACGCTATTATTTAGCTACTAATTTGTGCAAAATACGTTCATCTGAAAACTGTATCTTAAATACTCAACTATTTTGCCACTAATCAGTGAAATTTGCATTTTTTTTTTTTTTTTTTTTTTTTCAAAGTGTAATCTCGGAAATCGGGAATAATTTTGAAGTAGTTTTCGCTAATACGGGATCGCTTACCCACTAATAATCAAAAATTTACGTTTTATATGCTATCATTTGGCTGCTAGCCAATAAAGGTTTTTTTTTTTTTTTTTTTTTCCCCAGTTGATTTCAGTAAATCGCGATATTTTTGTAGCCGATGACGGAAATACGCAATCATTCCGCCGCTAATTAACAAAATTTATGTTTAATTGCTGAAAAAGGCTTTATTTTGATGCTAATCGATGAATTTCTTGATTTTTTCAAACATGATTTACATTATAAGTATAATTTTGTGGCTTTTTATAGAAATACGGAATTATTTTACAGCTAATTTTCAAAATTACGTAATCGTAAACTAACTGCTAAAATAGATGTTATTTTTCTAAAAATGTCTAATTATTTAGTCATAAATCAGCTTTTTTTTTTTTATTACTGAAATGTCATTTTTTGCGGCTGATTTATAAAATACGCAATTTTCTTGTGCTATTTTTGTGATGAATCCATTTTAAATCCGGCGATTTTTGTGAAAGTCCCATTTTCAGATATGAAAATTTCTTAGAATCACCCAATAAAAACTAAGTTATCGCGTATTCAGTTATCCTAAGAAAAAGCACAGAAAATATTCTTTTTCTTTCTCCAACGGTAGATACTTCGTACGATAAAGTTCGAAATTTTCCATGATTTTCTCAGAAACTTGTATATTAAAACACTTAAGAAAGTTTCCTATTACAGAGGACAATTCCTCCGTTAAAGTCCGACTTTATACTGTTTTCTCCAAAACTCGCGTGATTACGGCTTCAGACACTTTAGAAAGTCTCCCACGGAAGATAGCTCTTCCTGGTCTTAGTTTCCTTGCGTTGTCAATCGTACTTAAAGTTCAGTAACTTTGAATCCATTATTTTTATCGATAAATAATTAAAATAAACAATTTTTTTCGTTAGAAAGTATTATTTTTTAGCGACTTATTAAGCATTAAGTTAACTGAAACATTGATAGAGTTTAAATGAAAATCAAAATACAGCATAATCATAGCCATGAAGATAATCATAGCATTCGGTTTCTTTCTCCCCCCCTTTCAGCTTGCGGTGTCTGTGCTTGCGGTTTTAATTAAGCACACTCTCAGCTAATGTAAACAAATATGTGTTCCCGTTCTGAGTCAGCAATATTTCGATTACGCAATGCCTAGCACTAGAATGTTTTTTTTTTTCTTTACTATTTATTTATGAGTATTTACGATGAAGCATGTGGTTCTTCAACTAGATTGTAAAAGTTAGTTTTGTTATTTTTATATTTTCAAGAAGCACTTTCATAGATAAAAAATAAAATTCAAAGAATAATGTTTTATGCGGCAACTGTTGGAAATGCAAAATTAAAAGTTGATAAGGATTGGATTGGGATTTCTGTCTAGATGCGTGCAAGGAAAAAAAAAAAAAAAGAAAAAGAAAGAAAGAAAAAAGATAGTAGTTTTTTTTATTTTTTTTTCAGTGTCTGCCACTATTTAGTTTTATATTATACTTTTTTAATCCGTGGTGAAATCGGAGTTCGCTCGTTGTAAACAAGATGACGATGGGGAAAGGAAAAGCGTAGTTTTAAGTATACGATGCGTAGAGTGTAGTAGAAGCAGGCTAAAGCGTAGTTACTACGCCAATTGCGTAGTTGTTGGCAGCCCTGCTCGGTGTTATTTTAAAGGATTTGTTTTTACATTCCATTAAAATTACTTTTGTTCATTTTGTATTGTACATATTGAAACAGTGCTTTTAATTTTCAAATATACTGTCAAATAATTATACTTTCACTGAGTTTGCATTATAAATTAAAATTATTAATTTCAATAAATTGATTTATCTTTTGCGTCACTCAATCCAAAACTGGCAAGTAAAATTTGTGTAAATGTTTTCTTTACGTCACACTACCTCTTTGCGCAAATTTTTACTCAGTTGGATACTATGATACTATGTTTTGGATAGTGTGATGCAAAAGATAAATCAATTTATTGAAATAAATAATTTTAATTTATAATGCAAAATCAGTGAAAGTATAATTATTTGACAGTATATTTGAAAATTAAAAGCACTGTTTCAATATGTAAATATACTTTATTAGACAAAACAAATCTTTTAAAATAACACCGAGGCGCCACTGGAATTTTTATACCATTCCTTTTAAAACTGTTATTTTGAATTTGAAATGTGAATGAAAAAGCATCAGTGAGTGTATTTTATATATCTGTCTCATCTTGATGCTAAAAATATTACTTTTGCATGATAAATATAAATAAAAGTAAAAAGTAAATGATCAAATAAGAAAATCTATGTATATTTTAACTAATTGCAAAGCGTCACTTAAAATTTGATATCATTATTTTTAAGACTCATATTTAAAATTCTTATAGCCATAAAGTAGCGGTGTCACAAACTTTTAACCCGTTAAGGGTTTTTTATACTGATATGTCTTTACACGTGTATCAAGTTTCTCTTACTGGAAAATTTTTAAAAAAACACATATAATATCTCCAAAAAATGCTTATAATACGTGTAATAGTGGGTAATGGAAGTCGTGTGGTTGTTTCACACCAGATTTATTAGTCTTCGACTCTATTTTAAAACTTCAGAATTTAAAATTTTTGCCTCCTACCTCCCTTGCTCACTTTATTAGTCTTCGACTCTATTTTAAAACTTCAGAATTTAAAATTTTTGCCTCCTACCTCCCTTGCTCACATTCATTTTACAACTTTGAAAGTAAATTTAATCAATTCCCCACTCCTGAACAGCTACATTTTAAAAATGTTAAATTCATCGTACAAGACCCTCTTTAAATTTTTTAAATATTTGTTGCAATTTTTAATTCATAACTCTTGATTCCTACAGTGTTTGGTTATAGAGAGATATAGCCAGATTAACCAATTTTTAAAAATATCAAAGCAGTACTACACTATTTACAGCCCTCTTAATTTTAAGCAATACTTAAAAATACATAAAAGTATAAAAATGCTAATTAAATATTTCAATTGTAAAATCTGCAATTTTTAATTGAGAGACATCATTCTTACAGTGTTTGCTAAGATTATAAAGTTCGTCACATGTCTAAATTTTTGAGGGGAAAAAAAAAAAAAAGAGCAATACTTCACCAGTTATAGCAGTGTTGGTTTTAGGCTAATGTATAAAGAAATAGAACATAATTATCTCGGGTAATGATCACAACTGAAAGATAATCTATTGTGATAGCCACAAATCTATTTTTGATGCTGACTTCCATTGTTTTGATAAACTATGTTTTGCAAATGAATATGGAATCAACCTAAAAATTCCTATTTTAATTAATATAAAAAAAACTAATCAAAAATCAAGCTTAAGATTTATTGACCTCCAAAAAAAATTCTATTGCTCTGCAGTCAGCTGTTTGCCTACAAAGTGACCCTCCACCTCACACACAGACACGTCTTTTTTTATCATACGTAAAAATAATCTTTTTTTTTTTTTTTTTTTTTTTTTTTTTAAGTGAAATGTAAAAATAAATACATTGATTTATTAGGTAACTGTGTTATTATTATATACCATTCTGGAGGATATGAATTTCAAGCAGAAATAATAACTGATGAGAAAGATTAATTAGACAATAAGGAAATTAACATCTTTTTTTTACAAATTAATGATTGACAAAGCATCTTATAATAAATATATATATATATATATATATTTAATTCCTATTAATTTTTATCGTGTTTTGTTTTCTGGTTTCTTCGCATTGTAGAAATGACTATTTATTCCAAAAATGAAATGATTTATACATAAAGAAGAAAAAGTAAAAAAATGAAAGAAAAGATTTCATTGAATATAATTTCTGAAAGAAAAGATGTTTTGTAGCTCTTTACCTTTATATCAAACTAGTTTTAGATTGAAGATTAAGAAATTAAAAACTATGCATACATAATGTCAGAATAAGAATATCTTAAAATATTTCAAGAAACAATAGCAATATTTACTTTCGCTTTCTTTCAAAATCTACAGCTGATGAATAGAGCTGAATATAAGGTTTTAATTCATTCATTAAATCCATTCGAAGATAATAACTTGTCACTTCCCATCCAAAAGCTTCCTCTTCAGTATTAAATCCTTCAATGGTATTTTCAGCTTCAGTTAACCAATTATCAATTTCTAAAGCTTGTTCTAAATATTGTTCAACACGAGATATATCTCCAAAAGATGATAAATTTTTTATTTTTACTGCCAACTTTTTTAATTCTTCAGAAAAAAACACTCTTCTTTTCTGCAGCAATGAGAAAAGAAACATAATAAGTACATTACACATAATTACAATTATTTTAATAACAAAAAAAAGGTAATTTACATTAACACATCATAAAAAGTATATTTAAAAATGCCCTACCTTAGCATGAACATGAAATTTAAATGACATGCTCACAGTAAAACCATTATTTAAATTTTATATTACTCTGATACCAGAAATAATTTGTAAACTGATACCTTCATTTTATTTTATTTTATACAGTAAAGCACCATTTATACGTCTCTCGTTTATAAGTCTTTTACATTTATATGCCCTTTTAGTGAAGTCACGAATCATTCCTATTCATTTTAATGCAAAAATTTTTCGTTTATATTAATATCGGTTATACGTCTTTTCCATTTTCCTAAAATTTGCAAAATTTCTCGATCTGTCATTATTTTCCATTCTAAATAACACAGATTTTTCTAGAAAGCATCTTAAGTGGAGGAACACAGTAAAGATCAAAGAATACTGATCAAAGAATCGAATTCACAGTAGAATTTTTAATACTCATAAACAAGCAGCAAATCAGATGAACATTAAAGATTTTTAATGTTGTTAAATAACTATCTGTATGGACGGAAGTCGTATGCTTATTATTAAAGATACACAATATATATAATTAATATTCAAAATATTTTCATATAGTTCTTAAGAAATGTAATATAATACTCAATATATGTAATTAGTACCCAATCATGCATTAATAGCATGAATTTTCTCACTTTTTGTAATAAATCTTTTATATATTTTTTGTAAATTAATTATTATCCTAAAAAAAGTATGATATACATTTACTAACTTCAGAAACTTTATTAATTGGTATTTTGATATAAATTTTGCTTAAGCATCATTAAATTTGTAGTAATCAAAGTGTTATTATTAAAATTTCGATTACACGTCTTTTCGTTTATACATCCTTTTATGTCAGTCCCTTGAAAGACGTATAAATGGTGCTTTATTGTATATATATAATGATTTATTAAGCGTAGTAAAAGCCAAGCAACAGATACAAGATGACTGAAACCACAAAGACCAATGATTTTTTTTTTTTTTTTTTTTATGTAGGACAAGCTCAGGAAGGTGAAAATAATTTATCAGGGGATGAAATGCACACATTTAAAGAAACCAAATTTATTAATTAACAGCCTGCAAAACAAACGAAGCAATAAACTAACTCAACAAAATCTTAACAGGAAAACTTAAACTGAAACGAAATTTATGAAAAAATAATTTAAGAAACTTAAGAAAGGAAGGAAGTAGGCAGGCGGCAAGACTTGTAACTTTCTTGTGGGGTTAAACTAGTTTCACGTCGGCAACACTCCCTCAGCCTGCCAAGACCAGAATAGGAGTCATATGGATTAAAAAAAACCAAAATTTCATAGCAGATAAAGAATAATGAAACTAAGAAGCAACAATGAAAATTATTGATTACTGTTTAATAGTATGATTAGAATTTTAAGAATAATTGACAACTCAACAATGAAGAAACTGAAAATTTAATGGAAAAAGAAAGATTGCATATTAATACAAAGTAAATGCAACAAGCCTTCTGCTTTTCTTTTTTTTTTTTTTAATTAAATTTCACAATCCCGCCCAAACATCCTGCCAAACAACACTACCCATCCTCCGTTATCAAACATCTGCCCACCCAACCACCACCTTTTTTATTGTCTTTTATTATTTTATAATTTTTTTGTTAAAATACACTAAAGTGTACACATTTTTTTTTTTTTTTTTTTTTTTTTTAATCTACTGACATAAAATAGAAAATACAAAAGTTTTTACAAAGTTTAAGGAAAACCCATTTTAGCAGTGGCTGTGATCAGTTTATTAATATTCTTGTTTTTATACTTCAGAGAGCATAAATCATTAATTTGAAATAAATGGTTAATGATGAACTTTCCAAATACCGAAAGATGCAAACAGGGATTAAAATGTGTAAATAAGTTTACTTGAAAAGACTGTAAGTGATATTACTAAGCTCTGATAACTCCATATTATTGAAAAGATCTTGAAAGTCAAAAGTCATAATATTGTTGCGTACTTGGGGGTTCGTGAGTTGTCTGAGAATGAAAGGCCAAACGTACAAAAATTCAGTAATTTATTCACAGAAAATTCCAGAAAAATGCAGGTCTATAAACCAAGTATCAGCTTCAATTCAAACAGTAAACACAGCTTAAACAACAGCTGTCAATAACAAATCCACAGTACAAACTGTATACCAATAACACTTCAAGCAAGTCTCTCTCAAAGAGGCTCAAGAGCAATGCAAGCACTAGCGAAGCTCGCTGAGATCTGAACTGAACTGAACTCTGACCGCCTTGGCGAGGAAGCGCTCCTTATATACTGTTCCATGGAGCCCAGATTATTCGAGAAAACTCTAGAAAGTGGTCAACCAATCAACTTACAGCTTCCATATTTGGTATATCCCATATAAGGATTTTCTCGCCAAGGTCGCCAAAAAAATCGCCAAGGTGGGAAAAAGTCGCCAAATCCATTACGTGCATTACTGGGGCTTTTTAATGCGTTTTTAAGGGAAAATAAGGCTATTTCAACGCTAAAACGACTAGAAATGCACAAAATTAGCACTTTATCAACTTACTAAGCCTCTTTGAAAGAATTTATACAAAAATAAACACAATTATTTACAATTTCGTAACACTGCCCCCCTCCCAAGGACTGCACGTCCCGGGCAGTGCAACCCTTGGTCAAGAGGCGAAACTAAACAAATTTACACAATCTAAAACACAAAAACTAAGTTGCACATAAAGATAACATAGAAATATAAATTAAGTGGGAAATATTTACAAAATTCACAAATATGTACAAATATTTATATACAAATATTTACAGTGCGCATGCGCAAATTTTACAAGTATTTACATTTTAAATTTTAATTTTACCGTTACTTGTGGTACTTGGCTAGCCTATTATAGTGCACCACCTTCGGTTTTGATGAAGGTGTTTTAGTGATCCGCACCACTACATCATTCAGCCTTTTTAAGACTGTGTATGGTCCGTCCCAGTTGCACTGTAGCTTGGGAGAGAGTCCTTTGCGTCGAACAGGATTCCACAACCAGACCTTCTCTCCTTCCTGAAACTCATGTTGCGTAGCCTTTAGATCGTACCTTGTCTTCATTTTCTCCGATGCAATGTGAATTCGCTCCCGAGCAAAGTTGTGAACGTCCTCAAATCGTGCCTGGAGATCTTGGATGTACTCCTCGGGCGATGAAGGCGCATCGGGTGGACAACCAAACAGGAGATCACAAGGGAGACGAAGTTCACGTCCAAACAGCATCTGGGCTGGAGTGTAGCCGGTGGTTTCATGGACAGCACTTCGATAAGCCAGCAGGAACAATGGCAACTTCAAGTCCCAATCTTGCTGGTTCCTTGATACTAGAAGGGAGAGGTTATTCAGGATGGTACGATTGAACCTCTCGACCATGCCGTCCGACTGGGGATGTAAGGGTGTTGTCCGGGTTTTGTCTATGCCGAGTAGTTCACACAGTCCTTTGAAAACATCAGAGGTAAAGTTCCTACCTTGGTCGGTATGAAGTTGTAGGGGCGTGCCGTACCTTGACAACCATTGCTGCACTAGGACTTCTGCGACTGTGCATGCCTCTTGATTGGGAATGGGATATGCCTCAGGCCACTTGGTGAAATAGTCCATCACGACGAGGATGTATTTATTCCCACTGGAGGTCCGTGGCAAAGGACCCAAGATATCGATTGCAATCCGTTCAAATGGTGCTCCCACGTTATACCGTTGCAGTCTTCCTCGACTTCGTTTCTGCGGGCCTTTACGTGCCGCACAAGCATCACAGGATTTACACCATTTCTCCACATCCTCCTTTGCCTTGCACCAGTAGAAGCGTTCCCGAACTTTCTGCAGAGTCTTCATTACCCCAAAATGGCCTCCGGTAGAGCTACTATGCAGTTGTTCTAAAACAGCTGGAATTTTTGATCTTGGTAATAAAATCTGCCATCTGAAGCTTTTCCCATCATCAGATTCCCACTTTCTGTATAATACGCCGTTTCTGATATGAAGAGAGTCCCAAAGTGCCCAATAACTTTTCGTAATGGGACTAAATCTGGAAATGTCCTGCCAGATAGGTCTGTTGCTGGTCGTTTCCTTCAGCTGTAATATTGGCTTTATGTCAGGATCTTCCAACTGGGCTTTTCTAAGTTCTTCGTCACTCCATGGATCGGGATCTTGATCTGATGGTGTTGAGACAGTAACTTGGCAGGCAACCGGATTTATCGGCAGGTATTTCTGTTCGGCTCTAGAGCAGTACTTGCAGCTTTCCGAGCAGGGCTTCCGTGACAAGGCATCAGCATTACCATGTAGAGTCCCTTTACGATGACGTATCTCGAAGTCATATTCCTGCAGGCGTTGTATCCACCTGGCAATCTGTCCTTCCGGGTTCTTGAACTGGAGCAACCACGTTAAAGATGCATGGTCAGTCCGGAGCAGAAATCTTCTGCCATAGAGGTAATGATGGAAATGTTCTATGGCTTTTACGATGGCGAGTAGCTCTTTCCTGGTGGTACAGTAATTTCGCTCCGGTTTAGACAGGCATTTACTCCAATAGGCAATGACATGTTCTTGACCATCAATTTCCTGCGACAGAACAGCACCGACACTCTCATGGCTGGCATCTGTATCAAGTATGAACTGTCTGTCGGGCTGTGGATATGTCAAGATAGGCGAAGATGTTAAGGCCTCTTTAAGTCGCTTGAACGCTTTTTCACATTCATCCGTCCACAGGAACTTCTGTTTGGCTTCCGTCAGCTTATGCAGTGGTCTGGCAATATTTGAGAAACCCTTGACAAACTTCCTGTAGTAAGTGCATAACCCCAGGAAACTTCGTAGTTGGTGTACATTTTCAGGGCGACTCCAGTTCTCGACTGCAGAGATCTTCTCAGGATCAGTTCTCACACCTTCGGCAGAAATGATATGGCCGAGGTAGCTCACTTCACGACGGAACAAGTTACACTTGCCTGGATTCAATTTGAGGTTAGCCATTCTGAGTTTCTCCAGCACCTTTCGGATGTTTCGTAGATGGTCTTCAAAAGTGCGCCCCACAATGATAATATCATCCAAATACACCAGACAGGCTTCATAGGAAAGTCCTTTTAGCACTGTCTCCATCAGGCGTTCGAAGGTGGCAGGTGCATTACATAATCCGAATGGCATAACTTTAAATTGCCACAGTCCTTGTCCCGTGGTGAATGCAGTCTTCTCACGATCATCAGGATGTAATTCTACTTGCCAGTAACCGCTCTTCAGATCCAACGTCGAGAACCATTTATTGCCAGTAAGTGTGTCTAATGTGTCGTCAATTCTGGGAAGAGGGTAACTGTCTTTCTTCGTGATGTCATTCAAACGACGATAATCCACACAAAATCTTGTTGAACCATCCTTTTTTCGCACCAGTACTATGGGAGAGGCCCAAGGACTCGTTGATGGCTCGATGACGTCATTGTGCTGCATTTCATTTAGAAGTTCAGTGACCTCTTCCTGTTTAGCAAAAGGAAGTCTTCTTGGATGTTGTTTGATTGGAGGATGATTTCCTGTATCAATTCTGTGCTGGGTGATGTTCGTTCGCCCGACGTCTTCAGGTGTTCGAGAAAAAAGGTCTTTAAATTCTTGGAGTAGCTTCTCCGCAGCGCATCTCTGTTCCTTTCCTAACTCTGCATTCTTGAGTAGTTCCGTTGTTAATTGCTCAGAAGACTTGGATTCAGTTGATTGCGTGGGGCGGTTGATGCATGTTACAGGAGTGCAGGCTGCTAACACCTCATCCTTCTTCACTGTTCGGACCTTATCGCTGATGTTTGCGACTCTCACAGGAATAGTATTCTTTGAGAGATCAACCAGAGATGAAGCTACCAGAACTCCTCTTGGGCTATTGTCTGTATTCGGGTATTCAATCAGTCCATAGCGGAAGTATTGCTTTGTAGGTGGTGTTCCTGAAACTATTGTCTCTGTGTGTGGAGGGATGGAAATTTCAGACTTGGCTGTTATCTGGCAAATTGTCTGAATGTCTTGATTTTCAGTGTTGAACACAGCGATGTCTTCCGAACTCGAATGCAGTTCATTATTCTTGAAGTCCAATTGAAAGTTAAATTTTCTCAGGAAATCAATTCCAATGATTAAAGGATCTCTTATATCAGCCACATATGCCATATGATGGTAACTGGCATTCCCAAAAGTGATAGCCAAGTTCATTTTCCCATATATTTTGATTTTGTCTCCGGTCACAGTCTGGAGTTTAACACAGGGCGGCGTCCAGATGATCTTCTCTTTTAGTTCTTGAGCCAAATCCGTTCTAATGATGGTCACGTTGGCTCCCGTGTCCAGAATCATCCGGCAGGTGGCGTTGTTGACTTGGCCATAGACGTGAAGTCCATTATCGCCGCCACTCGTCGATGAAACATGAAATACTGTAAATTGGGGCTCTTTAATTTTAGGCAACCTCCGCCCCGCGAGATGGCCTCCTCTTAGTTTCCCTGCTGTGATGGTGAAGCCGGGGGATTTCCTATAGTTGGTCGTACGGGGCAGTTCCTCTTCACGTGACCATCCCCTCCACAGCCCCAGCACTTTATCTTCCGGTCCCTTATTTCCTTGTTATTCTCCAGGCTGCGCAATCTCTTTAAGATCTCTTCGATACTTCTCTTCATTTCATTTTCACCAGCAGGCGTATCGTTTAATGAGACTGCTCTTATGATATGGCGGTCTTTCCGGGAGGCTTGTTGGGCTGCCTCTATCCTAAGTGCATAGCCTAAAGCTGATTCTACGTCTCTGATGTTGGAGAGTCTCAGCGCTTTTTGAATTTCTGGATCCCGAACAGCATCGATAAAGTACTGAAGAGCTAAGTCGTTTCGAGTGTCAGCTTGACAGTCTGAGAATGCTAGGTGTGACAATCTCTGAATGTCCGCTGCCAGCTCTTGCAAACTTTCGCCCGTTTTCTGGTAACGGGACTTTAGCTGGAGGCGACTATAGTCCTTAGAACACTTCTCTCCGAACCGTAGCTCCAGTGCTCTAGTCAAGGCCTCGAAGTCGTTCCTTTCTTCTTTAGAAACATTTCTCAGGATCTCGGCTGCATCTCCCCGTAATGCTGCTGCTAAGTGGACCGACTTGGCGGTAGAGTCCCAGCCGTTAGCTTCAGCTACGATGGAAAACTGCGTCTTATATACATGCCAGGAGGAACTGCCGTCATAGGTAGATAGCTTAATAAATTCGTGATTCTGGTTTCTTCTCTCTTTCCTTTCAGTTTCCTGGGGCTTGGATTCTAACTTTTCTTCGAGATTCCGAATCTTGCTCTGCAAATCATTCCCTATTACCTCTCCGCTCCACTCTTCTCTCATTTTTCTCTCAAGATCTTCCTCCATTCTCTTAAACTTGCTTTCTATCTCTGAAACCTTTCCTTTCAGCTCTTGATCAAAGTTTTCTTTAAATTTCTCCTCAAAATTCTCTTCTATCTTCATAAATCTCTCTTCAAAATTCTTTTCCACTTTCAAAACTTTCTCTTCAAAATTTTCTTCTATCTTTTTAACTTTCTCTTCTATTCCATCCATTCTGTTTTCCATATCCGATAATTTACTTCCAATCACTTCCTTTACTGTCGAAAGTTCTCTCTTCATCTCGTCTTGATTAGATTTAATTTCTTCGGTCAAACTGTCTTTCAACTCTCTTTGCGATGTTTCCATTTTCTCTTGTGCTACCTTCATTTCTTCAGTCAAACCGTCTTTCAACTCTCTTTGTCCAGTTTCCATCTTTTCCAGTCCTGTTCCCATTTTCTCTATCAATCCGGTTTCCATCTTTTCCTGTCCGGCTTTCATTTCATTTATCTGGGTAGCTAAGGCTTCTAGAAGTTTTTTCATCTCTTGCTCCATAGCCCTCGTTATCACCATTCACAGACAATCCCGCTTCTGACACCAGAAATGTTGCGTACTTGGGGGTTCGTGAGTTGTCTGAGAATGAAAGGCCAAACGTACAAAAATTCAGTAATTTATTCACAGAAAATTCCAGAAAAATGCAGGTCTATAAACCAAGTATCAGCTTCAATTCAAACAGTAAACACAGCTTAAACAACAGCTGTCAATAACAAATCCACAGTACAAACTGTATACCAATAACACTTGAAGCAAGTCTCTCTCAAAGAGGCTCAAGAGCAATGCAAGCACTAGCGAAGCTCGCTGAGATCTGAACTGAACTGAACTCTGACCGTCTTGGCGAGGAAGCGCTCCTTATATACTGTTCCATGGAGCCCAGATTATTCGAGAAAACTCTAGAAAGTGGTCAACCAATCAACTTACAGCTTCCATATTTGGTATATCCCATATAAGGATTTTCTCGCCAAGGTCGCCAAAAAAATCGCCAAGGTGGGAAAAAGTCGCCAAATTTGGCGCCAAATCCATTACGTGCATTACTGGGGCTTTTTAATGCGTTTTTAAGGGAAAATAAGGCTATTTCAACGCTAAAACGACTAGAAATGCACAAAATTAGCACTTTATCAACTTACTAAGCCTCTTTGAAAGAATTTATACAAAAATAAACACAATTATTTACAATTTCGTAACAATATTGTCTATTGAATTGAGTGATTTAATGTATTGAATTAATAGACAGTGTAAATTATCAACTTTGCAAGTACAATTGCAAATTTGTTTTAGAATGTCCAGTAAAGTTATTAGCATTGTTGTTATAAGTGTTACTGCGAATAGTGACAGTGCGAAATTTAATTGGAGATTTGTGAAACTTAGGTATGAGAACTATATAAGGATAATTAAAGTTATTAAAGGGAAGTTGAAGTAGTTTATAGTAATTATATATTTTTCGGTTATTAATAATAAGGTTATTATTAGAACTAAAAATGTTACTATTAGTTACTGAAGAGTTTAACATCAAAGTTTTGTAGTAATTCATGTTTATATGCTCATTTGCTTATGAGTTACATGCAAAAGAAAGAAAGGGGAAAAAAACATGTTGCTAATTAATTGTTGGATTATTATTATTATTTTCTTGGGGTATTTTACCATGTTTTTATTAACTTCTATTCTTGTTTGTTTGTTTGTCCAGTATAAATCTTGCAATCGAATTTTAACTAACTTTTACAATAGCTCAGAACCCGGTGACAACACAATACTTTGAAGTCCGATTTTCAAATTTTTGATTAGTGTTCATATAATTAATTAAAATATGAAAATAATAACATCCTAATAGAAATAAAATAGCCATTAAAATATTAGCTATAATTTAATTGTAGCCAAAAAAATTTATGAGTTCATTTTCTTTCAACATAAAAATAAATACATTTAATTAAATGTGAACATTAAAAAATTATAAAAAGTTAAATTATGCATCTCACAAAAATTGTCATTATCACTTTAAACATTTTATGCACATTGATAATAGCTCTATGATTCATCAGAAAATTTAAAACATGGTACATAAAAAGCTTTATCTTATTTGATATATACATCTATATATTGTTACAGTGTATGATTAAATAGCAAACCTTTTCTCTTATTTAAATGTTTATATTGACCAAATTAATGGCAAATTAATTTTAAGAAAATTAAAACCTTATTGAAATGTTGCTGTAATGTAGTAGATATAATATCTGAATACATCATGTCCTATCAGTACAGAAAAATTTTTTTATTTATTTTTTTTTACCCTTCGACTTCTTTCAGGGCATTTCTTTTTCATTTTTTAATAATTTTTATAATGTACTAAAATGACAGTTATTTACCCTTGAGATTAAAAATATAACTGTACATTTAAAAATAAAAATTATGACTGTTATATATGACCTTTACATTAAAAAAAAAAAAAATTAAAAATCAAAAATTAGGTAATTTTGAAAAAAAGGACAGCTTAGCAAATGAATATACCTGACTGTCGCATTCAGAATGCTGAATATCCCTATCAGAAAATTAATACTCACAACAAGTTCCTCTTGAAATATTTTTAAGCAATTTTGAGATGTAGCAATATTTTCTTCAACTACTTTAGTAAAGTCCTTATGCATCAAATATATCTTGGCATTCTTTTGCAATTCTAGTTCAGAAAGATTGATAATATTAACAAGATAATAGATCCAATCAGTTAAAGATGAAAGTTTCTTTTGCAATTCAGGAAGTACTTCATAAACAAATTTTTTCAAAGACTCCTGCAAAATTAGAAATTAAAGTGAATATCATAATACTTCATCATTATTATAAGAAAATATGTTTTGTAATAACTAGTAAATGATTTTTGCTTGGAAAAGGATTACTTGCTTTGCTTTGTGTAAGGAAGTGAAAATAAAAATCTCAGTGCTGTAGTTAAAAATAAATAAAGAAAAGAAAAGAAAGAAGCAAAAATAAATTTTTATTTAAAACGTTAAAATAAAACATTCTAAACATTGAAAAACAAAAATAGTATTAACAAATTAATTCTTCATATGACAGAAAATAAAAATAGAATTCTAAAATCAAAATTAATATTTTTACTTACAATATTTCTTTCAATAAAAAATTTAATGACTTTAATAATAATAATAATAATGAAGCAATTAGAAATATTTAAAAATACCTTATGTACTTTACATAATACAATTAAAATAGTTTTTATTCAGAAAAATACCTTTGAATCAAAAAGATCTTTTGTACTTGTAGCCACCCTTTTCAAATTATGAGTTACAGTTTCATATTCAGAAAGCAACCTAAAATTAAACAGCTATTTAAACTCCCGTACGAAGCTCTAAACATCGTGCTGAATGATGAAGAATAAGAACTTTTTTCTAAATATACATACCATAAAATGCACAAACATGTGATAATTTTTTGGATAAAAATAATTAAGCATGGTCCATTACCAGGTAAAAAAGAAGGGCATGAATGCAGTGTGAAAAGCATCAATCATGCGTTGTTGCTTTCTCATAGCATGCATGTCTACTTCTGGTGTGTGTGTGTGGGGGGGGGGGGGGGGGGTAAATGAAGGACCATGCTTAATTATCTTAGCCTAAAACAATTGTTGAGTGTTTGAATTCTATGAAGTTTATTTATAGAATTCTAATTCTTAAGTAGTATACTGACATGTAAAGTAAGAAGAGTAATTTAATACTGAAAAGAAGACTGCAACTTTCAATGTTAATCTTACTTAGCTGAGAAAAATTAGCATAAAAAATTTGCACAACATAAAACTTTTTTCTTTTTTTCCTTTTAAATGAGAAAGCAATTTTTCAATCTTGCACTTAATATATAAAAATTTAGTGTGGCTCCAATCGACTTGCTCCATTCTATTAAACACACTCGCACCAACTATATATGGAGGCTCAAAGGCTTGTTTAATAATCCAATAAATAATTAAAAATGAAAAAATAATACGGTATTTGATTATTTTTCCTTAAATTTTAATAAATGTACAATAGACAGTAATGCATCTGTATTCTTTTGTGCAATGCTGTAAAAGAGTAACAATTTTAAGCAATCAATTTCCTGTAATGACCATTCAGAAATAAAATTGCAAAACAAATACTGTCAATAGAAAGTGAAATGTAAAATTTTTTTAACTTCCCTGCAAAATAGGTATGTAATACACAGATAATTTTCCATAATAATCATACATTAGCAAAACACTGTAAAAAATTTTTTTTTGTGTATGTGTGTGTTTTAAACAATTTAACATTATTAAAATGAACTTCATTTAATTATTTAATTTAAGTCCATAGCTTGCAATATGTACAAATTCTATTTTGTATCATAGTAAAAAAAAAAAAAAAAAACTGCAAGTTCTACACTCAAAAAATTTATTTAGTTCTTGTGATGATGATGTACAACATGCCCAATTTCCTCTTAATTGAATATAGAGTTTATATACAAGCACATTTCAAATCATTGGAATCTATAGGCTGTGATGATGAAGAATTTTTCTCTGTGCTGCTGTAAATAATTATAAGTCTTATATTCATTGAAATCGAAAAAGATCGTACAATGGTGACCAATAACATATCTACCAATTTTTAGCTGAATCACATGAGGTATATGCTATCATACTTCAAATAATTTCAGTACACAAGCTATAATGAATATATATATATATAATTTTTTTTTTTTAACTTCCTATAAAAAAGCTATAAATTCTACACTCATCAAAATCTATACAGGTTGTATGACAGAGACATACAACATATTTATAACTTTGAGCTGAATCGAATGAAGCATTTAGATTTTATACCTTTTACACTCACACACATACATCACCATAAAAATAGCAAAAATGAAATAAAAAAAACCTCAAAATATATATACACATTAAAATCTCATTGTTAAATTTTTTCATGATTACAATACTTTCTTGATATAGTATATGTCCGTAAAGTAAAAAGAAGACTATTAAATTACATATTTTAATACAATCTATAATTAGAAGGGAGTGTTCCAGTGGGGGAGTTCCAGTGGGCAAACAAAGGAACATGCACGCTGTGCGCATGTGTATATGCTGCCGCAGGCAGTGGGGGCCCAGGCCGATAGATACACTGATGAAAGAAGAATTTTTTTGTATTTTATATTTATGTTTTTCCCTTACGATAATACATTGGTGGAAACTGCTAAGGACGGATGACAATGATTAAGCTATTATCATCCGTCCTTAGCGATTGTCCAATAGTGTATATTGATTCCTTAAGAGTGTCGAACATAAATGCGCACACACAGCATAATGGCCTGCGCTGCCGTAGACAGTGGGGACCTGGTGCAACATTTTTCCTGATCAATTTTTTTCTTTTCTTTTTTTCACATGATAAAAAGTAATGTAATTTTGAGAATTCATTAATTATAGTGATTCATTTAAAAATAGTGACCAGCAAAATTGGCGTAGCTTGCTAGTTTGTTATGAAAATATTATATACAAAATAATGAAGAACAAAATTATGCTTTTTGTCACAAATAAATTGTGCATTCCACCAATTAGTGTGATACATTTACTTTTTTTCAGTTAGCAGCATAATGATCAGGGATTTCAGCAATGGGTCACAAAAATCATTCATAAAAACACTGAGGAAAGTTCGATCAAAATATCATGTTTTTGAAGTTTAGAGAAAATTTTCACATCAGCTCATTTGTGTGATTTTTGATGGCTGAGATTTTCTGAGTCACATATAGCATATATGCCAACATTTAAAATTTATTCCAGAGCATTCTTAGTACTCACTTTTTTTTCACACCACTTTCCATGAAAAGTACTTCTATTCTTGTTTAATTGTAATTACATATTGCAGGAAATTATTCTACACAAAATGTGCAATGAAATAAAGGCATATATTAAAAGTGCTCCAGAATAAATTAGGAATGATGGCATGTCTAATAAAATATATCTTAGCTTAAATATCTTGAATAACCCTCGCTTTCCCAAAATGGGGTCATTTTGACCCCATTTTGTAGTTGAAATTTAGTTAAGCCTGCCTCATTCAAAAAGTGCACTAATTCATCAGAGATAACAAATGTAACCAGTGGAATGTTGCATCTTCTAAACAATACAAAAAAAGCACGGTGCTGGTAATTTTTGCTAAACGTGCCCAGTGGCAAGCAATTTTTCTGCAGTAACGTTTTGATCTTGTGAAAGCGAGGGTTAATCTTCACATACATTTTAGTAACATAATTTACATTTTTCGTAACAAAATCTTATTAAAATGAAAAGTTTTTCAAAGTGAAAAGTAGTAGTTTTACAAATAGTCAAGTCAACGATGTGCTTCGGAGTACCTGCATTTGGTCGCAACCAATGCTTACCTCCAACGAAAAATGCGAAAAACATAAAAATAATTTTTTTCGCATTTTTCGTTGGAGGTAAGCATTGGTTGCGACCAAATGCAGGTACTCCGAAGCACATCGTTGACTTGACTATTTGTAAAACTACTACTTTTCACTTTGAAAAACTTTTCATTTTAATAATTTCATTTACAAATAAGATTATCATCTTCCCTGGTCTAAATTTGTTTTGTTAACAGTGAAAAAGAAGTATTTTTCAGTTAGGGGTTAAAATGTATATATAGAATCAATTAAAAAAAAAAAAAAAATTACTCTATAAAATTAAATTTTATAATACTCACTGATCAGCAAAATTAGAAAGTTTATTTTTCAAGTGAGCAATAAGCCTACTTTTTAGTTCATTAACAGAACTAAACAATTTTTCTATAAAATCTTTACAATCTATATAAAACATTCCAACTTCAACAGGTTTATGCCTTCTTGATTCAATGCCCTGTTTCAAAGATATTAGTTTATTCAGTTCATCTTGATATTCTTCAAAAGTGTGTTCAGTAGAAAGAAAAACTTCTAAATGATCATTAGCCTGTAAATTAAAAAACAAAAAGGTAGATTAGATAAGCCATTTATGAAAGTAGAATGATGAACATAAAATCAAACAATCAATGAAATACAAATCAAAGATAACTATGATAACCAACACAAAATACTATGATTTATTTTACTGCAAAAGCACAGCATTTTTTTTTACTGGAAGTGTTTATTTATAAAATAAAGACTATATGAAATAAGTCATAGCATTCAATATTTCACTTATTTGAAATAATCTTTAATAAATACGGGCAAAACTTGATTGCAGCATCATTCTTTAATTTAATAAACAGTTAAGAAAAGTTTCTAAAGATTAAGAAATAGACTGGCAGGATATTTTCAGGTAGATTCCTTATAGGAGATCTACCTATTGCAATGGTCCTCATGACATGACTTCTGGAAAATTTCTTCATATCTTCACCGATCATGACCCCTAGAACCTAAACTCACCCTCCGTTCAAAAGTTTATAATTATATAGGTATAATGCTTTTTCCCATGTTAAGGTTTAAACACGATAAATGGAGTAATTTTTATTTAAATTTAACCAGATCGGGACATGTTGTCAGGACTGTAAAAATCTCGGTCGAGTTCGTAGATGGGGTGTCCAGCTCAAAGGGGGAAATGGTGGGAAGTGAAAATTTTCATTTGCCCATAATTTTTTTTAATATTGAAAATAGGAAAAAACTTCAAATCAGGCGAATTACCACTTTACCCTAAAGAACAATTTCTGTATTTACACTTTTTCGATAGCTTCAATTGTTTAAAAGTTACAAGTTAAAAAGTGATTTTTCGTCAATTGTGTGATAAAGCCAACTTTTTCTATAGCTAATTGCTTAAATTTGCATCTGATGCTTACGTCACGTCACGTGCAAACAATAGTAAAAAAAAAAATCACTGAAAAAAAAAAAAATGGTAACTGCTTTAATTAATTATTTAAAAATGTAAAATTAAAATATGTTAGTCATAATAAAAATATCATTTGTGTCGAATAGTTTAGAATGCCAGTTTAGGCAAGAATTTAAAATTTAGGATTGAAATTGAGAGTAATATGTTACAGCTTCCTTTGACTTTTTATCTTGTGGGAACAAGATATTGGTGTATGAAGATATATGAGGTTTTCGCGTGGGAAGAAAATATAATGACGCCAAAGCAGCTATTCTCCATCGCCAAGCTCGCTAAATTTTGGTTGTCAAATAACGAATTTCATCGCTCTAAGTCAAAAATTTTGTCATCAGATATCAAATTTTGCAGCCAAATCACAAATTTCATTGCTAAATCACAAATTTTGTCACTAAAATCTCACCAAATCATACAATTTACTAAATTCGTAACAATTAATGAAATTTAGTGGTGCCCAAATGGTCCAATGTTAACTAATGTTAATGTTATAATTGCAAGTTGAAATTGTAATTTCTTACAACATAAAGGAATCTATCTTTGCCTTTAAGCTTTCCGAAAAGGGATTTTTTTTAAACCTTTATTGGATAGGGGACCAAGGGCACCCAGAGGCATTCAATCTGAGCTGGGAAGCACATAAACAAAAACTCCTTTTTTATCGAGTACTGAATAATGAATGCAGCCTTTATGGAAGTACTAAAGAAGCAATTCATTATAATTTAAAAACTTAAATACCTTAAATTTATCCTTTTAATAGCAACGGATATATTTCGGCATGCTATAGCAGCCCTCTTCAGCATTGCAAATGATGACTTCGTATTACCGGCACCTCCAAGGTAAACAATCCTCCCCCGCTGATGCTCTAACTTCATTTCCTTTCTTGATCTTTAGTATCTGTTGCCAGTCTTCAGGGATTAAGCTGTGTTCATGGTCGTTAACAAAAAAAAGGAGTGGTTAGGATTTCTATGGCTTTGCGCTTTAAAGCAAACTTATGATTGTTATAGTGGGCTATTTTTTTAGTATTAATGGTATCCGGAACACTGCAGTCAAGTCTATTAAAAACCTTTCTGATAATAGCCCAGATATCACCGATATTAACTGCCTTAAAACCTTAAAGAAAAATCGGAACTTAACGTACCTAATGACTGATAAAACTAACTCAATTACTATTATGGATCGTACTCATTATAATAGCATGATGCTTGAAGCCATTGAGAAATTAAAAGCCAAAAAAATTACCCACTCCCCTCTTAAAAACTAATAGAAAAGACTAAAACCCCCATAAAAACCGGTAGTTGGCCGAATAACCAACCCCCTCTTTATATTAATCGCACCCCTATTATCCTTCGAATGTTTGGAAAGTACAAAGACCATAAAAATCCTCCATATCTCAGATCTATTGTAAATAAATCCAAAGGCTCGACCTATTGCTTTAAATTATATATGAAAGATATTTACCGTTCAATTCTTCCCCTTTCAAATTATTCTATAAATTCCACCACGATGTTTATTCAATTTTTACGAAATACTAATTATAATTATAAAGACAAACTTAACAGCTATGATGTAAAAGATCTTTACCCCTCAATAAATATTCCTGAAATAACCCAAATCATTAAATCCAAAATCATTGAAACCTATGGCGACAACAAAATTAGTGAAACACTCATCCATACAAATAACCTACTTCTTAACGAGTCTTACTTTACATTTAATCAAACTATTTATAAACAAACACAAGGTGTCCCTATGGGATCTCCCATATCGGGGATCATCGCCGAATTAAAAATGAGAATGTTTGAAAATCAGGCCTTGAAAATTATCAGTCAATGTAAACTATGGACATGGTACGTCGATGACATTTTCACGATCATCCCTGCTCACATTAATCCTACCTCACTCCTTGAAGATCTAAATAAATTTGATTGCAATTTAAAATTTACAAATGAAACCAAAAATAATAACTCTCTACCATTTTTAGATGTTTTAGTGACTAAAAAACCGGATAACACTTTTGAAACTACAGTTTATAGGAAACCCACTACCAATAATGAAATTATTAATAGTAAATGCCATACTCCCATCGTGTACAAATTAGCCGCTATCCACTCCTACATTAATCGCGCCATCCTAATTTGTTCCAACCAAACCCATCTAAAAACAGAAATCAATCATGTAAAAGATATAGCTAGCAAGGCGAACTATAGTAAAAATTTAGTACAAAAATTATATTAAAAACGTCTAAAAACTCTTAATAAAATTACTGATGCTCAAAAAACTAAAACTAAATTCACTACTGCTATTCCTTTCTGTAACGGGGTCGCAAACAAAATAAAATACGAAGCTGCCAAACATAATATAAATATTCCAATCAAACCCAACAAAAACATTTTCCAACGCCTCAGGAATGAAAAAGACCCTATACCATTTAAAGACACTTCAGGCATCTACAAAACAGACTTTAACTATGAGGACAAAACACAAGCTTGCTACATAGGAATGACTAAGAGACAGATAAAAGAACGTGAAAAAGAACATATATCAGATCTTAAACTTAATAAATTTTCTACCGCGCTTTCTACCACCCATAGCAATAATCCCATTAACCTTAACACCGTTAATACTCAAAAAATAGCCCACTATAACAATCATAAGTTTGCTTTAAAGTGTGAAGCCATAGAAATCCTAACCACTCCTTCTTCTGCTAACGACCGTGAACACAGCTTAATCCCTGAAGACTGGCAACAGATACTAAAAATCAAGAAGTGAAATGAAGTTAGAGCATCAGCGGGGGAGGATTGTTTACCTTGGAGGTGCCGGCAATACGAAGTCATCATTTGCAATGCTGAAGAGGGCTGCGATAGCATGCCGAAATATATCCGTTGCTATTAAAAGGATAAATTTAAGGTATTTAAGTTTTTAAATTATAAAACATTAATCCTTTAGTATTATACCAAGAAGCAATTCATCTTTGAAATTTCCTCAAAGAATTAAATTTTATTTCAAACAATCCAACAGTAATACAGTAGACTCTCAGAAATCCACACTCCTGAAATCCACTCACCTCAACTGATGTAAACAATGAAATTTATAATAAAGCTTTCAAGTAAAAAAAAAAAAAAAAAAAAAAAAACAGACATCACTTATTTCAACAGTGATTTTTTAGAAACTGAGATAAGAAAGGGGAAAGGTAATTTTACTTAAGGTTTTTTTAAGTCCAGGTATCGGAGATGAGTACCTAAAGTTTTTAATACACCATTTGTGTTTGAACAAAAACTAACAACAGTTCAATGACTAAAAGAAAAAATTTTAAGCAAAGAAGAAAAAAAGTTAATACTTTGATTTATATTTCTAAATTGTAATGAAATTTGTAAGTTTGTAATACATAAATCTAATACTGTATCAGATGTTTATGTACTTAAATTTTGTAATTTTACTTTATGAGGCAAATATTATTTGTTAATTGATATATATATATAACTTTATATGTTTTACTACATTTAATACTTTTTAATTGCCTTTATTAATTTATTTTTCAATATTTTACATGCTTACTTATATCATTATCATTAAAATTCTAGTTCAGAAATGCAAACTACAAAATATACCTAAAAACTGCAAAATTCTAAAATCTGCAGTCTCTGGTCTCAAGCTGTGTGGATTTTTTGGAGTGCACTGTATTCTGCAATAATGAAAATATATATTTAAAAAAATGTTTAAAAAAAAAAAAAAAAAATTGTCTATATTTCCTATACTAAGCATCCTGATGAGTCATATCATTTTATATGTGAAACGTCTTCAACTGACACTAACATAAACTACATCCAAACTGAAAAAATACCAGTGGACTTATTTGTAAAAGCTTTAATAGCACCAAAACATTCTAAGTATTTAAAATAGATTAGGCTTGATGAAGAGTAATTTTTTACTTATTTCTTTAGGACGATAAAAATGAAAAAAAAAAGGGAGGGGGTGGGGGGAAGTTTTTTATATAATTTTGTTGTTTTCCTCTTTTCTAAAGACAGCACCTTTTCATGTGTATATATTACTAGCTCATTAGGAGAACCAGCATGTATGTATTTAATGTTTTTTTTATTTATTCTCTCCTGTTTGTGTTATAATCAGGCATATGGTGTCGACTATTCACTCACTTTCTCTTTCTGATTTGCTTTATTTTGTAACTTCTTGTAACTGTTTATTAATAATGTTCAATTCATTAAATGTTACACTGTGCTTTATAATATTCTGCCAGTCTATTTTTCAATATTTAATTTTCAATAACATAAATTAGAAAATCAAAAAGTCATTTAAAAAATGCATAAAGATTTTGAATAAATATGAAATAAATATATTTATTATGATCATAAAAAAACCTCTTTTCATTATGAAACAAAATATTAAAGTTTCCTTTATAATAATCCAGCAAATAATTTGAAAATGAACAAATTAAGATGAAACATTAATTTAAAAATGTAATAAATACTGCAGTTATATATAGATCAGCTAAAATGTTTTTGTTTGTAAGACATGCACATCATCAGTATTGTTTCCTATGGCAAATCCTTCTCTGCTAGATCTTATTTTTTGAATATATACAAACTGTTACAAAAGTTGATATAGAATTCATAGAAAATTACAGGTAACTTTATTGATTTAAATGAAGTTTTTTTTTTTTTTTTTTTTTTTTTTTTTTTGGGGGGGGGGGGGGTTAATAAATGTATTCTGTCCTGTGATGACATTTGTGTCATTCATTTTCATAAGATCTAAATAATTTCAACATATTAATCTGTCATTTCTTAGTAAATTTTAAAAGCTATTTGATATATTATGTTTTATCATCTGCCTATTTTATCCTTTAATTTTATCCATCAGAATGTTAATGTTAAATCTGAATGTATCATTGTATAGTGACATACATGTATAACATATATAAACACGAGAATACTGTTCGCAGAAAGTTTTTCTTCTTTACAGAAATTTCTTTCAGCCTTATTTATAAGAAAAATAAAATTAATTAAAATACGGTAAGCTACTGGTTACAAAAATACGACATAGAAATAAAGAATATATGTCTTTATTTTCAACTGTGTAAATTAAACAGATTAATAGGAAAAAACTCAAGATATATAATTCCATATTTTTTAAGTATACTTAAGATTTAAACAATTTAATTCTGAGTCTTCTTAAGACACAACTAATTTAATTAAGTGAAAAAATAATTTCTTTCAGATTTTTTGTTAAGTAAAAGACATAATTGAGACAGGTTATATCAAAATCAATAATTAACTTGACATAATTAACATATATTGATAATTAATAATAAATAAATAAATAAATATTTATATTATATATAAGCAATCAATTTCTTACTTCATTAGTTGAAAGAAACTTATATTGATCAAGCTCCTGTAATAATTGTAAAGGGTATTTCCACTCTGCATGCAAGAAATTATTAACTTTACACTTGAAATTTCCAATCACATTCTCAGGTAACATCGTTTTTAAAGAATTTTTGGATGTTTCAACAAATTTCTAAACAAATTAGTTTTCATGAATATAATAAAAACTTATTTAAACTTAATAAAAATGAAGCATCTCTAATTAATTAAAATACTACATAAACACTTACTTCATTGCTTCATTGGTTGCATAGCTGCTTTCGCTGGAAGACCCTCCACGTCTTCAGTGCTTTGCATTGTGGAAAGTGCGCCACTAACTTTCGATGTTTACGTCACTCCTCATCTCTCCTCTTGAGCAGATGGTGCAACTGCAGGTCTAAACCAGTCTTTGATTTGTGGTCATTAACGGAATTAAAGTTATGGATAATTTCAACAGTTTTGCGGTAAAAAGCATAGGTTGGATTATTATAATTTGCAATTTTTGTGCAGTTTATCATAACACAAAAATCGCAGATTATAACAATCCAACCTATACTTTTTGCAGCAAAACTATCGAAATTATCCATGACTTTAATTCCGTTAATGACCGCAAATCAAAGGCTGATTTAGGTTTAGACCTGCAGTGGTGCCACTTGCTCAAGAGGAGAGATGAAGAGCAAAGTAAACATTGAAAGCTAGCAGCACTTTCCACAAGGCAAAGCAATGAAGATGCAGAGGGCCCTCTAGCGAAAGCAGCTATGCAATCAATGAAGCAATGAAGTAACGGTTTATGTAGTACTTTAAATAATAAAAACAATTTATTAATACATATAATACAATTTAAATCTTGTAAAATAATAATAAGAGGACAATATATGCATATATACTTATGCAGTTAATTCTGATAAAACAAAAATTAAAATGTCTACTGCATTTCTCCAACGAAGCTTTTCGGCCAGGTGCCCAACCATCTTCAGTAAACTTCTGTAGTGCTTCATTCACTGTGCTCCTTTTAATAGGTAGCACAATATATGATCTAGTTGTTGGCCATAGTCCAATTCATTGCATGTGTGCTTGTTGGAAATTATTTCAATTGCTTCGCACATGATTGTATACGTATGGCTATTATAATTTGCTAACTTACAGATGTATTGAAATAAATGTTTATTGGTGACATACTATTAGTTTTTGTTAAGGCAGTTGTGATTTTTCTGTATTTTAACATCATTCTGGTGTTCTTTTATTCTATTATCAATCTTTCTTTTTTGTTATGCCAATGTAATTGCCTATTCCCCTATGTCATTTTTATAACAAATTTCATTAATTCTTGCAGTTTGAAGGAGACTGATTAGATTTTTGTCATTTCTGATCCTTTGGATAGCATTGCTATTTGTTTTTATAGAGATGTTCATATTCAAATTTTTTACTGCTTCATTTTTTAGTTTATTGGATATTTCTTTTGTTCTAAGGAATAGAACTTGTGTAAACCACTTTAGGTTTTTATGTGTTCTCGATGAAAATGGCTGGACGCCCAACTAAAAAACTTCGGCAGAGAAATGAAGTAGGTTTTTTGATTTATATTTTATTAAAAAAGTTTCTCCTATAAAATACATACTTTCATTAATTGTGATGTCTTTATGAAATGCACACTTCAGAATGAACAAAATATCCTTTATTGCATCTAGAGGTGTGTCATGTCCGATTATAGCAATCCGAGTGTTCAAATTAGTACTAAAGTCCCGAAAAGCAAGCCTATAAGCTCAGACCTCAAATAAGCTGCAGGTTTACTAGGCAGATAATACATGTCGAAAAACAGCTCTGTCAGATCTTTTGGCCGGGTTTTTAATAATTTACTACCCAGATTTATCACCAGAGGATTTGTTAACACTTCTTTACTTTAAGTTGTTATTTTATGATTAACTTTTTAGCTCAATTCCAGATATCCAGTCTTTAAGTAATATACAAGAGTTAACCGAAGACACTTAAAAAAAAGTTTCAGAATTATCATTTTTGCTATTAAATTTTACTTCTTTTATCAATTCATGCAAAATGAAGTGACATACAGTAAAATAAAGTTTACAAGAACAATTTATGAATTATTTCCAAATTATCAATTTTGAATAAGATTTTTCTTAAACTATTATAAAATATTAATTTAAAATTCTGTTTATCCTTTTATACATAAACAAAGATAATGAATCTTTTTCTAATGCTAGGTATACTAGTTAATAATGCAGATCGTTTTCAATAGATGGAGTTGCTAGATTGCTTTAGATGTGAAGTGATGTGTGGACTGCTTTGTTCCAGTGACGAGAAGCATGAAATCCTCAAAAGTCAAGTGGAACAAATGCGTTAATTTGTTCTAATATATGCTGAAACATGGTAAAGTTTGTAATGTGAACAGGGCGGCTAACATTAAAACTTTTCCGAATTCCCTGACTTTTTCCCATGATTTTTTTTCACCATTTTCCCTGACTTTTCCATGACTTACAGTGTTTATCTCTTGCAAAAAGTAACAAATTTAGCAATTTACAATAACAAGCTTTAAAATAAGGCCTATTTTCACAAAATTTGGCAGAATTCCCTGACTTTACATGAAATTCCCTATTCCATGACTTTTCCAGACTCACATAAATTTCTTGACTTTCCCGGACCAGTGGTCAGCCTGTGTGAATACACCACCTCTCCTTTAAATGTAACCTCAAAACACATTGTTTTGCATGCATCCATGCAAACCCCTTGCAGCCGTTCATTCCCGGCTCAATGCACCCTGTAATGCTTGCTTCCCGCAGCGCTCTTGGCCAGAAAATCATAGCTGTGCAAGAGCTTTTTATTGGTGACTGCTGTGAACCGATAGATGAATCAGGACTGCATATCCATGATTTAAGGTGTGTGGACCCGTTTTTCTTAAGAAGCTAATTTTAAAAATTAAATTTATCGCAATGATGCCGCTAGTCTTTCAAAATCCTGGGTCCCTGGGACCCATGAGTTCCAATAATCTGGGTCTTTTTTTCAAAAGAATGGGTCAACACATGTATGAATTTATACATTAAATGTATAAATTAAAATTTTATCTTATTGTAAATGAAAAACAGTTTTTTATGAGTTTTAACCAGCTCTTTTTGAGATGGTCTTAAAACAAATATTATGTAGGAGGTGGTTGCTGTTACAAAACAACTGAAAACATTTAGCTCAATGTGCTCTGGGAAAAAAAAAAAAAAGAATAAGAGAAAATATAGTACGAGGGTTGTAAATTAAATAGTGGCAACTTAACCTTGAAACTCTCAGAAGGGCGGGCATGTGCCAATAGGATATGGGAGCGGTGAGGTGGTGCTGTTGTCGATGTATAGAGTGCAAAAAACAGTCGATCTGCTAAGAAGGGTAGTTGTTGCGTGGCATTAAAGTGAGGAGTTTCGTTTCCATCACTCTAAAGCATGTTTTCAAAAGGTGATCAGCGGTCATGGCTTAAAATCGAAGTTGCCCGTGGCAAAAATGCAACAGAATGCTATCGAGGATTAGTGGAAGCCTGTGACACAAATGCTTTACCGTATAGGACAGTAGCACGATGGGTTCAAGCATTTCGTTCGGGTCGAATGAGACTGCGGATTTGCAACAACAAACATGCTTTAGAGCGATGGAAACGAAACTCCTCACTTTAACGAAACACAACAATTACCCTTCTTAGCAGATCGACTGTTATTTGCACTCTACACATAGACAACAGCGCCACCTTACCGCTCCCATATCCTATTTGCACATGCCCACCCTTCTGCGAGTTTCAAGGTTATGTTGCCACTATTTAATTTACAACCCTCGTATAAGAGCAAATTATTATAATAATAATTATTACTATTTTAAACTAGAAACATTTTTAAAAAGTCCTTGAAATTATAAGCTCTAGGAGAAAAAATGAGAATATTTTTTTGAGGAAGGAAGAGTTTTGAGATAAGCAGATTGATTAAAAAATTTAGTTACACATTCTACTTCAAATACAGTACAGGATCCATTATCAGGCAATCACGGGACCGACCTGATTCCAGTTATCGGAATTTTCTGGATATCGGACCCTACTGAAAACAGAAATATCATGTCTGCAAAAACTATCCCCATTTTCCCACCCACCACTAACCACAAAACAACTTACCAATAAACTGTACAGATAACTTAAATAAAACATTGGAGAAAAAAGTAAAAGAAGTGTGCTTACTTATCTGTAAAAAAAACTTACTATGACAATAATAATAATAACAACAAAAAAAATTATTTTTTGCTTAACGCTGCAAATATATTATTTTATTTTTTTAAGACTTAGGCTTTGTTAATAAAAAAGTTTTTTGAATCTTAATACAGACATAATATCATGTTCCTATAATCACTTCTGTTCATCTGTTTCATTTGCTTTGTTTTAACAAACTTAGAACGCAGCAGGGTGGTGTGATTCAATGTATCAGCACTTTTTACTGGTAGCTTTTTCATACTGGAACTTCGTTTTCACATTTCAGAACTTTGTGTTTGTTTTCGCACTGGCCACTCATGTGTGTTTATCGTATTGAATTGGTATATTGTATTGGAATTGGATAGGAATGCTTTTGATTTTTTGAAAGAATGGTTTTGCAACCATTCACTGAATTTCATATTTCGGCTAAGCTTTGATAAAAAAAAAGGCACCCATTGGCAATTCGTTATGTAGTGATGCGATTTTGTGTATCATACACTTTTCATATCAGAACTTCGTTTTTGATTTCACGGTGGTCGCTTGTTTGTGTTTATCGTACAGGATTGGTTCTTTTTCTTTTATGGAAAAATGGAGTTTTAAAGGATTCTTTTTTCTTCTTCAACGCAGGATGCTTTAAAAATATGAGGAAAATATCAGTTTCAAACAAGAATATATTTAAAAATTTACTTTTTTTTGTTTCTTCTAGTTTGAACATTTTTTTAAGAATGAAAATTACTTGTCCCCTGGGACCCACAAAAATTAATTTTGCACGTCCAGCTTTTGATTTTTCATGTAATTTATGCATGCTGTCATTGGTTGATCCTCCACCTCCATGATTGTAAGGTTGTTACATACAACCACACGTTTTTTTTTTGCCCATTAATATTATGTCGATAATGTAAGTTGTCGATATTTCTTGAAAATCTTATTACATCGAATTATAGTAATGTATAAGAAAGATTGTTGGATTGGAATTCTTTGTAAATGCGGCCAGAGATTTTTAATATATATACAATATATATTTGATATTTAGAATTAAGTTTTTAAAAAAATTTTCAATAGTCCAAATTTTTGAAAATTATTTTGAAAATCTAATAAAAAAACTTGAAGTAACTGGAATGACCAGATTTATTCTATCAACAATAGGTATGTTTTCCTTTGCATTTTACCTGAATCTTAAATTGTAATTCTGCAATTGTAAAAAGTTACATAAATAAAATAAAGTTATAATAATTGGCATGTACATGTGCATGACCAAAAAGATGACGGGTTCCACTAGTCACGAGCCATGTTTATGATTTTCTTCTTCATAAAAATAGAATGAAATCTTTGGTCATCTTTAATTACCATTGTTAATTAACTTTTCTATCCAAACCAAAATAGTCAGGCCACAAAGTTCATGTCAAAAAAAGGAGATATGCAGGATTTGTTGATTCATTATTTTATTTTGAAAAACAAAATGCTGCTGAAAGTTATTGTATGCTCTGGGATGCTTATGATGAACATGCACCATCTCAAGATATGTGCAAACGATGGTTTAAACACTTTAAAAAATGTGATTTTGATGTGATTTGCAATAAAAGGCCAGGTCAACTGAGAAAATTTAAAAACGATCTGCATGCATTACTGAATGAAGATGTGTGTGAAACTGTTAACAGTGATTGCTACTGACAACAAATAGTCAATCGGATCCATTCTTTGATCGTCAAATGACCACAATGGGCAACAAGACACGGCAAGAACTTTGTTGCTACCTGATAATGCACCATAAAAAAATTCAAAACTTGTTAAAAGCACGTTAAAGGACCTTGCCTGAGAAATATTAACTAACCCACCATATTCACAAGGCCTCGGCCTCTTCAAACTACTACTTGTTCTTTTCGATGGCACACATACTTTCTAAGCAGCACTTCACAATGTATGAAGAAATTGAAAATTGGGTCACTGAATCATTTGTTCCCAAGGACACAAAATTGTATTGGGACTGAAAGATGGAGAAAATGTGTAGCTAGTGATGGCTATTAATTTGAATAAAGCACATGAGCTATTTCTATTAAAATTATGGTATTTTTTTTTTTTTTGCTTACAAAACTGCATTATTAACTGATACACCTAGTATGTTCAATTTAAAACTCTTTTGTTAATATTTAATATTACAATTTCCCAGAAAAAAAGAAGTTATTTTAAAATATGACGGTTGATTTTGCCCCACTTCTCAAGCAAAATCTTACAGAGTTGATCTAATGTTTTGGGATGCTGACTTGTTTTAAATGTCCAAATGCACAACAATCCATAGGAGACATGTAAGGGGACTTGGATGGGATGCATTTAAAATGAATAGTCTGAATTCCAATTCGGTTTTTCATTTTTTCAAAAAATACAGCAATAGATTTAGGTATATGATTGGTATCCTTATCCTGATGAAAGATAACGCAATGAAAATTATTTGTATAATGTTATGGAATATTTTCTTTGAAAATATATGCTAAAATATTATTCTAATAAAGCTTAATCCAAGTTAATCTTGCATTTTCTACTTTCTTTACATATTTTAAACTTTTGATTATAAGATAATCTAGAAATAACCTAATATCCTTCCTTGTTTTCTCTGAACCAAACATTTAGGTGTTGTTTTCACCTTTTTTTTTTTTTTTTAATATAAATAGACGTTTTTCTTTTGCAGTGAGATAAGTAATGCCCACCCACTAACCAACTCTTCCCCTGCTTTGATACATTTACTTTATTGCAATTTGCTGCATGGTTTTATTGGGGTCAGCTTTGTATTTTAATTTTCATGCAATATTAAGTTATTTTCTATGTAGTAATTACCATAATTCAAGTTTATGAAAAATATTAACATATTCTGCCAGATTATTCAAGGCATTAATTAAAAAATATATATGAAGTTTTTAAAGTAAATTGTTGATCTTAAAAAATGCTCATTCTTTTATCAAAAAAGATAGTTTAAAGCTAGTCAAACTTCTTTATCACGAAAGTAATTTTTACAATAGAAGCTTAGGCAAAATATAATTTCTATTCTGCCATGTTATTTAATCTTTAATTATTAATATAATTTACAATTTTTTAAAAATAGAATAAGGGGATATTGTAGATAATAATTGGGGCATTGGGAACCCTTTTGCAGCCCCTTTACAAAATTCAAATTCATAAAAACAACCTCTTCACAAAATTTTGTTTCATAAAAATGATCCTTTTATAAAAATTTTCCATATTTTCTTTTCATATTTTCTTTTAATTAAGGCCTTTATGCGGTTCAAAGAAATTCTATTAATTTCAGATTAAATATCCTATATAATATTAAGCAAGAGGCCTCTGGAACCATGTCAGGCACGACTATCCCCAAAAAAATTTCTGGACTGCGATTTTATTTTGATAAAATGGATGACATATTATATCAGGTTTTAATTTGTTACACACTGTGTAAAAAAGTAGAAGGACACTAGACATTTTTAGAAAAAAAGG
Source organism: Salticus scenicus (assembly GCA_963930645.1). Taxonomy (NCBI): domain Eukaryota; kingdom Metazoa; phylum Arthropoda; class Arachnida; order Araneae; family Salticidae; genus Salticus; species Salticus scenicus. The sequence goes on from OZ005652.1 coordinate 189,302,398, forward strand.
GAATATTTTATTTTTAATGAAATTATTTTTATGTTTAACATTTTGCAGCTCATTTAACAAGAAAATATCAGTATCATTATCATGATTTTGAAAATAAATTATTAAGGACAACAAAAATAGTTTCTATGTTTTTAAACTCTGTAAAAAAAAGTAGAAGGACAGTAATACGAAATATAAAGTATAAGCGATATTCGTAAGGAATACTCCTCCCAATAGCTCTTAAGACTTTGAATACTACATTTGGTAGTGAATCATACAAAGATTGGATTTCTGTTTGGGAAAAATTAGCCTATGAGTTAATCAAAGCTTTTCGAAGCTCAGAAAGGAATTCAAAAATTTTCCCCACCAGCATATACTCTGCGAACAAGCATTGGCCAGATGTTTTCCACCTTGTTAAGCTCAGGGCTTTTAGTTGACTTTGCTAAAACCTGCACATTTGCAGTGAAACAATTTTTAACTCCATTGGGTGTGAATGGAGGCTTCATCTTGTTAAAACATCCACTCTTCTCCTCTTAATTCAGAGCCATAAGGAAGAAGCTCAGAATTCAGCACTTCAATATAGTCTGTATGTTTCTGTGTACTACTGAAAAGACCAGCCTTGTTCTTCTTCCATAACAAATTGCTTAAAAAACATCATCCCCCCCCCCCCTCCCATTTCGCGAGTTGAATAAAACTCTTCTGCATTACTCAGACAATGCCAGTATTATTGGTAGCCATCTAAATAGTCTAAGTTAAACTTCTTCTCATCTAAAAATATTGTAGAAGTCCCATCTGAGGTCCATGACATGTTTTCCTTGGTCCATGATAAACAGTAATCAATTTGCATATTTTTCCACTTTGGATGAAGCTTCTGTTTATTGAAAAGGAATTATTTGGATTTTATTATGTAGTTGTAAACTGTTTGCCTTGACACATGAATAATTTCTGATTGATTTTGGATCTTTGCGATACTTCCATTGCTCTTTTTAAGCTTATGAGCAAGTTTTCTTGCATCATACGGCGTTAACTTTTTAGGTCTACCAGTCTTCTTTCTTTTCCTATTTTTATCTAGCTTTCTGATAAAGTTAGAAACTATATTGCAGCTGACATGCAGTATACAAGTAATCTGTCTAACACCTTTACCATTAATTTTATATGTAACAATCCGCCCCTTTTGGAAATAATTTAAAGGTACTTTTCTAGGCAGTCTGAAAAGAAAATAACAATGCAATTTTTAACAAAATATGCTTGCCTCAACAAAAGAAGTTAAAGAAAATTACTCTTTTATTCGTGCATAGTCCGACAAATAACAAATTTTGGAAAGTATCCTTCTACTTTTTTTACACTCTTGAAATCATGAATACTAGTTTTTCTACAATACGTAATTTAGCATTAGTAGTAGAGATTTCCTTCTTACATGAAATTAAAGAAGTCTTTGTTAAAAAAAACTTGTATAAAAATCTAATGGCCAGGATAAAAATACAGAAAATAATTTACAAAAATCAACTGTCATACTTTTTTTATGCAGTGTACAAAGAACACTGTTCAACAATTGCTACAAAAGTCGATATACTTATTAATCAGAACAAAATATATCTAACGCTGTAATTTTTAGTTCAACAGGATAATTAGTTCAAAAGATATTAAATAAAAACTCCATTTTAACTTTAAAATGTTGCCAAAAAAAGAAGTTTCTCCCTCCTTCGACCGCGATTTTATTTTGATAAAATGGATGTCAGTCATATTATATCACATTTTAATTTGCTATACAAAGCACACTGTTCCAGCAATCGCTACAAAAGATGATACACATATTAATCAGCAGAAAATATATCAAAGCCATAATTTTTAGTTCAAAAGATATTAAATAAAAACTACATTTTAACTTTAAAATGCTGCCAAAGAAAAAAAAACAGCCCCCCCCCCCTTCCAGACCACAATTTTATTTTGATAAAATGGATGTCATATTATATCAGGTTTTAATATGTTATACAAAGCACACTGTTCTACCAATCGTTACAAAAGTCGATACACTTATTAATCAGAACAAAATATATCTAACACCATAATTTTTAGTTCAACAGGATAATTAGTTCAAAAGATATTAAATAAAAACTCCATTTTAAATTAAAAATCTTCCAAAAAAAAAGAAAAGTCCCCACCCCCCCTCCTCGCAATTTGAAAGAAAATAAATTTATTTTTATGTAAACCTGTATCACAAAAAATTTCTGATAAAACTGGCGTCATAAAAGCTTATGTTTTTTTTTTTTTTCTTCTTGATTTTATAGTCCACAAAAGTAATGTGGACACAGCTTTAACATAGAACGTCCTTGGCAACTTTTATTATTTTTTACCATTTTGGCGATGATTGATGCCAAAATCTTTACCGCTATTTATCACTAAAATAGCAAAATAATATTTGAAATCACCAAGGGTCCCACATTAAAGCTCCACCGAAATAATAACTATGACACGTGCAGTTCTAAAAAAAAAAAATTTTCTAGATAAAGAAAGCCGTGCAGATTCAAAATATATTTTTAAATTTTTTATATTTCAATTAGATTTTCAAAAATTTAATTTTTTTTTTCATTTTTCCTCGACAATTTTCTTTGAATCGTAATTTCAAGCTGATGCCAATAATATAAAAAGCTTACAACTTCTCGTTTAATTTATTTTTTTTAACACGAAAAGAAGCACTTCTTTATACATGAATGTTAAATTTAAAATTATACCTTTATAAACAAAAATCTCTGATAAAACTGACATCATAAAAGCTTTTAAATTACATTTGGATTTATTTACTTAAGAAACATTTATTATGAAGCCTACTTGCATATTTAATTTTTTTTTTTTTTTAATTACTCAAGGTTTCATTCTAAGTCCCTTTCACTATGGGACTGAATTTTATATGAAATGAATGCTGAATGTTACATTGAATAATCAAGGTTTCATCCTAAGTTACTTTCACTATGGGTCCCCACCATTCTGTGGTAGCATTCCAAATTAGCTAGTGCTGTTAAGAAAACAACAGCACTAGCTCACTTGGAACACTACTACAGAAGGTCGCCTTTGATAATGCTGAGGTCCCCCCGAATAAAGTGACTTAAGAGGAGGCCTTAAGTAAGGTTTTTAATTTTTTAAAGATTTATTTATTTTTAAATATTAATTTAAATAGTCTTGCAGGCTTTTTATTGTCTGCCAAGTAAAGTGAGAACAGTTTAGTACCTCCCTGGGAACTTTTATTATTTTTTGCCAGTTTAGTGACAAATTAAAATGGCTATCTCAATTGCATAAGAAAAGACATTTGTGAAAATCGCCCAAGCTACTTTGGTACCAATTTTCAAATTTTGTCAAGGGGGACCTATATTAAAGCTGTTTCTTAATGTGAATGCATTTAAGTTTATTGTAAAATTAACCGTGTTTCGAATCAACACAATGAACCTCAAATAATTAAATGTCATCTATATTTCCTTAACTTTTGTATATCATGGTACTTGGCAATGCTTTGATTTACTAAAAATAGGGCACAGCTTTGTATGGGACTCTCTTGGCGACATTTGAAAATTGGCACTGAAGTAGCTCGGACGTTTCTTGCAAAGGTGACAGCATTTGTGATATCCATTTCAATTCATCGCAAAAATAGCAAAAAACATTTGAAATTGACAAGGGAGTCCCTTACTAAAGCTGCACCGAAAATAGTCGCTAATCGAAATATATTTATTAAAATGTTTCAATTATTCAATTTTAAAAAATCATTTAAATATTGTGACCAGCAAAACCTGCTAGTAATATAGAATCTATAATAATAAAGGAAGATGTCTCTCTCTCTCTGTCTGTCTGTCCGTCCGTCTGTCTGTCTGTCTGAGTATCTATACGTTCAGCCCCTATTGAACGCAGAAGTACAAAATTTGACATACGGGTGCTCCGAAGCTTGCCCGAATGTGTAGTGAAAACAGAATTTAAAAATTTTAATTAGTTGCGGAGATATTAATTAAAATGTAAACCTATGTCTAATCAAAAAGCGATCTCAATGACTGAGAATTGACCGCGATTGCATAAAAATAGATATTTTAACGAAGTTAAAAACAGAAAAAGTGGAAAATAAATTAGAAATATTAGTCCGATCGTTATGAATTTGGTACCAAATGAAAGGGGATTTTTTTTCCTAATCTAAGAGTGCAAGTGGCTTATCTCTACAGCAATCAGATTTTTTAAAATTAACTAAAGTATGAAATTTAGTTGGCAACAGGCAAAACAATTAATTATTTCATTTATCAAAGATTCTTCAGTGCCAGGTGCTAGACATGCTGGCTTCCGGTTGGGAAAAAATGTCTTTCGTTTTTCGCCCACGTGACAAAGTAGTGGAAATAAAAAAAAGCAGTTTTTGAATTTTTTCAATTTAAAATCAATCAAAAGCAGAACTTTGAAATTGCCCGTCATTATGGCTCACCTGTATGCAGTTAAAAAATCTAAAGTATAGCTTTAAAAATAAAATAAATAGACATATTATATTTATTTAAATTCATTTTTATTTCATCTGTTAATGACACCAAAAGTTACTTTTAACAGAATAATATTTATTTTTATTTTTTCCTTTTTTTTATGAATTCGGTTGTAAAAAAGCAGTTTTGGAATTCTTAAATTTTAGACAGATTTCAATAGAAATCATTAATCGCCCTTGATAGATTAGCCATTTTGAGTCTAAAATATATCAAAGATATTCATTATTGTAATACATAATACATCATTCAAAAGATATTTTAAAGTATTTTTATTGCAGGCTATCTTTAAAATGATATAAGCCGTTCAAATTCTGTACGAAATTTTCGGAGAAAACTACGGAAAACCCAGAAAATTTTTATTCTTTTTTATTTTACAGAGTTTCAAATTCAGATTTTCGCTCACATTTCGTACTAATAATTTTTAACGGTATACAGCCCGTAATTAAGCAAGTTTTGGAGAAAACCACAGATAAATCAGACACAAATCTTTTTAAAAAATGTTTGTATTATTTTTGTATTTCAGCTTCTAATTAGTATAATTTCATTTTTATATTATCGAAAGTGGAATTCGAGATTTCACCTGATTTACACGTTTTAAGGTGTCCTGATTAGGTTTTCTTTTGTATCTCAGCTAATAATTAAAATAATTTCATAAGTAATACATCATTTGAAAGCTTTGTTGATTTGGAATTGAACAATATATTACAGAAATTTCTACCGCCAGATGGCGCTGTAATATTTTAAAATTTCAATATTTCAAATTCTAATGAGCGAGGAAGGTGTTGCAAGTTCTAAAACGGGGATAAGGCGCCGCAGGCGCCACCAAGCGGGACTTAGCTAAAGTCAGAAATTTGAAAGATCATAACATGGTGAGCGAATAGGTTGTTTCAGATATTGAAAAGCGAAGAGGGCACCGAAGGCGCTACCTCACGGGAATTTACTGCGATTTCAATAAGCTATTTTCACCATATATCAATAAGCTGTTATTAGACCTGAAACGGGAAAAAGGCGTTGCAGGCGCCACCGAGCGGGAGTTTCGTAAAGTCAGATTTTTCAGGGATTGCGAATCAGCTGGTCGCCGAAGGCAGCTAGTAATTAATAAAATATGGAGAGTTTACAAAATACTTTTTTCATAAAAATAGATTAAAATTTGATAAAAAATATTTTATTTTTCCTAAAAATAAGTGCTAAAAATTAAAACCTGGATCAACACCAGGAATATCTAATGTTAATATTTAATACTGTTGATATTTATTAAACCAAGGATAACTAACTGAAATCAGACAACTAAAAGTAAGCAAACAACTTTTTCCTGAAAATACTCTGCTATCATCCATCAATGATGACATCCAATCACTAGCAGCCATATGTCATGGAACATCAACACTACTCATTGCTCATGGAACAGGTGTAAATGTATGAGAAATTTTTGTTACATTTGGAAATTCAGCCAAAATTTTATGATTAATGGAATCTCCGGAGATAAGTTTAATGGAACAATAATCAGTTGGATTTCGCCGAAGTTCCGACCTGGGTGAGTTTAGTTATGTTGTCTATTAATCTGCAATGTTTCAAATCAATCAAAAGACCAAAATTTTCCAAAAAATCTGCTCCAATAATTGGCATAGGAATGGATGTTACAATGAATTTCCAATTAAAACTATGCCTAAGACCCAGGTCGACATATAATAATTTTGTACCTTAAGTTTGAAATTTTGCATTATTAGATGCGAATATCTCTAATAAATCTGGGCACAAAGTTTTAACTGTTTTTGGAAGTGTAATGCAAGATACGTTGGAGCCAGAATCAACTAAAAATTTTAAGTGAGACCTTTTATCATACACAAACAGGTGACATGATTTAGAGACTCTGTCGCCAAAATATTAAAATCGACAGCCAATTTTAATTTTTTCGGTTCTCTTTAGAAAAAGTACATGGTTCACAGCATTTACAGGCTTTTTTTCTGAATTTCTCATGATAGAAACATAATCTAGAACCAAATTTTGCACCAGCTGGTGATGTGTAGCGTCTGTGTGGCAACGTTTCCGTGATTTCTCCACTTTCTGACTGAGTGCAGCTATTTCTGCATGGAGAGCAGATATTTCAGTTAGCGATGTGTCTGAAGGATCTAGTGATTTTGCACGGGCTTGATTTGCAGTGGCGACGGAGCTTACAGCAAGCACAGATACTATTAATCAATGGATTGGTCCGCACTTCAGCGATTTTGTCTGCAAGATTTGCTAGATTTTCTAGAGATTCGGAACTAACAGAAAGTATACTCTGAATATCAGCCGGAAGCTGCTGAAACCACAAAGATTTTAAAAATTCGTCCAACAGAGATTGTCCAGCTAATTCATGCATTTTTCATAAGAGATGGGATGGTTTTTCATCTCCTGGCTGGAGTTCTGATAATAATTTTCGTATTTGTCGATTCTCGGAATCCGAAAATTCCTGAATCAATCGTGTCTTGAGCGTTTCATACTTGTCTGTGTTCGGTAGATTCAATAATATATCTAAAACAGCGAAAAGTGTTTCCGGATTGATTGCTGCTACAATATTATTCTATTTTGTGGCATCAGCAGTAATGCCTGATAACTGGAAATTGCGCTCTGCTTGCACAAATCACAAGTTGATATTATTTTTCCATAAGGGAGGTAATTTAACACCTAATTTAGCAACCTGAACATCAGGAACTGGAAGTTCTTCATTAGGCATATTGAAAAAAATGTAAACAAAATAAAATTAAATTTAGAGGTGGTGAAATTATAATTAAAATTATTAATTTCAGTTTAGAGGGAAATTAACACTAATAGAGTAATTTAATAGTGTAATCCAACCCAACTTAGAGAATTGAAGCCCGTAGCTTACCTCTTATATGTTGCATTCAAATAAGAAATATTTGAACAAAGATACCTTTTTGTATTCGAAGAAGAAACCACCTTTTTTTTTTACATGAATATTATAAAAACAATGTTGCATATTCATTCACTATTCAAAGTCACCAAATGTTGGATGTCATATTAATTATCATAAACTTTATATGTAATATAAATAAGTACATCATGACATAACAAAACACACAAAAAACATTTATTTACATTCTACAAAAGCAAGAGTAATAATCTCATAGCCACTAAACAATGATAAAAACAATAATAATATTTCTTCAAATGCAAACGATAATATTTGATTTTTATAATTTGAATAACTGCAGACGATAACTGCAGCCGCAAATTAATTAAATCTGAAGATTTATACTATCAATTTTCCTGATAAAGAAAGATAGATCATCTAGAGAATCTATTGAAAATGTTGGCACATACGGGACCCATATTTAGCCAAACTATTTGACTTTTCATTGGAGCCAACTACCTAAGGCCCTGGATGCCAAGCAAACATAAAAGAATGGCCAACAGTAGTCCATTAAAGAAGATAAATGATCTTCATACTGCTAATGAATAAAATTTATGTTGAATTCATACTGATTACTATACAAATTATATGCTAATAAAATTATAGATTCTTCAGTTACATAAAAAGAAATTAAATAAAAATATAATACTTACACCTTCAAGGCAATATTCTATGCGAGGATAATGCATAACAGCCCCTTGCATCATGTCAAATGGCTCACACATAATCTTTTCAATCACAGAGATATCTGGATCATACTTTAAGTTTTCTCTTGAATAGAAAAGAATTATTTTCAAGGCCCCAACATTTTTCTGTATTAAAAAAAATAAAGAATAAATAACAAGCTTATGTATCAATTTTAATTTAACCTTCTTAATAATAAAAGCCCAAGATTCCTGCAACTAACGTTTGAAATTAACAACATAGCTATAAAAATTCATTGAAATAAAATCTTTTTGTAAAAAAATAGAACCGACTCCAAAAAGCAACTACTATTCAAACAACTACAAAAAAAAAAAAAAAAGGGTATGAAATGGAACTCTAAACTGCGCCTAAAAGTATAAAATAACTTCCTTATAAAATTTAATTAGTTTTTAAAGGTTTGTATTTAGATCGGTAGCAACAAATACTGTTGTCTCGAATGATCAATTTTCATGTTTCCTTTATTATTTTATCACTGTATTCAATTGGTCCATTAGTAGCATCTACATAGAACAGTGAACATTCTTTATAATGCGGTATTTATGTTTCTACGAAGTTAGAGTGGCCTTTGCAAATTAGGTATAACTTTGATAACTATCATCCTTGGTGGCTTTTGGATTTGGCGATCAAAACATACACACAAGATGTATATTTTCATAATATATATTGTACAATGTATTGTTTCATATTCTTGATTACTCTCTTAATATACCTTATCAAAATAATCATGATATCCCAAAGAAATTAAATATGTCTGCCAGATAATTTTGCGATTTTTCTTTCACCAAGGATGTCAGATACCAGCATCTTCGCCAATTTTTGCTGCTTACGAAATATTATTTGTTTTCTTGAATCAAAGTAGTTTTCGGCTGCGATTTGCAGGTGACAATGTGAGATGTGTATATTGAATAGGATTGATTAGATTTTAGTATTGAATAAAGTTATCAATTTATATTTAATTTTGCGCCAACTTCAAAAGTTATGATTAATTGTAGTGTTATAGGTTGTTTGGCGAAGGAAGTTATTTTATACTTTTACGCGCAATTTAGAGTTCCATTTCATACCCATTTTTTTTTTTTTTTTTTAAGTTGTTTGAATAGTAGTTGCTTTTTGGAGTCGGTTCTATTTTTTTACAAAAAGATTTTATTTTTCTCTTTTCAGTGAAAACTTATTCATATAGCATAACATCAAAAGATGTTCGACGGCAGCTTCACAAATCACAACATCCAAGAAAAGTGACATAACTCAAAAAATGGTTTATGTCACTGAAAAATACATGAAATGCACCCAATGTGAACAAAAAACTTACATCTCCATCTAGAAAGTTATCCACTCGAGAGACAGTTGTGCCAGTTTTATTTTAGTCAAGTTATTTTTAAGTTGATTTTTCTCAAATGCTGCATTTTTAAGTTGTGTCACTTTTCTTGCCTTTATCGGATATGAGCAAAAAACTATCTGTTGAATGAATATACGTTAAGTTAAAAAGTCTTTAGAAATGTAAAGAACGGATACGCTGCATTCGTAACCAAAAATTCTGTTAGGCATATATATTGAACTTTACAGTGAATACGTGTCACCCGCTGCGCTGGAAATTGTGCAGCGTAAAGTTCAAACAAAGAGCAAAATATGCACTGCAGCTGACAGACAGAAGTTTCAACATTGATACTTACACACTGCTTTAACCAATGTAGCTGCATGCATTCAGCAGTTAGAGTGAGAAGACTTTTGTGAGTATCCTGTAATTTGTTTATATCTTAAAGAAATCATAATGAAACCTATTTCAGGCTAAGATCATTACAACAAAAAAAGTGTTAAAATTAAATCATCTCTTACGAAGTTAAAAGCTAACAAATTTCAACAACAACAACGAGAAACATGGTTTGTATTGAGAACCTCTTCCTTTATGAAGTCGGTTTAAAACGTCTATGCGTTAATCTATGTGACCGCTTACAATAACCATACTTTGAATTTTACATAGCATAAATGTCACCCGCTACGCTACAACATATGCAATGTCGTTCAAGTGTGCACAAAACAGGAAATTTTGAACAAACAAATGCACGTTTTAAGCATTCTGTTTTTAGCATTAATGTCTAAACTATCTTTTCGTACTAAATCGAAGCTCTGCAATTTTATAATTCAGTTTTTCCCCCTGTCTTGAACCGTTTCCGAGATAGGAAAGATAGCATGAATGTCTAAACTATCTTTCTGTACTAAATAGATGATACTTTTCAACTTTGTAATTCACTTTTTTCTTTAGAACCGTTTTCGAGATAGGAAAACTACACTATTTTCCACCAGGTGGCGCTGCAAGTGGTCAAACCTCGTACTGCACGGCCACTTTTCTATACTTAAATGCCATTTTTATCATTATAGCTTCAGCCGTTTAGCAGTTAAAAGAGTTGGGATTGACTTTTTTGGGCACCCTGTATTTTCTTTAGATCGTAAAGATATTACAATGGGACCTATTTCAGACCAAGGCCTTTTCAACAAAACAAAAAGTATGAAAATCGGAGCATCCGTGCAGAAGTTATGAGCTAACAAACATAAAAAAAAACATACGGTTTAAATTGAGAACCTTCCTTCTTTTTTGAAGTCGAGTAATAAAGAAAATAAAATTATGCTTGGTGTAAAGGAAGGAATAAGATAACAGAAGAAAGATGATTTAGCAAAAAAAAGTAGTCACAATTACAACAATGTACAGTCATTTTTAAAAGTTTGAGACCAGTAGCCGATTTTCAGTATTTTAACACATTGCATCATTTGCACAGATTAGTGCATCATCTCATGTACTGATTGCATCAGACGCATTCTACTGTTATAAATAAAGGTGGCCGGCATGTTTATCGATAGTTGTTTATTGGATTTTGTCGTAGACATTGCTATTGTGTAATTATTGTAATGGGTGAAAAAACCTTCACTTACAATAAAGTCAGAAAGATTGACTGCATAAAATTGGATTTTCTGAACGTCAAATAAATTCGAGGGAAAATGTGAGCAAGACAGCTGTAAATCAAGCAATCAGTAAATTTAAAATTTCAGGAAAATTTGTGGACCTTAACAGAAGTGGTCGCCCTAGAAAAACGAGTGCACGTGATGATCATGTGATAAGAAAGATGGTCGTACGAGATACAAGAACCTCCTGCAATACAATTAGACATTCTCTGGCTGCAAAAGGCACCAATGTTAGTTTGAGTACTATTTCAAGACGTTTGGAAAAAAATTTTGTTTCATCATCCCATAAACCTTCCAGGAAACCTCGACTTACTCCAAGTATGAAAAAGAAACGACTGACTTTCGCCAGACAATATCAAAATTGGACAGTACGGCAGTGGAGTAGGGTCTTATTTTCAGATGAGTCATGTATGCAGCAATTTTCTGCATGTGCTACAAGTGTTTGCCACCCAAGAAAGAAAAGATATGGTGACACATCCTCCAAGCCAAATGATATGGGATGCAATGTCTGTGTCTGGTACTGCTGGTCTACACTGACATCTACTATTCTTCATTTACACTGACTCAAAGAATGTTCAAGATTTACTATCTTCTAGTTCATTCTCACCTTTTATATATGTTTCTAACATTCATAATGAAGTTATAAAAAAGGGTTTTGAAATTCATTATTGTTGGGTTCCTAATCATGTTGGCTTCAAGGGTAATGAAGTGGCAGGGCAGACAGGGCAGCAAAGCAGACATCAATTACACTTAATTTTCTAGTCCTTCACAAGGATCTGTAACATGATCTGTAAAAGTTTATTTAAAATATTTGTTTCAAAGAATGGGAAAGTCAAATCCATAATAAATTACTGAAAATGAAACCACTTCATTGTATTCTGGCCCACCCTTTATCCAAGAAAACATGATCTGATTATTACTCGCCTCAGAAAGCGCCATTCCAAGCTGACCCACAAGCATTTACTTCTTCGGGAGCAAGAACCTCTCTGGATGAAATAGCATTTCAATTTACTTACTATTTCCCATATCCTTAATGATTGTCCCTGTCTCCATCATTTACACAGGTACTATTTCAAATCATCCTCACCAAAGTTGACCAGCCTTCTAGGTATGAAACCCCATGATGAATTGTTAACTTTTAAAAGAAACGGATTTATATGATAACATTTAAAGTTTTTCATGCTTAATTCCTTGCTTTTTTGTTTCGCTTACAGTTTTTAATTTCTGAAAATCTGGATGGGAACTTCTATCCTGAAGCTGTTTGAATCTCTCTTTTATTTCAAAATGGAAAATAATGTGAATTATGGAGGATAATTCACATTATTTAATACAATGGAAAATAATGTGAATTGTGTTCATTACAGACATATCTACTATTTATCTATCTTGCACATGAATATTGAATGATATTAATTCCAAGAATGTCATTTTAGTTCACAGTGATATGGGTCACAAGACGTTTTGTATACTTCGCCAATTCTCGTTCTCGAGTATTAATAGTGCATATACTCTAAGATTGTATAGAACACTGTTTCAAGAGACAATCACTGACGATTTCAATTTTGTTAGTGTAATAAGAGTAGGAGTCCAAAACGTGCAAACTTCAATGGCTATGGAATAACTTTCATGATATGAACTGAGCATCATTTTAGGCTTTGTTGCGTCTGGCAAGTTTTTCTTAGAGCTTGTAAGAAATTTTGAAGCACATCTTTGCGTCGGAGGCAGTCAATCTTAATATTGAGCTGGAGTTTTGTACAACATACTTAAAAAATTCAAAGTGGAGATGTAGGAACAGCATTTAAAATCGGATAATATTGGATGACTGGCCTGGTCGCGACACCGGCTTGCTCACTATGGCAAGAAGCAGTGCTGCGGACCGGCGAATCAAAGTCATGCTTCTCAGACCGCTACTATCCAAGAAAGAGAGATATGCTCATCCAAATTCTCCCGCTCACGGAACGAACTACCGGCGAATTGATGCGTGCAGCAAATAGTTCTTAATAAAAGTATTTTAATTTGATCGCTTGCTCAAATAAAGTTAAAGATTAACTTAACTTTATAGTTTATACCTAACAAATTATCCTTTTATAGTAGCACTTACTTTAAAATTTTCAAATATATTTCGAGCGCACCCGCACTCATCATCAGTGCTTTCTAGTGGTTTCATCTTCTCTGTTTACATTGTTCTTCATCTCGGGATCTTCGGTTCGCTTCACTTCAGCAGTTGTGTTTTTTTTAATAATTGCTTGTTGCCAGATAGGGGGAATTATGCTATGTTCGCGATCGTTAATGGAAGAGTGGTTAGTAATTATCTCTATTGCTTCTCTTTTAAGGGCATAGTAGTGGTTATTATATGGTGCTATTTTACAGGTTTTAGCAGTATTAACCCGTTAGTAGTCGCTAAAGACAGCGCTACCTATTACAGATTGCGAACTTTTTATTTAACTCTCATTAATAATTTTAAGAAATGATGTGATCGACGTTCCTTCGACTTTATTCGCGTTTTATGTATACCAAATGCTACTTCTAAAAATTTTTGGTGGCTATTGAATAAAAAAATCTGGCAACACTGAAGGATGGGTGGCAAATCGACCAACTAGCAACTGCTAACGGGTTAAAATTAATGGGGTTATTTTTATGGGTTATGGAGAGGGCAGTATTGGATCTATTGTATTTAATGTCGGCGAAGTGCTCTTTTTCACGATCGTTGATGTATCTCTTAGTCATTCCAATATAGCATCTCTTGTCTTCATTTTCAAATTTAAAATCAATTTTGTAAATGCCTGAGGAGTTTTTAGGGTTAATTAAATCTTTCTCATTACGGAGTCTTTGAAATATGTTTTTATTTGGTTTTATAGGAATATTAATATTGAGTTTTTTAGCTTCGTTTTTTATATTTAACGCGGCACCGTTACAATATGGGATAGAGGTTGTATAATTAGGTTTTGAGTTTTGAGCATTGTTGATGGCATTTAGAGTTTTTTGACGTTTTTTGTAAAGTTTGTCGATGAGGTTTCCACTATAACCGGCTTTTTTCGCGATGGTTTTAATAAATTTAATTTCTTCTTTTAAAAGGGTATTGTTAGAACAAATGAGAATGGCGCGGTTTATGGTTGAATGAAGTGCGGCATGTTTATAAGAAAGGGGGGGTTTACATTTTGCATTAATAATTTCATTGCTAGCTGTAGGTTTTCTATATACGGTAGTTTCGAAAGAGTTGTTTAAATTTTTAATAACGCTAACATCAAGGAAATTGAGGGTGTTATTGGTTTCGGTTTCTATAGTGAATTTTATTTTATTGTCTAGACTATTTAGAGTTTCAAGAATTTGGTTCGGATTAGTGTCAGCGGGGATGACTGTAAATATATCGTCTACGTAGCGGTTCCAGAATTTACACTTATTAATGATTTCTTCAGCTTTTAGTTCAAATAGTCGCATTTTTATTTTGGCGATTACTCCTGAAATTGGGGAGCCCATAGGCACTCCCTGAGTCTGTTTATAGATGTTCTGGTCAAATGAGAAATATGATTCGCTAAGGAGAAAGTTGTTTGTGCGGATAAGAGTTTCGCTGATTTTATTATTCCCATAAATGTCGGTAATTTTTTGGTTGATGTAGTTGGTGATTTCTGGAATGTCTATTGAGGGGTAAAGATCCTTCACGTCAAAGCTAACTAAAGAGTCATGGTTATTGATATTCGTATTGCGGAGGTTTTTGATGAATATTTCAATAGAGTTTATAGATTTTTTGGAATGTGGAAGGAGTGAGAGGTAAATATTTTTCATGTATTTTTCTAGACAATATGTTGGGCCTTCATATTTTTTAACGATTGGTCTGAGAGTCGGTGGGTTTTTGTGGTCTTTATATTTACCAAATAACCTGGGAATGATAGAAGAGTGATTATTGAAAATGGGGGGAGTATTATTTGGCCAAGTTCCTGTTTTAATAATATCTTTGGTTTTACTTATTAATTTTTTGAGGGGGGTGTGAGTAATTTTAACGGCATTTAATTTTTTAATTGTATTTAGCATCATTTCATTATATTGAGTTCTATTCATTAGGGTGATTTTGTTGGTTTTATCTGACATTAGGTAGGTGATATCGCGATTGTTTTTTAGAGTCTTTAAGCATTTAAAGTAAGTGCTACTATAAAAGGATAATTTGTTAGGTATAAAGTTAAGTTAATGTTATCATATCCTTTTCTAATTAAGTTAAAGTAAAGTTAAAGAATTAAGTTTAAAATAAATTAATTTTGATGGAGGAAAATTTACTTCAGATTACTTTTTAAGATCGATTATTATTATTAAAATTAACTCATTTTTTAAAAAGGATGCTATTTCGACTCGGCAAAGTGATACAGCGTTTCTGCAGACCTAATAGAACTTTCTAGAAGGAATTTTGAAAATGTAATTAAAAGTGACGTCATCAATTTTAATTAAGGGAATATGAATGTCAAAAGAATTATTAATATTATTTTAAAATTATTTGAGCACAATCAAAAACTATTTTAAAACGATTTAACTATTATTTATTTTTGATTTTTCTGACAGGTGAAATTGTTTGTTTACCTTATAGAAACATCGGTAGATTGTTTATAAACAAACACTTCACGTGAAATTTTAAACTTTTCTATTTCTTTGAATTTTGAGTAATTTAAAAGACTAATTGCGGGAAAATAAATTAAATAAGAGCCAAACTATTTTTTAGAGGATTTGAGGAAAATTAATTAAATTCAATAGTGTTAAAATTTTTCAATTTTAACATTCCCCCCACTGATAGGAAAAAAAAGAGAAAAAAAATAATTTTGGATGCGGGAAAATGGATGGGCATTGTAGCACAAAACATAAAAACAATTTAAATACTAGAATATATGAGATTTATAAAAATAACACTAAGCACATACATGATTGGGGGTAAATAAAAAAAAAAAAATCATATGCATGCCACTTGTTCATTGATCAACACAAAACAGTACATGGAGATTTGCTCAAAAGGACCTATTTGAAAGATTTTTCTTTTTTTTGAATGCTAAAACATCTCAGCTAATTAGAAATTTCTATCTTTTTAATTAAGAAAGTTATTAATTAAAAACTTTGGGTTTATAAAGATACTCTATTTGCCACCTTGAAAAAAGTTTCTGTTATGACGCTGTTTTTCAATCATGATGTCATTTTCCACGGGAAATTTAAAATGTGATCCATGGTGTAAAAAAAAAATCTATGCAGAAATACATTTAGTATTATAATTTGTCGTTCGCAAATATCTTTACTTTTTCTACTTTTAGAAAATTAATTTTCTTATTGGCAATCTTTCATGTTTTTTATAATTTTTTTTATAAGTTCTTTTTCTTTTTGTGTGTGTGTATAATGAAATAATGTTGTATCTGCATATTTGAATGCATTTCTTTTTGCCTTTAAAGTGTATTTACTTTTACTTTTTTACGTTAAGTGTATTTATATTTACCATAAAATATATCCGAAGTATTTTAAATTTATGGCCAGAAAAAAAATCATCACATAAAAGTTTATAGAGAATCGAGTACATTTTCAGAGATAAATGATTGAAGATATAGTTCATTTTTCCAAATTAAAATGACAATAATAATAATAATAATATTTTCAAATGTGTAAAATTATTACCTAACTGTACATTAGAAATATATATAGGGTATTATATATTACACTAAATTAACTAAAAAATGCAATAGTAAAAAGTACGGGCATTAGAAAACTAGTATGTTGTGGCCACCACAAGACTTTCTTCTATATTTTCCTATACAAATACACTCATTAACAATATTAAAAAAATACGATTTTTTTTTTTTTTTTTCAGTTTTTTTTTTTTTTTTTTTTTTTTTCGTTAAAAATAAAAAAAAAATCGATAACTTCATTTTAAATTATCACATATTTATAGTTCAACCATTCGTTTTAAAGGTATTGACGAGACCTTTCGAAAGATAACTATCTTGATATAGGACAAAATTTTGTATAAATGTGCATAAAGAGAATTATTTTTCAGTAATCATTATAAAATTTACAAGAATTATTTATAATAGAGATAGTCAACTGGGAAAATTTTTTTGTATGTGTAGGAGCCTCGCCACCCTCCCTGGGGGGGAAGTCCCCCCTCGAGGGAAGTAAATTTTCAAGATGGGTATCTTTCGAAAGGTCTCGTCAATACCTTTAAAACGAATGGTTGAACTATAAATCTGTGATAATTTAAAACAAAGTTATTGATTTTTTTTTTTACGAAATTTAACCAAACTTGGTATTTAGTTGGCCCCTGACATAAACTGGTGCTGGTTAGATTTGGGGATCAATCGCTCAACAGGTAGTGCTGTGATCGTATTTTTTCTAAATTTTTAACATGGCAGTACAGGACAAAGTTTCGTATAAATGTACACAATGAGAGTTATTCTTAACCTGTGATTGTAAAATTAATATGAATTATTGATAATAGTAGTAGTTAATAAGGAAAAAAATTTTGTGCATGTGGGGGCATCGCTTCCCCCCACACACACACACACCTGGGGGGGGGTAAATTTTCAAGATGGGTATCTTTCGAAAGGTTTCGTCAATACCTTTAAAAAGAATGGTTGAACTATAAATATGTGTTAATTTTAAACAAAGTTATCGATTTTTTTTACTTTTAACAAAAAAAAAAAAAAAAAACTTGAAAAAAAAAAAAAATTTTTTTTTTTTTTATGTTACTAAGTGAATTTGTATAGGAAAATATAGAAGAAAGTCTTGTGGTGGCCACAACATACTAGTTATATTAAGTTTTCGATCGTCAAATACAAAAGTCGCCAAAGATGACAGATACCATCTATGCCAAAATGGGTACTATATATACATTTTTTTCTTTAACAAGCAGTTATACCGAAGAATTCATCGCCAAATAGTGACAAAAATTTGAAAGGGGTCATATAATAAAACTGTAATGCAAAATGATCTAGATATTATGAATTTCTAGTCTGAAAAAAATATTGATTTTCAGTATATTTCATAAAATCTTAATATATATAAATCTCGTGTCACAATGTTTGTCCTCAATGGACTCCTAAACCACTTAACCGATTATAATAAAATTCGCACACCATGTGCAGTTCGATCCAACTTGAGAGATAGGATAGTTTAAATCTCAAATTATAGTCGCAATTTTAATTTATTGCTAATTATCTGTATATATATATAAATTACGTGTCACGATGTTTGTCCGGGGTAAACTCCTAAACTAAGGAACCGATTTTAATGAAATTTTGCACACTGTGTGCAGTTTGGTCCAACTTGAGAGATAGGATAGTTTTTATCTCAATTTATTGTCACAATATTGTTTTATTGCAATTATTTGTTAATTATAGACCTTTATTAAAGTTGCTCCAAAATATCTGTGAGTTCCATTAATTTAATTGTTGCCAAAAAAAATAAAATAAAAATAAAAAAAATACGAGTTCATTTTCTTTCGACATAAAAATAAATACATTTAATCAAACGTGAACTTTAAAAAATTATAAAAAGTTAAATTATGCATCTCACGAAAATTGACGTCATAATCAATTTAAAGATTTTATACACATTGATAAAGTGCTAATGTAGTTCTATCATAGATATAGTAATATATATAGATCTCTCATCCCCATGTTATCGTACAAAGATTTTTGATGCCGAAAAAAAAAAAAAATAAATAAATAAAAGCTTTGGAAACAGCCATTAAGTGGTATTGAAAAAAAAAAAAAAAAAAGAAAAGAAAAGAAAGAAAGAAATATGAATTTGAAACTGTAACTGGAGTCTTCCATTCCCCTTTAGCAAATAAATTATTCATAAATTTTATTTGCTAAAATATTAGTATGTATTCCCGTGTGTATTCACTCGGGGAAAGACGGCCATATTTTGGTAAAAACGTCGTCTTTTCCCAAATGAAAAGGAATAACTTTTTTCTCCCCAATGATCACTCTATTCTATATATGCTATACTATACGCAAGCGAAGTGTGACTCACTGACCGTCTGTGCAGCCAAGAAAAAGATTTCCTATGTTAATTGCCCACTGGATTTTTTGTAAGAAATTATTAAAAATCGAGGAAATTTATTTCCCGATTTTAAACCTTATATTTGGGTATAGATATGTATTAGTTATCGCGGGTGTTAGATGGAATTATTTTGCTGTCAAATTGACAAAATTTTAATTTTAAATTTCAAAACTCTGTCGCCCTTGGCTTTTATTATTATTATTATTTGGCGATCAAAAGCGTAACACGAAAAAAAAATAACCATGTTAAAATAACCATGATTTTTGAAAGGAATTAAATATTTTCGCCAGATAATTTGGCGATATTCTTTTTTTTTCGCCAAGGATGACAGAAATGAAATCTATGCCGCTGCAAAATATTAGTATCTTACATCAGATATTTTATTTAGACATTTGAAAACAAATTTGACTTCAAAATATGATAGAATATTTATCATTTTCCTTTTAATTAGTATATTATTAGTATATTAAAATTTAAAAGCATAGTATATAAAAAGTTTTTTTTTTTTTTTTTATCTTATAATTATTCCTATCTTAATCCTCAATGTTTCCCATCTTTATTAACTTGAATTTACTATTAAAATTTTAACATACTCAAAAACTTCTCATCACTTCGTTAAAATACACTAAACTTTTCCAAAATCTTTTTCTATTTAAAATGATACATGTATTTACTTTAAATGTCCAATATTTCATAAGATTTCCAATTTTAAAGTTTTAAAATATTTATCAAATTTACTTATTTTTCTGGTTTAGCCTTATTGTTTTCCTTTTTATAACTACAGCTGTTGCCCTCTTTAAAATATTTAAAATGATGAGGTCATTTAATAGTAAAATTATCCATTATAGCATATATTATATTTCACTCCTCCATAAAAATTGATTTTAAAATCGTCTGTTTCTTTTATACTTTTATTTTAATAGAATTTTAATAGAATTTAATTTATATATTAGTCATTTTAGCAATTTTATCCAAAGTAGCAATAGAAATAATATATATCACTTCTCCATTAAAATTTATAGGACCCTACAATAAAATTAATATGTGCTTAATATCAACACTACGAAAATTTTTATCAATCGCTTCCAAATTTTGACATAAGTTTCAAATCTCAACCCTGTGGGTTTTTACATCGGCTACAACGTTTTCGTCTTTGTTTGTAAATAATAATTTGACTGTACTAAATAGTTTACAGTATAATTCAACGTATAACTTAGTCACAGCAACGCGTGGCTGGGTCTGCTAGTAAATAAATAAATATAAATATAGTATTCAATATTATGTATTTGAATTTGAATTTGACATTGAATGCTACGATTTCTATAACATTTTTCTGCTTTCGTCTTGCATTATGCACTATTAATATTCCTATTCAGTGAAAGGCAGAGCAGCGAATAGGCGGACAGAGTCCAGCAGGTTTTAATAAGTGAAGCGAGTCTGTGGGAGGCGAAGCCTCCCTTGGGGGTTGGTGAGCAGAGCGAGCAGGGTGCAAGGCTAAGCCCCCTAGTATTTTAAAAGATTTATCTATCAATAAAATCAGATTTATTGATATATCATATAATCAGAATTTTTAACTGTTGTTATTTAAGTAAAAGAAGCCATGCTAAATTAAATAGAACATTTTTCGCCCTGTGAAAAATCCCAAACCTATAAATAAACTAATGTAAGATAAAAAAAATTACCTGAAACTCACAAACACATTTTTCATAACTAGCTAAAGAAGCAAACAAAAAGCCTTTTAATTGTGATGTCATAATAGCAGCAATCACATTAAATATTTGGTTTCTTAAATGATCTGGAATTTGCTTCTTCTTAAGACCATTTTTGATGTTGTTTTGGAGAAGAGGATACCACCTGCAATCAAAACATATAAGAAAGGAATTCAGTGTAACAATTATAATAAAACAAAGACTATTTAGAAAACAATTATGGAAAATTTAAGAATAAAAATATTGAAATAAATTTTAATATTTAAACAATAAGAATTCGGGAAGCACACAAATTTTTCACACGCAACAAACTTGTTTTTATATATTTTATGAGATTAATATATATTTGTGTAAATTGGATGAAAATATATACATGGAAAAATATTTGTTTCTATATTTTAATAGAAATTTTGAGACATTTAAGAAAGTATGCATCTGTAATTTACTAATCTTTAATATACAGGGCCACATAAATTGAATTTGAAGGTCACATACAGTCATTGGCAGTGAGTGTCACTGATTTAATTTAACAGTGATTCCACAGAGCACAAAACTTTTATGCAGTGCAAAATGAAAGAATATTAAAAATTTAAAGCTTGTTTTGTCAAGCTTTAGTATAACATAGTTATTATAAGAATTATTTATTTTACAGTGCAATAATACTCAAAACTATGTTATATTAGTTTTATCACACTTCTTCAATCTAATTACAGTAAACTAAAAGATGATCTCATTTTTAACAGTTTTCTTTGTACAGTGCGACGCAAAAGTTTAGACAATGACGTTATTCATCTTTAAAATTTAGAATTATGACGTCAGAATTACAAAAACCTGTATATATATTTAAAATATGTTTTAAAATGATATAATCAAAAGACAGTCATTTCATTTGCAATAATTTTAATTTTTTTGATAAAAATGAAAATTTGCTTGTCGCAAAAGTTTAGACACGATTATGAGTTTCTGTGAATATTTGCTGGCATATGCAAATTTAAAATTGTTGATATCACAGATTTTGAGTACTTAAGTTCTGCAAATGATAACGCTTCGTAGTAGACATGCCACGAGCTAAAAAAATCTGGAGTGACTCCACTCGACTTTCCGAACATTGAGTAATTAACAGTTTTGTTGATAAAGTAAAGAAAGAGGAGTTAGTCAGTCTTAGTCAGTCTAAGAACGGGATTCGACAAGGATTTATTTAACAAAACAATATTAAGTGTACTTTTTTTATATAGGAATTTATGCTATTGTTCGGAGACTTTTGTTACCGACTGTATGTGTGTATGTCTATGAGTGAACACGCTAGCGTCTAAACGCTTTGTTAGAATAAGCTGAAAGTTCGTGCGTATATTGTAAGTCACCATAGTACGAACCCTATTGATTTTGGTGAATCTAGAACTTATAGTTTTTTTACAGGGACACCAGGAAAAATTCTTTATCATTATGGCCTATGGGGCCAAATTTTTAAAAGTGTGATAGCGTCTAAACGCCTTATTAATCTGAGAAAAATATTTGTACACATGTTAAAGGTCACAGTTGCACAAACTGTATAGATTTTGGTGAATTTAGCACTTACAGTTTTTTTTACAGGGACACAAAGAAAAATTCTTCATCATTATGGCGTATGGGACCAAATTTTAAAAAGTGCGACAGCATCTAAATACCTTATTCAATTGAGCTGAAATTTTATATGAATATTATAAATCACTTTTGCCCTAACTGTAAGCTATTTGGTGAATCTAGCATTTATAGGGTTTTACAGGGACACAACGAAAAATTCTTTATCATTATGATCAAGGGCTCAAAGTTCAGTAGCGTGAAATAAAACATAGTGTAATATATGGAGAAAAATACTCAAACACTCTATTATGTTTTTCTCTCTTTTATTTGTTTAACAACTCCTCTTTCTTTACTTTATCTACAAAACTGTTAATTAACTCAATGTTCGGAAAGTCGAGTGGAGTCACTCCAGATATTTTAGCTCGCGGCATGTCGACTACAAAGCGATATCATTTGCAGAACTTAAGTACTCAAAACTGTGACATCATCGATTTTAAATTTGCATATGCCAGCAAATATTCACAGAAACTCATAATCGTGTCTAAACTTTTGCGACAAGCAAATTTTTATTTTTATCAAAAAAATTAAAATTATTGCAAATCAAACGACTGTCTTTTGATTATAGCATTTTAAAACATATTTTAAATATATATACAGGTTTTTGTAATTCTGACGTCATAATTCTAAATTTTAAAGAAGAATAACGTCATTGTCTAAACTTTTGCGTCGCACTGTACATATATTTTCCTTTTAACCACACTATATATTTGTGATCAGTAAGTTCTAAAACTGGTACAAATATAGATATTATGCAGTGCTTTTTGCAGGTTTGCTTATTTTTATTAAATAGTCATAGTTTTGTATAATTTGATTTTTCTTCATATAAAAGCAACTTCGTATTTATAAAATAAAATTTCTTTTACGATAGATTATACTTTAATGATTATTTATAAACAAGAGAGAAAAGAGAAAGAAAAGAATAGAAAGAGAAAGAAAAGAAAAACCTTGAAATTTATTTATTTTTAACTATATCTAACTGATTTTTTTAAAGGTATTTCTCACATGACTTCCTTATACACTTTTAGAAATATACATAATGTTAAAAAACATTGACATTGGACCAGAAACAGTTGGCTAAAAATATTTTAAAAAATGAATTATCACCGTGTTCTGATCTTTTCTGAAAGTTAGTTAACCCGTTAGTAGTCGCTATAGACAGCGCCACCTATTACAGGTTGTGCACTTTTTATTTAATTGTCACCAATAATTTTAAGAAGTGATGTGATCGACGTTTCTTCGATTTTATTCGCGTTTTATGTATATTAAATGTCATTTCTAGAAATTTTTGGTGGCTATTGAATAAAAAAATCTGGTAACACTGAAGTATGTGCGGCAAATCCACCAACTAGCGACTACTAACGGGTTAAAAACCGATTGCAAGCTTTGTACTGGTAACGCTGACAAAGGCAGCAGGGACCCGAAAAAATTGTCTAAAAGTATTAAAAAATGGCATTTTCAAGGTGTTCTGAACTATTCTGAAAGTTTCAAATATCTACCTACTCGGGAAGTTAATAAAATAAATTTTTTGTTGAACCATATAAACGCTGCCGAAGGCAGCAAGGACCTGAAACAGTTGGCTAAAACTATTAAAAAGATGCATATTCACCGTGTTCTGAACTATTCTGAAAGTTTCAAATGTCTAGTTAGTCGGGAAGTTAGTTAAATAAATTTTCTGTTGTACCATGTAAATGCTGCCGAAGGCAGCAGTGAGTCGAAACAATTGGCCAAAAATATTTTTAAAATGTATAGTCACCATGTTCTGAGCTTTTCCGGAAGTTTTAAATGTCTAGCTAGTCGGGAAGTCAGTTAAAAAACGATTCCAAGATTTGAACTGGTAACGCTGCCAAAGACAGCAGGGACCCTACACAGTTGGATAAAAGTATTAAAAATATGCATTTTCACCGTGTTCTGATCTAGTCTGAAAGTTTCAAATGCCTAGCTAGTCGGGAAGTTAGCTAAACAAAATTTCTGTTGAATCGCATAAATGCTGCTGAAGGCAGCAGATATTGGAAACAGTTGGCTAAAAATATTTAAAAAATGCATTGTCAACGTCTTCTGAGCTTTTCTGAAAGTTTCAAACGTCTAGCTATTCGAAAAGTCAGTTAAATTGCAAGATTTGTCTAAACCGTTTTGTGTTATTACCGTTTTTTAATACATTATGGCCAAAACCTATACATTTTTGTCATTATGAACCTAATTTTCCTAAATATCTCCAAAACGGAAAATCATAGAAAGTCCAAAAAGGGAGGTGCACAACTAGATGTTAAAACAAACCTATGTACCAATTCGCAACTTTCTACGTCGAACCGTTTTTGAGTTATGCGACATACACACACACAGACACACACACACACATACAGACGTCACGAAAAATCATGGAAAATCCCTTATATCTCTAAAACGAGAGCTCGTGTTAAGACGACACTTGCAGGTGTGCAACTAGACATCATGACAGTCACATGTATAAATTGGCAACATTCAGCGATCATTCATTTTCGAGCAATGTGAAATACAAAATCCATTTCGCAAATCGGGATTACTATACTTCCTTATACTTTGTATAAGGAAGTAAAAAAGAATCATTTCTAACTTTCTATTTTTTCTTTTGTGTGTGTGTGTATGCATATATATAACATTTTTTTTCCCCATGTTAGAATGAAATCATGAATCATAACTAGCCAATTTCCACAGTTATGTAACTTGAGAATAATTGAAGTAGTTGATAAAATCTTAAAAAATGTAAAATCATAATAGCAAAACCTGAAGTTTTACATGTGTATGATGAGTATCTAAATCTATTTTTAAGAAATAAACTTATTAATAAGGTAATATAATCTTAAAGTTCCGGGGACAACAAACTTCCAATAAAAACTTTAAGTTACTTTAAGCAGCTAGACAATTTCCTATTTCTTATTTTTATATCACTTTTCCAACAACAAAAAATTTACAATTACTCTCATCAAATTTTAATTAACTAGATACAACCAGTAAGTAAAACTACATAATTAGAACTTTTTGGGATTTATAATCTATATACACTCTACTTAGGACACATTTCCTACAGTGCGATGGGGCAAGTGCCTGGACCCACATTATTTATAATAGAACTCCCAAATCAGCTGCCTTTTGAAATTAAAAATTGTTTGCAAAATGATCTGTATTGTTCAGAAAAACTTTAAAGTTATTAAAATCCACGATCTGACAAATAGAAAGAAAGTTAGAAACCTAATAACATAATGTCTCGTGGCACAATTTATATTTTTAAAAATGTAGTTACTATCAGCTTTCATACTACTATTGATGTCTTTAAATTTTGAATATTGGCACATAATTCTCAGTTATTCTATCAAAAAAAAAAAAAAAAAAAAAAAAGAGGAAATAATCTGAGAAATTTGAGTTGACCATTTATATCGAATTATTTTAACCACTTAAAATGATATTAATTTATTTATCATATTGATAAATCCAGGTTTTAACTTTTTGGGAACCATTTTTATAAAAAATAAATATTATTGTGATTTCTTTATTTTCTTTCTTTTTTTTTTTTTTTTTGGGGGGGGGGGGGATGAGAGGAGGGAGATTTTTTTAAATCTTCCATTTTTAGCAGCCACTTTATACAATGTTTAATATCAAGTTAATAGTGATTTGTTGGATCAAGTATAGGTAGTCATTAAAAATAATACTCAAATTTGGAAAACAATTTCTAAAAGGATCATTAAAAAAAAAAAAAAAAAAAAAAAAAATTGTTCAATGTGTGAAGGGGCAGCTAATGGGTACAAATTTCCCCCTGGATCGACCCCTGAAAACACTCATAATAGCTTTAGAATTATTAAATATTTAATATCCAACAGATGCCAATGAAAAAAATCTTTAGATGTTCATTTATTCATTTATTTTGTTATTTCTTGACACTAAAAGAAACATTTACTTGCATGTAAATAATAATGAAATAAAACTTTACAAGAATTTCAAATTGTATGGCATAACAAAATTCTGATAAAAATGTTATAACAGCTTTAAAGTTATTAAATGTACTATGCAGATGCTTTTTTTTTTTACAATAGTAAGAAATGCTTAAACATTGTTACATATTATAATTATATTAATTATTTTATAATTTTTATAACTAATAATTCATAATATACATTTATTTTACTTATGATTTTATTATAAGAGTGCGAGAGGTAGAAAAACTATGTCCTGCTATTAGGTCTCACTAATATACGGTACCAAAATTAAAATGTTCAGTAGATGCTGAGATATAGTAAAATTGTATAATATGTGCATAATCATAGTTCTTCAATAATAGCAACACCACCTGTCATTCGATACACACAAATCAAAGTGTGTGGGTAAGGTACTGCTGTAAGCAGTGGAGATCCAGATTAGACACAGTGCAGTGCAAGAAAGGATGCTGCCAATTTTTTTTGAAAATTCATTTAAATATAGTGACTAACAAAACTAAAAAAGAAACTGCTAGTATTCAAAAAGTAAGTTACACTTGTTCCCCTACAGATGACAGCATTATGAAATAAGACCAAAGCTCGCACAGGTGATTTCATTTGCTGTAAATTCAATATAATAATCCCATTTAGCTCATCTTTAACTATAAAAAATTCATGTCTTAATGATCGCGATTTTACTAGACCTGCTGGGGGTGTTTATAAAATCTTAATAAAACTAAATTCTGATGCTTTCTACTATATTGGCTAAACGTGTTAAAAAAGGAAATAGCTCAACTCTTGTTGACTTTGTATATAAAAATTCTGGCACTACTCCTATTTGGAGTATCTCACAAGTTCTTTTCGACAGCACAGAAAATTTCAGAATTATATTTTTCTGAGGCAGTAATCATTACAAAATGCAAAACTTCTATTCACCACAAAGATTCAGCTATTCTTTCCAAAGTTTAATTTTGTGGAATTGAATTTTGTGGAATAAATTAATGTAATGGAATTGTGTGAATATTTAATGCTTTAATAACATATTTTGCTAGTTTCTAGACTGTTTTTTTTTTTATTTTAAGATCAGTTCATGCCCAGATTTTGATTTCTCCATGGCCTTTAGTTCTCATGAAGTTCCTATGTTCCAGTGTTCAAGTTCCTAAACACACGCCCTCCCCGCCATCATCTTTTTCGACAAATAGAGTTATAAGATTAGTTTGACTACTCCAAGATGATATATCCATTGTCATTCTCATCATTTATCTTACAAGACCCTTCTAGATGCCTTTAAAGTCCCCCCCCCCCCACACACACAGCATATCTTCTCCAAATGACTTCCTCAGGATATCTTTTGGATGAACAGGACATCTATGGACAACCTACAGACATCTTCAGGATGTAGGATGTATTACGGACAAGTGTGTTGTTAGGACCTGGGCTCTAAGTTTCCGTACTTTCAGGGCTTTTCAGAGAGTTTCCTGCACAAGTGTTTGCTGTTAATAATTGCTGTGGTTGCTGTGCAGTTCGAGAAAAAATGGCATATCAGTTGGAAACTTTCTCCAACATGGAAGTACATAGAACAGTATGATTTTTGTGGGTAAAATATTGTTTGAGTACGGAGATTTAGCATGAAATATGGACAGTAAAATCATACTCAGCCATTGTGAAATGATGCCAGCACTTCGAAGACAGTTGGAGAGATTTAAACACAATTAGAAAGCCAAATAAGGCAACAATGCAAAGCACATTTGACAAGGTGCAGCAGGTGTAAGGCTATATTCTAAGTAATTGCAGACTGAATGTCAAACACACTGCAAAGGACTTGGAAATGTCTTTTTTGTGGCGCTCATTCTATCGCCTGCCACTAGCTTTAAGTTTGTTAGTTCAGTCTGGTTCTAAATTGGCTCCAGAATCAAGGAGCAAGTTTCTATTATGAGAGCTTCAAATGATTAGTACAGTGTTCTGACAAATGCTTGCAGCAATGCAGAAATTGTGAAGAGAAGAGAAAAAGTGTATTGTATGTGTCATATTGTAGAGCACTTCTAAATAAGTTGTTTTTGACCTTCATGGTTTGAGTGTAACTTATTTTTTGGTTGGTTGATTGATTGGGTTTTACATCACACTAGTGCTGTGCAATGGGCAATTGGCAATGATCTGGGACCCACCCCTAGAGGAGTTCTGGAGACATACCATCACAATTTTGATCCTAAATCGAGAGGATGGCTCCCCTGGTTTGGTAACCCTCAGCGGTATAATTTTGATGGGAACATGGAAGACACAGCAGCCACGACAGATTTTATGTGCACCCGCCAAGCCACTATTAGTGTAGACGACGGTCTTTGGTTGGCTCGAGTACCAAACCCACAATTTTTCAATTACGACCCCGGCACTCTACCAACTAGGGCGATTCATTTTATAATGGTAAAAATTTAAGTTGAAGCTAGCGATCAGGGCACCCCTTAATTTAGTTCCATTTAAAGGAGTAAACATTTTCCTGGAATTTCATGGTCATACCTCATTTAGAAGGCAGTGCTCATCAAGTGTGAAAAAGTCAAAAAATGTAAATTTTTTTATATTTTGTAGGATGAAAAAAAAAAAAAAAACACCAAATAAACATGTAGATGCCTATATTTATTTGTAATAATTACATTTACATTAAAAAAAATATTGTAATAATATGTATACATGATAACTGCTTCAGTTGTGGTTTTGTGATATGTCTTTGATATTTAGCTTATAAAATAGCAAAGAAGTTCTGCAGCTGGCAAAATCTGACAGTTCACAATCCACATTCAGTAACACAGAATTTCCTCTCACCATTCGCTGTGGAGATACTTTTGTAAGATTTTCAACAATGCAAAGTTTTCCTCCGGTGACTTTTTCAGGAAATAGAGCAAGACCAACCAGCTCATCACAGAGATACCATAAGTGAGGTTGCAGAGCTTTTCTTATAGTGATACTTATCTCATTATCAAGAACAATATATTTCCCAGTCTCTTTCCAAAAAATCAAGTCATTTATGGTAGCTTTTGCAATGATCGGAGCCTCAACCCAGTTTTTAACATACAACAATGCCCCAAACTATGCTTCTCCCTTTGGGTTAGATGGAAAACACCCTGGTTTAGGAAAATGTAAATCTTAAATGAATAAATAAGTTTGGCCACGAGCACAGTTAATTGGTCCACGTGCTCTCCAGTGAACAGTCTCCAGTGGATATCCTAGAACCAACAATGTTAGCTCAATTAACTCTAAATAGTCATCCCTGGGATGGTCTTTTATCTTCAAAAGTGGAAGCAATATTTGGACTGTAGAGTTTTTTAAGTCCTCTTCTTCAGTGGTAAGGAGCAATGGTGAATATTCAATTCGAACAATCGCAGCCCATGTTTCTTTAAATCTTTTGAACAGTGGGACCAGGAGAACTTGAAAGACCTAAGCACAGAGTAAATACTTTGCTTAGAATTATTTCCAGTACATGATGGTGACATGCAAACCACAGTAACTCTTTCTTCAATTTATGTTCTATTAAGGTGCAAGCTCCAGTTTTAGCCCCAGTATTAATTGCTGTAGTATCAAAACCCATTCCAATAACTTTATCATCAAGATCCCATGATTTCAAAATATTATGGATTGCAGTTCCAACTCTTACTCCAGCGGTGGATGCAAGTTTTGGAACTCCAAGTAGTTTTTCTTCTCTGTTTACAAATGAAACTAAAACAGGTAACCTATCGACTTTATCTGAACCTAAAATATACAGTAAGATCTTTCCGTCCCAGTGAACAACAATTGGTTCATCTTAAAAAATTTTAATTGTTATCAGAGCATAGTTTTATTACTTATATTAAAACATTTACCTTATTTAAAGCTCTGTTGATTATAGTAATTTCTGGGTGGATCCACCCTTTCATCAGTAACTCTCTCATGGTCCGCTACATTCGAAACTGACTTGATTTCTTCTTTCTGTTGACTCTTCATGAGGTGGCACCATGATTGATCTAGGTCTGTGTGCAACTCGTACCCGTTACATGCCTATTGGTTATTAATTAATTAAAAAATATATATTGATATTAATTATATTGTTATATATAGTTATATATTATATTAATTATATTGTTATTAATTATTTCAATAGTTTTGTGGTAGTAAGCGTAATCGGAGTTATTGTAGTTAGCGATTTTTCTTGTTTTATTATAATTTTGTTCGATATCAATTTTAATAAAACAAGAAAAATCGCTAACTACAATAACTTCGATTATGCTTATTACCGCAAAACTATTGAAATAATTAATAACCAATTAGCATGTAATGGGAACGAGTCGCACACAGACCTAGATCGTTCATGGCGCCACCTCATGAAGAGTCAACAGAAAGAAGAAATCAAGTCAGTTTCGAATGTAGTGGACCACGAGAGAGCTACTGATGAAAGGGCCGATCCACCCAGAAAGTACTATAATCAACAGAGCTTTAAATAAGGTAAATGTTTTAATATAAGAAACAATTGGTTCTTTTATTTCTAAATTTTTCTTTAGTTTTTCAGCTAAAAGATATTGTGCTTTTTCTCACTTTCTTTTTACTGAACTTCTATAAGTGGGCATACCAGCTGGATCATGCCCAAGTGCAGTGAAAATTGGAATAATCAGTCTCATGGCTTCACGGTCTGAAATCTTGTTTCTGTCCAAAGCACTTGCTACAGTTTCAGTAAAAAGGGTTTTCTTACATTCTGACTCAAATGTAGTTTTGTTTTTCTCTGCTGAACTTTCCAAGTATATATATATTTTTTCTTTATAGAAGGATTGTATGTTTCATCATCTGACTGATTATTACAGCTGTCTGTAAAACTTAAATTTTCTTCAAACTCGATATCAGATTTTGTTACCGGTAGTGAACAAGATGGAGATGTAGTGGAAGTTTTTCTTTTCTCTTTTCTAACTTTTCTTTTCTGGATTCTTTTTGCTTTCTATTGTACTCTTTATCTTCAGCTGCTGTTATAATCATTTTCCTGTTAGTTCTCTGATCAATTAAAAATTCTTTGTCTTCTTCAATTTTCATTACTTTCATGGCTTCTGCATGTGCAATATTAAATAGTTTTCAGATTTTTTTCAGTAAATGCTAATTTTTTAGCGTTTTGAGTTTGGGATTTTCATTCTTTATTTATTTATTTATTTTTTAGTAATAACCATTCTGAATGAACTTTTTCAAGTTTTTCAATTGAATGTTTAGTTAATTTTGTAGGAATTAAGGCTTTTTGCCATACGCTATTCAACTCTTCTATAGTACTGTCGCTGGCATTTCTAACAGATTTTTTTCTTGTAGAAAATATTGAAAACATAACAAAACTTCCCTTGTTGTGGATAGCTGATAGCTGGTTCTTGCTACTTAAAGTCCTTGACACTTAGCAAATAAACACTGTCCGAGTGATGTGTCGATGTCGATGGGGTAGACATTTCTATCAGATTTGAAATGTAGAAAAAAGTCTTTCACTAACACTTTACACTTGTATTTATATAGCTACTATTCTGGTATCTCTTAATGTATTAATATTTAAATGTACTTTTTCTTGACTAATCACTTATTTTCAAATATAAAAACACCTGAATTCGGTTCGTTCCCGAACGGGGGCTTTGCTAGTATCTACATAACATAGTATATCATATTAGTAATATATATGCCAGTTTGAAATTATGTAATTATTATTCAACTTTGTTAGAAAAATTCCTTTCATTTCAACCATCTATCTACAAGATATCTTTTGAACAGAACAGTTTTAAAAAAATGAAAAAATGAAGAAAATTGCAAGCTATTTTTGTATTTGTAAGTCGTGATGTAAAAAAAAAAAAGTAACACCTTGCCTAAAATTCTAAAGATTTAACAACAAATATTAAACATAACTAACAAATATGATATACTGACTCTGTAAGGTTCAATACAGGGGAAAAAATGGGGTTCTTTTGTTGCCCCTCGAAAACTTCAAATTCATTCAAAAAGCCTTTTTAAAAAATTTAGTTTTATAAAATTTTTCCTTGTTTCCAGAATTATTTTTAATGTTTACCTATAACTCGCTTCAATGAAACACTATTAACTTGATAATAAACATTTATGTAGAACAACTGATAAAATGAAAGGCATTACATAATTTTCTTTTCAAAAAAAATATAAAAAAAATTCACAAAAATATTTTGTTTTTCACAAAAATGTGCCGCAAAAATTAAAACCTTGATTGACTCCTGACATGTAAGTGTAAAAAGTAGGCAGTGATAGTTTTGTTTTGTATTCCTTTATTAATTAAGTTTTCAAATATGAATATTAACATTTATCAATATTAACAAAAATTTAAAAAATACTTGCACACATTTTTTACTTTAACCATATACAAGTGCATAATTATTTGTAATATGAAAATCATACATGGCTTAAAATATTTTTCTTTTGTAACTAGTTTTAATTTTACACAAAATAACTTAATAAAAAAAAAATTAAATTCAAAATTGTGATAAAATACTGAATAGAATGAAATAAGAATTCATTTTACAGTTTAGGTCAAACCAAATATTAAAAATATGAAGGTCATTTAATTTTTAATTAATTATAATTAATTATAATGACTATTATTTTTTAATACATTTTCTTTTAGTCTAAAACTTTTCTCTTTTGAAATAAACTTAAAATTCAAACCCAATAGTGTTATACTACGTTTAATATAAAAAAACAAAAAACAAATTAAACCCAAAACAAATCCTTTTGGCTCATTCAGAAGGGTAGGTTGATTTCTTTTTATTTATCAAGTAGCCACAAATTATTAATGGACTTGGTAGAAACATTGATGTAGTCTATGTACATATGGAGTTTTAAGCAAATCGGTTCATGAATACATTTTTATTTGAATTTAAAAATTTCTAGTGGCTGGCATTTGGAAACAAAATGGCAGGCCAAGTTTGCAAATAAATATATCAAATGCACTTGTGAGATAAGTCTACTGTACAAATTTAGTTAGCAATTAATCCCAGATATTTGTAAGGTAAGTCCACTGTCCAACTTTGGTTCGAATAAATTCAGTATTTCTAAAGCGATAACAAATCCTTAAGTGGAAGTGTTCAAGTGGACGCAACTTGGAAACAAAATTGCGGAGGAACTTGCCCACCAAAATCATAGATATTTGAATGATAAATCCATTTTTCAACTTTGGTACGAATTGATTAATTATTTCAAAAGTTATCGTACTAACAAATTTTCAAGTGGCTGCCACTAGGAAACAATATCATGGAGCAAGTTGATCAGCAAACTCATCCTAGATATTTGAAGCATAAGTTCACTGTCTAACTTAGGTTCAAATCACTGCAGTGTTTCAAAAGTTATTGTTATGACAAATTTTCAAGTGGCAGTCTAAGTGGCTGCAACTTGGATAGAAAATTTCGGAACAAGTTGCCCAGTAACCTCATCCAAGATAATTATATTATAAGATGAATGTTCAAATTTAGTTTGAATTAAATCAGAATTAAAAAAATTATCATGTTTATAAATTTTCATGTGGTAACCTAATTTCAAGTTGTCTAGCTTTGTTTATAACATCCGCACTTTGTTAAAAATGATGGATAAAGTTCATTAATAAACTTGGTTGTGGCCATTATATAGTCTATGTATACATTTGTCTCAACCAAATCCGGTCTTAAATATGCTCTTTACAATGTGAATTTGAAATTTTCAAGTGACCTCCATTTGAAAACAAATAGGAGGAGCACTTTTTAAAAAATAATTTATTATATTTTTACTTATATTTTTTTACTTGATATCATTATATATAATAAATATAATTGTAGTACAATAATTATATGTATAATTATTATATATATAGTTAATATTAGGGGAGAACCGTGTATTATGGACCATCGTGTAATACGGACCTGTTCAACACTAGATGGTGAAACCATCTCACTGTGTTTAGTGAATATTATTTTTATCTAAAGCAGGAAGTGACTTGTACATGCGTACCCGTATTTGGACGATTACGAAATTGAATTTTCAGTTTATATGATCACTGATGTAACAAGTATGTTAAAATGAAAGTATTACTTTCTACTTTTAGGTAATTGTAATATAATTTTTGCGTTAATAGTAGCAAATGTACTTATTTTACGAACAATTTAGGCATGTTTAATGGGCATCAATTTGCATAGCAATTTTTGATTGAAAACCACATTGCTTTGTTTACGCGTATAATATGAACCATGCTGTGTTGTGTAATATGGACCAGTGATCCATAATAAAAACAGAGAGATTTTGTTAATGCTCGGCGTACATATCTTTCATACTCAAAATCTTGAGGCTATAGAATAGGCCAGGGAAGCAGAGGTAATCAAATTATCACTTCTTTTGCACACTACCCATTGGATATAACCTTTAGACCTCCCCTTTTTTTTTTGTCCATTTCTACTATTCCCAAGAGATGTACAAGTGTGTAAGGGAACATGCTGGACAGTTCGTTTCACAATTCCAAGTGTGTCAACTGTTGGGGAATGGGAAGGACCACTATGGACCACTTGGTCCATATTACAAATACGTTCATATAATATGGACCACCGATACATAAATAAAATAATTATTTTCTGCAATTATTAATAGTTCCTAGAGTACTTTACCAAGTTTAAACTATGTAACTACGCAATTGTAATTAGCAGCCACCAAATATTTAGGTTTTATGAGCATTCTTGCTTAGGGGGTCCATAATACACGGTTCTCCCCGATACCTACATAACATAGTATATCATATTAGTGATATATATGCCAGTTTGAAATAATGTAATTATTTTTCAACTTTGTTAGAAAAATTCCTTTCTTTTCAACTATCTATCTATCTACAAAATATCTTTTGAACGGAACAGTTTAAAAAAATAAAAAATGTAAAAAAATGAAGAAAATTGCAAGCCATTTTTGTATTTGTAAGTCATGATGCAGAAAAAAAAATGTAATACCTTGCCTAAAATTCTAAGGATTTAACAACAAATATTAAACATAACTAACAAATATGATATATTGACCCTTTAAGGTTCGATACAGAAAAAAAATGGGGTTCTTTTGTTGCCCCTCGAAAACTTCAAATTCATTAAAACAGCCTTTTTAAAAGATTAAATTTTATAAAAATGATCTTTTTATAAAATTTTTCATTGTTTCCAGAATTATTTTTAATGTTTGCCTATATCATTAACAACTGATAAAATGGAAGGCATTACATAATTTTCTTTTCAAAAAAAAAAAAAAAAAAATTCACAAAAGTGGCCCCCAAAAATTAAGACCTTGATTGACTCCTGGCATGCAAGTGTAAAAAGTAGGCAGTGATAATTTTGTTTTGTATTCCTTAATTAATTAAGTTTTCAAATATGAATATTGGCATTTATCAATATTAACAAAAATTTAAAAAATACTAGCACACATTTTTTACTTTAACTGAAAAGCGTACATGGAAGGCTTAAAATATTTTTCTTTTGTAACTAGTTTTAATTTTGCACAAAATAACTTAACAATAAAAAATTAATTAAATTCAAAATTGTGATAAAATACTGAATAGAATGAAATAAAAATTCATTTTACAGTTTAGGCCAAACCAAATATTAAGAACATGAAAAACCAAATATGAAGAATATGGAAGTCCTTTAATTTTTAATTAATTATAATTACTATTATTTTTAAATACGTTTTCTTTTAGTCTAAAACTTTTCTCTTTTGAAATAAACTTAAAATTCAAACCCAACAGTGTTATTCTACGTTTAATATAAGAAAAATAATTAAACCCAAAACAAATCCTTTCGGCTCATTCGGAAGGGTAGGTTGATTTCTTTTTATTTATCAAGTAGCCACAAATTATTAATGGCTACAAATTATTAATACACTTGGTAGAAATATTAATTTAGGCTGTGCACATATGGAGTTTTAAGCAAATCGGTTCATGAATACTTTTTTATGTGAATTAAAAATTTTCAAGTGGCTGGCATTTGGAAACAAAAAGATGGAGCAACTTGGTTGACGAACTCATCCAAGATATTTATAAGTTCACTGTCCAAATTTGGTTCAATTTGGAGTATTATTGCGAAAGTTATTGTGATTACAACAGGGCTGCCAACTTCTGGGAGTGCTAAAGTGTAGTTAAAAAACAAGAAAAAGTGTAGTTTTAAGCTACAAAGTGTAGTCGCTAAAAAATAAGAAAATGCTTAAAATATAAATAAGCATAAAATCTTTTGTTTACATTAAAACTTACTTTCTAAAACTTATTAACTTTGAATAATCTAACATACAGAAATAATACATCGGCTTGTTGCAATATAACATGACAATCATAAAGTCCACCATGATTTATGTGAAAATTGCTGTTACATATTGTACAATCATACGCCTGATGGGGTGATGAATCTACAGATCGCAAACATGGCCATTTAGCAGAATACTCCGATAGAAATTTTTGATCAGGAACTTTTTTCTTCTTCTTTCGATTATCACCATCATCGCTCATTTTATCTTAAAATACTATTAAATAAAAAACTAAACAAATTTGTCCACTTTTATGTAAAAAAATAAATAAATGCAGAAATGCGAGTCCAGCCGATAACAAACACACAATACCGAAAAACGAAAGTAAACAGATTAGATCTCTAGCGATAGAAAAGGACTTCTCCAAACATCCAATCACCGCGTGTTACTGACGTGCGCATATGCAGTCACACTACCGTCATAGTTTATGAGAACGAAACGAAACAACTTACCAAGTTGTTCAAGAGAGGAGTTTTCAAGCTGGAGTTTTCAAGCTACTTCATCCGTAACCGCGATTTGCAGATATGGTGCATAATCTGAGTTCGCTCGTTATAAACAAGAACGATGAGGAAAGGAAAAGCGTAGCTTTAAATATGCGATGTATAGAGTGTAGCAGAAGGCGTAGTTGTTGGCAGCCCTGTTACAAAATTTTCATTATATATAGAGAGATAGATATATAGATAAACAAAGTGATCGCAATAGGTCGATGTTTAAAAAATCAACCTAAAAAACCACCCAGGCTGAGCTTTTTTTTTTTTTTTTTTTTAAAGTTTATTAAAACCCTAACCAAAACAGATGCTAAACCATTACCTAGAATTGATACTTTATTACATAAATTAGCTCAGGCAAAAACTTTTTCCATTCTGGGTTTGGCCAGTGGATTTTAGTATATACTTATCCACCCGAAATATACAGAAGAATTAGCATTCGCCACTACTTTTGGCTTGTATGAACGGCTTGTGTTACCATTTGGTCTCAAAAATGCCCCTGCAATATTTAGTTCTTTATTACTTATAAAAACTTAATTTTAAATAAGTCGACTTGACTTTAATTATTATTTTATTTTATTATTTAATTATTTATTTTACTCTCTTCAAAATACTGATACTGCATCATAAATCATATAGCATATACATAACTGTTTATTAAAATTTTGTAAAAGATATTAACAAAAAAAATAAATGACATACGTTTTTTGTAAAATATCCTGTGCACTCATTACTTTCAATTTGATGTTGTGCAGGTATTCTGAAGCTGTATATGGATTTGGTCTTTTAAGATCAGTTAAACTGACAAAGGTTAAGTTGCTACATGTGCTTAACCATACATCCAGTAAGTGCAATATACATTTATTAGAAAGTACATAACGTTCTGAAATTTTTTTCCTGTATTTACATGTTGGAGATGAAGTGATAGTCAAAAATTTTAACATCTCTTGGAAATAGCTCGACTTAGGTGCATAATTCATTTTTCCAGTAGCTTGCAAAGAATCCACTATATTTAAAGAAACGAAATAAATTAATAAAAGAGCAAAAGACTCTTAAACAAATTTATAAATTAAAATAAACACATATACTGATTAACAAATAACAAACCCAAAAACTTACTGTCTTTTAAGCAAAGAAATGAGTAATGAATATCTATCTTTTTATTAAATATAAATGCTGTATAAAATGTTTTGCAAAAAAACTTGGTTAAATCTTGAAATACTGAAACTTTTTTTTTTTTTTTTTTTTTAAACTTTTAATGTTTTCTTTATATATTAAAAAAAGTTTCTGCTGTCGCTGTCAGTTTTTTTTTTCTTTTGTGATTGCATCTCCTCGCGAACAAGAGGATCCATAGTGGAGCAAAAGGTACTTACATTTGTCAAATAATCCAATGACACATTTATCATGGTTGAAATTTCTACCAATTTAATTAACGAAGTTATTAATTAAAAACATCATGTTAATAAAGGTACTCTAATTGCCAACTTGCAAATAGTTTCTAAAAAAAATCATTGTTCTTATATCAAAAAGCAATCCACAGAAAGAAGAAAGGAAGGTACAAAATTTTGTGCATATTTTAAAAGTGATCCTTCTATAATGGATAGAGATTCAAAAATATGTCTGTACTATTCGAAAGAGTGTTTATTCCTGATTCTAATGGTATAATTGTTTTTTTTAAATACGGATTATATATATATATATATATATATATTTCTTAAGATGTCTAAAATTTTTCTTAATTTTGATAATCTCTTTTTAAGTAGAGCTTTCTAAAAAATATTCTAACAAAAAATACCTTTAGAAAGGCCATTTAATCTTCTTTCCAATCAAATAAAACTTTTAACAAAGTACGGATAAACAATTGATATTTTTTAAATTTATGAAACATTTAATTTTTCAGTAAACATTTTAAAACTCCAAAAGTTTTTGAGTTATATATATATAATATATATATATATTTTTAATATAGAGAGAGGAACAAACACTAAAACGATTGAAATCCGACTGCAAAAATTTCACAGGTTATAATTTTTTTTTTTTTTTTTTTTTGTGAAATGCACACATGAATTTTTTCAAAACTCCCATTCTAATCACTTTCTTTAAAAGCTTTGTTATTAAATTTCAATTCTGTGTAAACAAATAAAAATATAAGAAATATATCTGTACCATTCAAAAGGATGTTTTTTACAATTCCATTGTTGTAACTTTTTTTTTTTTTTTTTTTTTTTTTAAATGCAGATATTTAATGTTTTTTAACATTTTCTTTTTTAAACCCTCTAAAATTTCTGATTTTTTTTGGTTCACATTCACTCATTTCTTTTTGAATCACCTTGTACAAAAAACCAATGGTTTGTTATTATTACATCACTGCTTTTTTTTTTTTTTTTTTTTTTTTTTTTTTAGTTTGCATGTATTACACTCCTGCTCAAAAGTTTAGCAAGATTTGCAAATGATCAGTTTTTTTCAATTTAAAAACTTATCTTCGGATGAAATGTTTTCAAATATTGGGCATTTAAAGAGCTGGGTCTTCCTCATGTTTTTCAGTGAAGATTGGTTTAAGACAAAATTTAGGGGGGTCGGAAACAAATTGAGCAAAATCAATGTTTGTGATCACCCTGTATCGTTAAGTGAAAGAAATGAACTGTAACTTTAGGATATATTAATATAGTCCCAGTTCAGTTTGTGGACAAATTTGTGTTATGATAGCATATTAAATAATGGAGATATAAGAAATTATAAAAAAAAAAAAAAAAATCAACATGTTTTTTATTTATAATATACAAATTTTTTAACGAAAATTATTCCTACTTTCAGATAAGTTAGAAAAACACTTTTAAAATAATACTAGTTAATACCCGTCAAAATTTGACGAATCATGTGCAATTTAAATCTTTTCACGGCATAAACATTCCTGTTTTAATATTTTGCGTTGCTCATAACCAGTTTAAAACTCCCTGCTGTAATAAATTATCTTTTGGTTGAAGGGAAAGGGGGAATAAATTTTATGAAATTTCAATATACAAGATTTAAGCGTGCTCCATATAATAAAAATAAAATCCCAAGATTTTTCCTAATTTTACCCTAAATATGACCAAAAGAATGTGAGGAGTAATTAGAACAAAGAATTTATAAATTATGGTAAGAAAGGAGAAACAAAGCACACATCAATACTTTTCATACATATATTTTTAATTTGATTGCTAATTTTTATCTTCAACATACTTTTCTACAAACAGCATAAGACAAAGATAATGACTCGGAAAATATTTATTTAACAATAGCCGCCTTCGACGACCAGCTGGTTCGCAATCCTTGAAAAATCCGACTTTACGAAACTCTTGCTCGGTGGCGCCTGTGGTGCCTTTTTCCCGTTTCAGGTCTTACAACAGCTTAGTGACATATAGTGAAAATAGCTTAATTGAAAATTTTAATCTCAGTAAATTCCCGCTCGGTAGTGACTGCGGCGCCCTCTTCCAGTTTCAATATCTGAAACAACTGGCTCGCGCACCATGTTACGATCTTTCAAATTTCTGACTTCAGCAAAGTCCAGCTCGGTGGCGTCTGCGACGCCTTATCCCAGTTTTAGAACTGTTTAATTCCAAATCAACAAACCTTTCAAATGATGTATTTTAATTAGTAGTTGAGATACCAAAGAAAACCTAATCAGGAAACCTCGAAACGTGCAAATCGGGTGAAATCTCGAATTCCGCTTTTGATAATATAAAAGTACTTTAAAATATCTTTCGAATGATTTATTAAAAATAATTTAATCGTAATTAGAATTTGAAATACGCATATATTAGAATAAAATTTAATTTGCAATTAAAATGTAAATTTTTGTTTATTTTTCAAGTTAAAGGTGTATAGTAAGTTTTGTGCATGGTAGAGGAAAATTGAAGAATTTTGAAATTTGAAATTTTTTAATGCAGTCCAAAAACATGTGACAGAAAAAGATATTTATTTCTCTTTCGTTCTACTTTCAAAATATCGTCTGTGAAGTTGCCATGGTAACAAAAAACCCCACTGTTGTTCGAACAACAAACCCAAGAGTTTCAGAAACGTCGATTCAGAATTTCATCGAAAACTGCAGGGATACTGAAAATTAAAAAAAATTATAACTCATTCAGTTTTTGAAATTTTATCTCAATCTTCTGGGTATTCAATTGTTGAAGCGAGATCTATATACCAAAAAAAAAAAAAAAAAAAGAAATGATTTATCTCTAAACGCTTTTGAGTTATAAAATGTTTTGTGAAAAAATCGATGTTTCGTAAAATCTAAATATATGGATTGTTAATCCGTATTTTGTAAAAATGTTTATATGGTTTGAAAGAGGATTAAATGTCCTCTCCAAATATACCAGTTGTTAAGAAATGGAACAGTTACTCGGTTGTACAGGGCGTTTCAAAAAAGACGATCAAGAAAAAGAGAAATTTTTGACCCTTTTTAAAACTTTTTTTAAAAATATAAAAAATCCGCATTTAAAAAAAAAAAAATTGTACCGTAAGAATCGGTAATAAATGCTCTTTCCATAGTACAGGTGTATTTTTGATATTTCCAACAGATCGGCAGCAATCGCTTTAGAAAAACCCGCGAAATTTTTCTCTCTCTGCTTTCTCTTTTGAGAAACACGCTGAAGGGCAGAAATTATGATCCGCTCGCTTTTTAATTAGACATTGGTTAACATTTTAATTAATATCTCCGGAACTAATTAAAATTTTTAAATTCTGTTTTCACTATCAACTCGGGAAGGCTTCTGAGCACCCGTATGTCAAATTTTATACTTCTGCGTTCAGTAGGGGCTAAACATATAGATGCACAGACAGACAGAGAGACAGACAGACATCTTCTTTTATTATTATAGAAAACAGTATTAAGTGCAAATCTTTTAAATACTAATTATTAAAACAATAATTTTAGGAATATATTTTATATGGTAACAGATGGCGCCACAGTATAAAATCCTGAAATACCTTCCTGTGTAAGGAAATTTTTGGCGAAAATGCACATGACGGTAACTGATAAGAATTGTGAACTGGTTTTTTTAATACAAGCAGGCTACGACCGCTTCGCTGGTCACTATTTTTAAATGAATCATTATAATTAATGAATTCTCAAAATTGCATTAATTTTTATCATGTGAAACAAAAAAAAAAACTGTTTGGGAAAAATGTCGCAGCGGGTCCCCACTGACTTCGGCAGCGTAGACCCGTGCGCGATGCACACGCACGAATGCATATATATGAGCGCTGTGTGCGCGTATTCCTTCATCACCCTTACGAATTCTGAAAATTCCATGTTATTACTCATAAATTTCTATTCTTAAGAAAAGGAATTAAAAAAAAAAAATCATTTCTGATCGGATAAAAACTTACACCGGGTCCCCTCTGCCTTCCGTCAGCGTAGACCCGTGTGCGCGCAATGCTCACGAATTCATATATATGCTCGCTGTGCGCGCGTATTCCTTCACCACCCTTCCTGTCCCTCCACACTTTCGAAAATATCCTCATTCAACTCGTAGGCACCCAAAACCTATATACACCAATTTTAAACGATCTAACTCAATTTCTAATTTTTTGGCCCCCTTGAGGACATCTTAAAACATATAAATTAGGTGAAATCTCGAATAATTGCCATTAGCGCCCTCTATTGGATAGATTTAATGTAGGTTGTTCGATAATATAAAAGTACTTTAAAATAACTTTCGAATGATGTATTAAAAATAATTTAATCATATTCAGAATTCAAAATATTGAAATTTTAAAATATTGTAGCACAATCTGGCTGTAGAAATTTCTGTAATCTACTGTTTCTTTCAAATCAACAAAGCTTTAAAATGATGTATTACTTATGAAATTATTTTATTAATAGCTGAGATACAAAAAAAAACCTAATCAGGAGACCTTAAAACGTGTAAATTTGGTGAAATCTCGAATTCCACTTTCGATAATATAAAAGCTCTTTAAAATATCTTTCGAATGATGCATTAAAAATAATTTAATCATATTCAGAATTCGAAATATTGAAATTTTAAAATATTACAGCGTCATCTGGCAGTAGAAAATTCTGTAATCTACTGTTCAATTCCAAACCAACAAAGCTTTCAAATAATGTAATACTTATAAAATTATTTTAATTAGTAGTTGAGATACAAAGAAAAAAAAAAAAACTAATCAGGACACCTTAAAACGTGTAAATCACGTGAAATATCGAATTCCATTACTTACGGTAGTCGGTTAATGGAAGATGACAAAAATTTGTGGCGCCTACTCTTGAAATTCAATTCAAATAAGTTTCAAAATGACATATTACTTTTGAAATTATGCTAATTAGAAGCTGAGATACAAAAATGATATAAACACTATTATAAAACGACTTATGTCTGACTTTTTCGTGCTTTTCTCCGAAACTTGCGTAATTCCGGGCTAAATACTGTTAAAAATCAATGGTATGAAATGTGAAAGGAGTATCAGAATTCGAAACTCTGCAAAATATAAAAGAATAAAGGCGTTCTGGGTTTTCCGTTGTTTTCTCCGAAACAACCGTTCTTTTCTACGTTTTTGCCCCTCCCTCCCCCCCTTTCTGTCCCTTCTAGTAATTTTACAATTGAAAATATTCGCAATTGATGTATCTTTAATTACAACCTAATAATACCAATTTCAAACGCTGTAACTCTTTTTTTTTTCCCTTCCCCCCCCCCCCTCATCCTCAAGCTCTTCCTAATAATTCTACACTTTCAAAAATATTCAGAATCGAATTATCGGGCGTTAAAACCAAATATTA
Organism: Salticus scenicus; assembly: GCA_963930645.1. Taxonomy (NCBI): domain Eukaryota; kingdom Metazoa; phylum Arthropoda; class Arachnida; order Araneae; family Salticidae; genus Salticus; species Salticus scenicus. The sequence continues at coordinate 189,346,310 of OZ005652.1, forward strand.
CGAAATTTCAACGGCATATCTCAATTTAAAATATATACTGCAAAATATAAAACAAAATTTAATCTAATTTTTTTGTTTATCCGGATATTTTCATGAAAATTGAACAGTAGCTTTATAATATGCTGTCTAAGCCGAATATTAATTCAAATGTAACGTGGAGGAAAATTTGAAAAAGTTTGAAAATTGCAATTTTTATCCCCACTGTAAAACACATGACATCTTGATCGGTTACTATCATTTCCTTTTTCATGGCAGACGCCGTCTGGCATTTGAAATGATGATGCCACAAAAAATTCATACTTTAGTTAATTTTAAAAAATCTAATTGTTGTACTGATAAGCCGCTTGCACACTTAAATTCAGAAAAAATGCCCCTTTCATTTGGTACCGAAATCGTAACGATCGGACAAATATTTCTAATTTATTTTCCACTTTTTCTAATTTTAACTCTGTTAAAATATCTTTTTTTATGCAATGGCGGTACATTCTCAGTCATTGATATCGCTTTTAGATTAGACATGAGTGGACATTTTAATTAATATCTCCACAACAAATTAAAATTTTTAAATTCTGTTTTCAGGAGGAACTCTGAAAGGCTCCAGAGCATCTGTATATCAATTCTTGTACTTCTGCGTTCAGTAGGGGCTGAACGTATAAAAGAACAGACAGACAGACAAACCTTTCCTTTTATTATTATAGATACTGCCTTAGAAAGTATGAATCAATGAATTAATTGTGTGAATTATTTTTATGATTGAGCTTTAATTACGCATCTGCCATAGACATATGAAATATTAATGTCGTCTGCTCGATCTCTATCATCGTTATTTGTATTGCACTGCATAAAGAGAAAGGAATATTCCCATTCCGAATTGGTTCAAAATTTTCTCGTGCATGCCCAGATCGTACAATTTTGGTCTTACAGAAAATGTTTTGTGTTTTAATATTATAGATACTGCAAACGGAATACAAATATCTTAAATATCTCATGAAATATGAGCATTTTTATGATAACATTTTTACTGCGCATGTGAGAAAGATAAAAAAAAATTTATTGCATAGGTTGAAAGCTAGATATATTATGCAAATTTTGTCAAAAGTGCATTGAATAGAGTAAAAATTAAGCAAATTATCTGATAAAGAACGAGCTAGGTTTTAGATATTTTCCAAGTACTGAAATTTCTTGAGGGATTTTTCACATGCCACATAATTAATTTGAGTCCACTCTTACAAACACATGTGAGCAAGGATGCTAGATCCTCGTGCACAAATATTTTTTGTTGTTGCGATGTGTGACATTTCATTGGCTTTAATTTAGCCATATATTGTAGTAGCTTATGGACAAAGCAGTGGCGGATCCAGAACTTGACTTTTGGGGGGGGCTAAGATTTTTCAAAGTGTTATTCTAGACCAATAAAAAATTTACAATTGCAAAATTCAATTATAAATGACAGTGATTTGGGGGGGGGGGGCTTCAGCCCCTAGCCCCCCCTTAAATCCGCCACTGGGACAAAGGTATCAGGCTCTACGTTAACAGAAGGGCTTTCAAAATATTCACCTGGAAGCCTGATGTTTGTGCCATATACCATTTGTGCAATGGAAGCCTTAGCATCTTTGTGAATTGCTGCTCTACAGCCTAACAGAACAGTAGGTAGGACACCAATCCATTTAGTATTATTGTTTTCCTTTATAGCAGCTTTTAAGGTTCGATGGAATATTTATGTTTTTCCACTGCTTTGGGGGTGATAAGGGGTTGTGTGAGCAGGGGTTAATACAGGTCGATTTTACTACAGTTTATGGGTACTTTAACAAAAATTGACCTGGCAAAAAAGGTACCTTCACAAAAATTCTACAGCTAAAATGGGTACTTTCACAAAAATCTTAGTCATCCCAGCTAAATCTGACATTTAAATGAACACATTTTCGAAGAAAAGTAACTTATTTGTGCATTTTTGTTGATGCGATTCACGAAACAAGAATCATACAGAATATTGGTTTTAATCTACACACAAGCATTTGCTATGGGCAAGAAAAAAAGTAGCATAAGTAAGCAAAACTATCCTCGCGTGTATCGGTACAGAGTACAGACACACTCTGGAGTTGTGGCCACAGTGTATTGTTTGCTGATTCGTCGGGTGGTTTGACGTTTTGATGACTGTATGGTGATGTGTCCATCCTCCTTGGTACAATTCATGTATTAGCAGCACAAATAAAAACAACTTCTACTTACACTTTCTCTATTGAACTGTTTACTTCAGAGAGAAGTGAGTTTTGGTTCCTGTTCTGCTATAAGTCTCACACCAACTGCTGAGCGTTATTTTTATTATTTTACTTAGATTGAACCCCTCCCCCTCTCCACACAAACACACAGAGAAAAAGAGTGTGCTACAATTTTTTACAAAAGTAAAATATAGTTAAGATTTTTCACAAAAATAGGTATTTAATTTGAAATTCTGGATTGCCCCCTGGTGAAATCCTTTTGCACCACAAAGAATGGCTAAATTTCTTAACAGTTGAGATGTAAATTGTCGACTCTTGTCAGAAATGACTGTTTGATGTGTTCCAAATCTGCACACCCAATTTTCATATTATGCTTTGCTCACTAATTCAGTTGTGATAACTACTAGTGAAATAACCTCCACCCAACATGAGAATCTATCAATGCACAAGTAAGGCAATAAATCCTTCCATTGTAGGGAGGCAAAGGGTCAATTAGATCCACATGCACAACACTAAATTGAGCATCTGGTTCAGGGAATTCACTGAATTTTGATTTAGTATGTCTAGTTATCTTTACTTTTTAATAGGGCTGAGCTGATTAATCGATTAATCGGTCCGGTTAATCGATCAATGCTTAGCCCCGATCAATTTTTTTTTAATCAAGTTAATCGACCCGATTAATTTGATTAAAAATTTTCAAAATCTGATTAAAATTTTCAAACTACGAATTAAAGTAAAAATTTAAAATGCTGTTCCGCCTACAAAATATTTTTTCACTTATTTTGCTAAAAATCTTCCATGAAATCTATGTATTTTCAGTCTCCATTGTAAGCAGTCCCCTCTGTGGAGGATCAAAATTGTGATGGCATGTATCCGGATATCCTTAGGGGTACGCCCCAGACCATTGCCAATTACCCATTGTGCAGTACTAATGCAATGTTAAACCCAACCAAACAATCGATAAAACAAACCATTGTAAACAGAGATTTTTCGTATAGGTGAATTTCATTCCGATCTTTCATTATACATGCATGAGTATGATTTTAAACAGTTAATATTTATAAAGTATTTTTAATATAATTTTTTTTTTTTAAATTATCATTATTATTATATATCAATAAATAAGAGGCAGCATCAATAATTATTCCTAATTAGATATCTTCGCAATTAAATCTAAGTTTAGAAAAAATGTATTTCATAAAATAAACTAGTATGATGTGGCCACCACAAGACTTTCTTCTATATAATTTTACAGAAAATTCAGGTGAAACAAAATATTTATTAAATTATTAAATTATTTTCCATTATAAATGCAGGCGATTTTTATCTGAGAGAATTATATCACTAAATACTGAAATAAAGTCAGTTTTTTGCCAATATCAGAAGTAATGCGATTTTTTTTTCTGTTTTTTTCATTAAAAAATGAAAAAAATCGATAACTTCTTTAAATTATCACAGATCTATGGTCCAACCATTCGTTTAAAAGTATTGATGAGATGTTTCGAAAGATACTCATATTGAAAATTTCCATCCTCCGGAGATAAGCAATGCTCCCACAAGCACATACTTTTTTCCTAATAATTTTCATTATGTACATTTATATGAAATTTTGTCCTATACTGCAATGTTAAAAATTTAGAAAAAATGAGATCACAGTGCCACCTGTTGAGTGATTGATTCCCAAACCTAATCAGCACCAGTTTATGTTAGGTTCAACTAAATAACCAAGTTTGGTTAAATTTTGTTCATTTGTTCGTGAGATACAGCGTTCACAAAATTTTTGATACACACAGACAGACATTTTCCAAAAACAGTCGAATCATGTTCAGAACATCCCAAAACATGTAAATCCATTGAAAACTGGAATTCGAAGGTTTTCACAAATCCAATACTTTATATATACACATAGAAGAAAGTAAAAAATGATTTAAAAATGCTCAGTCACGTACGAATATATTTGCAGTTGCTTTTCGAAGTGTTGTGTTATCTTCGTACTTAAAATAATTTTTCATTTACAGTAGTACTTGGATAATTCAAAATTGAAGGGACCAGAAAAAAATTCGAAATATCCAAAAATTCGAATTACATATACTATTTTGTCAAAAAAAGTGATAAATTAAAAAATTAAAACTCTATGATCAGAGATTTAACACATAAACTTTATATCTGATAATACTGCTACATTACCCCTTTCACCCCCCCCCCCTATTAAATGAATATTTTATGAGCTTAATTATTTAAAACTTTTTAAAAAATAGTCAAATATTTTTTATTACTTTTTTAAGTAGAATCTTTGCGTCATAACATATGACCTGATACAAAAATAGAATATTCTACATTACACATGACTTTCAATTCACAAAAACCTCAAAGTTCATACATATGCACCATATCTTCTGGTGCACTAGCTAGGGGCTTCTATTGTATTTCCTTATCCTTCTTTTGAAAGACTATAAAAATTGATAATGCACTTTAGATGAGTAAAATTTCGAGAACAAATTTTACTGTAATATTTTAAAGGTAATCGTATGAAAAAGTCGAATTCTCCAAAATAGAATTTAAATTATCCACGATTTTTTAACATTATTTTAATACAAAATTCAAGGGACCGTGTAAAATATTTGAATTATCCAAAATTTCGAATTAAACAAGTTCGAATTATTCAAGTTTCACTGTATTAGAAAAAAATTAAGAAAATTGCTTTTTTGTAAATTATTTATTTGCATATTTATTATTATTATTATTTGTTGTTTAAGGAATTAATTAAATTAACATCTTTATCATTTTTATGGTCTGTTGTGCATTAGCTGGTAAAGAAAAAAAAAAAAACATACACACATGTAGGACTCTTATTCATCATTCAAATAAAATTATATACAGAAAAATGATTAAAAATCAGACTGATCGACCGATTAATCGATTAAAGAATTATGGTTAACCCAGTTAAAACTGTTAATCGATTCTCACCACTACCTTTTGATAATTAACAGAAGCTCGTGCCCATTGACTAATTTGTTTTCATTTCGGGCCATATGAACCTAGAAGTCATCTGCTTGACAGTAGATCGAATACCTATGTGAGAGAAACCATTTATTTGATCATAAATTTTCTTTCGATAACATTTTAGTTAGGGCTGTGCCGATTAATCGATTAATCGGTTCGGTTAATCGATCAATTTTTTTAATCGAGTTAATCGGATCGATTAATTCAATTAAAATTTTCAAAATCCGATTAAAATTTTCAAACTACGAATTAAAGAAAAAATGCTGTTCTGCCTACAAAATATTTTTTCACATATATTGCTAACAAACATTCTCACAAACATCCACCAAATAAAGAAAAAGCAAAAAAAATAAAAATAAAAATAAAATAGAATAAAATAAAACAAATAAAAATATAAATAAAAATAAAACCTCTCAAAAGAAGTTGTTGCACTTTTGTTGATAGAGAAAAGGGGGAACACAGTCATTAAACAAAATGCCGCTTCATGTGCATGCTGGAGTGACACCACCTGTCTGTAGCCTTCTACAGAAAGTGTTGGCTAGGGTAATAGTATTTTCAGAAACAAGATGCTTTCAAAAAATGGAAATGCTAAAGATTAAAAAGAAAAAAGGAAAGGAAAGAAAAGAAGGGATTGACATTTCCACTATCCCTCTGAAGAAGGAAATGAGAACAGAGTTTCACAATATCTTCAAGCATTTATTGTCTGTTCAGAATTGCTTATAGAAACTATTGAAGTAGAAACAGAAAATAACATTCTGTGTTCTAGTCCGAAGTGACAAAAATGAACTGAAATATAAGAATTTGAGATTTTTATGATAAAGATACGTAATTTTGAGAATTCGTTTAAAAATAGTGACAAGTGAGATGGACAAGGCCTGCAAATATAAAACTAAAATATGTGTGTAAAATATATAAACTAAACTAATATATTTCATTTAATGTTTCTTTCAAAATTAATTGAAAAATTAATTTATTTAAAAAAAAATGAATAAGTGAAAATATTTATATAAAATTAACACTTAAAGTCACCAATTATTACTCTGAAAATTGAATTAAATGTCAGCTATGAAACAGATATAATTGATTAGACAAAAATTTTCAGTCAAACTTATGAATAATATATACATATACACAATATGAGAGTTTTATTCATCATTGAAATAAAATTATATAAAGAAAAATGAAAACCGATTAAAAATCCGATTAATCGATTAATGAAGTACGATTAACCCAGTTAAAACTCTTAATCGATTCCCACCCCTAATTTTAGTACATAAGGTTGAATATTATTCTGTGATGTATCACACCATAGTATATTTCTGGAATGTAGGACATACAGTTTAAGACCCAGTGAACTGGTACCATGTAGTAATTCTTGCAATTACTCATTCAGTTGTTTCTTGGCTAATCAATAATAGACTTCTGCAATCCTAGAAAGGGTATCAGCTACAATATTGTATTTTCCATCAACATTGTGTATATTTGTAGTAAATTGTGATATATACCTGAGTTGATGCTGTTGTCATGGGGAAGCCTTCTCGTTTTTCAGTTTGAATGCAAAGGTTAATGGCTTGTAATCGGTACATACCTGAAAATATATTCCTTCTAGCATGTACTTAAATTGTTTTACAGATAGGTATATTCTCAATAATTTTCGATCATAAGTACTATATCCTCTATGTGTTTCATTCAATTTTTTGGAGGAAAAGGCTATAGGTTTCCAGCTTCCATCTTCATATTGCTGTAAGACTGATCCTATTGCTCAATCTGAGGCAACTGTGTGCAAAGTTAATGGTCAGCAGGTTTAGAAAAGCTTAGAAGACCAGCATTTGCTAAATCCTCCTTATACTTCTCAAACTGTTTTCGTGCTTCATCAGTCCAGGGCACTTTTCTACGATCTTTTCCCTTGGCATCTGTGAAGTCATTACTTCACATATATGAGTTTTCATTACAGTTTTAAATAAATGTAATAATTAATTACTATATTTTCAATAAATTAAATGTCTAACGAAATTCTAAATTACTTTTTATATTTAATCGCATTTGTCTCTATAAATAAATATCTTAATTCTAATAATATTTTATCCGTTAGGCTATTAAATAAATCTTCTAAGAACAAAAACATATTCTTTAAAATTAATAATTTATTTCTGCCAGTCATCTGTTTAAATGACATCTCTCAGAATTCTAATCTCTTTTACATCATTTAATAAATCAAAATATAAATAAATATTACTTTCATTTATTAACTGCTGTGTATACATAATTACATTTTCATTCTTTTAAATTGAGCAAGTCCACTTTATTATAACTAAATTAAGCAATAATTTTCTGTTGTAGTATCATTAAAGGGTAATTTATATTTCTAAATGACAGGATGTGCAATAAATCGTAGTCTTTCTGTCTACCTTACGCAACGATTTTCTGGCGATAAAATTTGGCATAGGTGCTTGGCGTTAATTCTTTAATGAACTCTCTAAATTCAAAATATTTATATTAATTTGTTCGAGAGACAATGGATTATGTTTGGCTGTAAAATTTGGCACTATTTTGAAATACTTGGCGTGATTCAGCAGTTTGATCTTGATTGCGAGAATGAGAACTTCAGAATTCGCTCCAAAACTTACTTGAATAACACGTCATCGCAAAGCCCTCTCTCTCATCTAACCCTCTAAATGTCTTAAAGATTGTTTTAATTTGTTATTCAAGATAATATTAATTCATTCATTCCCATGCTCAGATGATTAATAAAGTTTTAATTACTGCAAAATTATTGGTTTCCTTCTTCACAGCCTGCATTTTATTGTTCCTGGAGTTTTGCGGACTTCGCCTATAACTCAAGTTAACATTTCCTGTATAGCATCCTTTAGCATTTGATGCAAAACGGCCTAAGTCCGTGCAGCATCTTTTAAGTATCTGCAAAAGAAATTTATCATACCTAAAAATGTTCTTAGGCCATGAATGGTGGTTGGCAATTTATAATTCAAAATTGCTTCAACTTTTTTGGGTAATGGGTGTGAACCAGAAGGGGTTATCAAATGCTCTAAAAATTCAATTTCTTGACCTCTAAAAACTGATTTTGATACATTAATGCAAAGACCATTTTTGTCAAGCCTGTCAAATACTTCTTTAAGATGGGCTTTATGTTCATCTTCAGAAACAGGAGCTATTAAACAGGGGTCTGTCCAGACTTTTCAGACAGGGTCCTGTTTTTTGTAAAATTGTGAAAAATTCTACACATAATTTTGTGAATCTAAATTCAGTGTGAAAATAAAAACTTTGCATTTAGGGTCTTCTTTTTGTGAAAAATTTAATTTTGCAAAATAAAATTACAATTAAGGTTTCATTTTAAACAATGATGGTTCATTTTTATGGAGCTGAAATCACACATATGCTCAGAAACCTTCTATAAATTAGAAATTGAATATCAGTTTTTTGGAGGAATACAGAAAAGCACATATGATTATTCAGGCGGCCTGATCGTTCCATGGAAGATTAGTCTTTGAAATAAAACCGATTTATCAAAGGTCTGTTTTTAAGAGGAAAAAAATTTGTGAAGAATCTGTTTTTAGGATAAAAAACTTTGTGAAGGGTCCTTTTTAGGATAAGTAATTATGTGAACAAAAAAAAAAAAAAAATATATGCATCTCACAAAAATTGACGTCATTTTTAATTTAAAATTTCTTTTACACATTGATAAAGTGCTAATATAGTTTACAATGGTAATATATGTTGTACTAAAATCAGTTTTATTTATAGATCCTCCTGGGTAATTTTTTAAATTGTTGCGTTGAAGTACACCGAAAATTTTTCTCCAAGAGGTTTAATTTAGCAACAGCGATTTTAATCTAGGTAGTTCAAGAAAAATGTAAAATTTATAAAATATTACAAAACGAAAAAAAAAAAAATAATAAACTGAAATAGTAGCCACATAAATGATCTATTTTTATCTGAGTAGATAATTTTATAGAAAAAAAAGTGCAGTTTTAAAAATAGAAAATTTATTTCATCAAGCACTATTTTAAACCTAAAAACCATAAATAAATTAAACAGAATATGAAGGGTTCTTATATGTTAACGAAAAGGTGTCCGATAAAACGCTTTCTATTTTTATGCAAGAAATTATACATAAAAAAAAAAAATCGCTAATATAGCGACAAAAATTCAAAAGCCGCCAAGGGAGAGATATAATAAAGTTGTGTAGCACGATAATGTTTAGTTATTTATTTATTTTTTTATATACCAATCACTACGCTAATTTAACATACAAATAAATGAGCTGCTGTGTGTGACTGCACTTGCACGCTGTCGCACAGAAATATTTGATTTATTTAAATTAATATTTAAATAACTAAATAAAGATATGTTTAATAGAAAGCATAGTCTTGGAGAAAAACTTGGCGAGTGGGCGACCAAATTTGGTGAAAAATGTTAGTTTAGGGTTCCCGATGTTTCGAAGCTCTCTGACACACGGGAACATAGACCTTGAACTTACCAAGGGACTCTCAATGGAGTTATCTCCAAGCAACATCGCCAAAAGTTATAAGTAGGTGTGAGTTGATTTTTGCGAAAGAGTATGTAGTCACTGCGATCCAGAGTTATTCAGAGACCTATTCTGAGTCATTGCACTTTAGGGATTGAGTACTAAGCGACTGGACATTTTTCGTGAGTGAGTGAAAATTTTTGCTCTGGTGTAGTTGATGTTATTTGCTTTACTCCTGTGGAACAAGTGACTATTCTTTGGACTGTCCCAGAACATTTATCGAATAATGACTTATACTGTACGAGTAACAGCTTCAACTGTTTCCAGAATATTTGAAGAATTAACACCAGCTATTGGACTGTTTTCGAAAATATTTGTTTTAATAATAGTTTTGTTGTACTGATTCGTGAAGTTCAAAAAATGTTTGATATTGCCAAGGAGGTCCCATACTAAAGCTGTGATGAAAATAGTCGCCAATCGAAATATATTCAGTTACAAAGAAATCATTTAAATATAGTGTCCAGCGAAGCGGGCAAAGCCTGCTAGTAATATATATAAACACTTTACCCCCATATATTTGTTCATTTAATAAATTATTTCCACAAAATAAAAAACATTCTTAATTAGAATTTTAAACTATAAATAATAATAGTAATAATAAATGAAAAATAAATAAACATATATAAAATTTAATTTTGGACCTGACAGTAAAATCCTTTCATTTGGATTTTGCAAACATTTCTATGATATTTTTTTTACTTATAGTGTGTCTCTGATACTAATTGTTCATAAATGTTTCAAATATTTTTAGCACATAATGCTAAATAAAATATTTTATGAAATGAATTCTAAAAATAATGGAAATTATTAAAAACTATTTAAAGTTTTTATAGCAATTGGGACTTCATGCATGCAAAAATTCCCTAACTGCCAAAAATTCCGATACAAAAATTCCGAAGTGGTTGTAGGACCATTTTTATGATGCTCCAAACGTCCTCAGTGGAAGAGAGATCCGGGAACTGAGCTCAACCCCATTTCACTGAGCTGCATAATAAGGGTCTTTGAAGTCACTGAAGTACCAGTTGCACGTAGGATTGACGATAATGATGAATTGGAGCTTTGAGTACTGCTTTGACGATTGACTGGTTCTCACTTTTTCAAGGATAAAATTCATCTGCTATTGTGCACTTTAAGAAGTATGTGTTATTAATGTTTTATCAATTAAAAAATACCATAAAAATTCATTTTCTAACCTAAAATTGCAAAGATTTCAGTAATTATTTGGATAATTTTGTGCTCATCATATTTCCCAAGAATAACACTGTAGCATTATTGAAAGTAGGTTGTAAAACTATAATTCACTGCTATTGTATAACTTTAATTCTTAAATTTTACGATAATTAAAAATTTTGGTAGTTGGCATTTTGCATTCTGGTTTTCAGAGCATTCTGGATAACGGGTTTCCGGATAACAGATCCTATACTGTATTTTTATAGTGATAAAGTTATTTTAGAGACAGCATATTACTATATTAAATTTTTGCAAAAAACATTTTTATTGATGCAAATCAAATCATTAACTTCTACCGGTAACTATAATTTGCAAAACTTTACAAAGGAAAGAATAAATCAAAAGTAATTCAAACATGAGAATGAGTTTTTCAGTCATACATTTGAAGCAACGGTGCTCGGTAAAAATGGCAATGGAAAAATGGCAACTAGAAATAATGGAAATGAAATTAATAGCAATGGAAATAATGGCAACAGGAAAATTGAAAACAATAACTTATGAATGAATAGACTTGAAATTATTTAGAATAGTACGTAAATAAATACATAAAATAAAGACATGGTTTTATTTCTAATTACATTAAAAACTCCAAATCAACATATGTAAATAATATATTATGTACACAAAATTTCAGCTTATTTGGATCAAAAAATAAGTTTAAAATACGAAAAGATGTTTTCAAATTTTAACCCTTTTATGCATATAAAATAAAAATATGCGTTCAATTAATTTTGTTTTATGCAATCTAAAGATATTCAATTGTACCTATCAAAAATTTCGCTGATACGTGTAATGCATATGAATTCTATTGGAAGTCCTTGTGCACAAACAACTTATTCTTTTCTCTGAGTTTCGACTTCTATAAATATTTGTTCTTGAGTTACGATAATAACAAATATACAAACATACATACAAACCAACTGCTAAAAAACCTGATTTTTGAAATCAGGGAACCTCAAAATGTGTAAGAATAGCAAAAACTCCATTTCAAAATTTGAGCCAAAACAATCCTTTCTCTGCAATATATGGATGAGAAAAAGTAAAAAATGTGTGTGTGTTGGCTGGGAGGGGTGAGCACATTTCATAATGCGAATATGTTCGATCCAATAACAATTTTTAAGTAACCTTCCCATATGAAAAATATTTAGAATACTGGGTTTAGATTACAAACATACAGACAAATACATATAAACCGACTGCTAAAAACCTGATTTTTTGATTCAGAGAACTTAAAATCGTGAAAGTGTAGCAAAAACTCAATTTGGAAAATTTGAGGTAAAAACGAAACTTTCTCTACAATATATAGTAAGGGAAAATAATAAAAAATCCTGGACTGAAAATTAATAGCTGAAGACATTAGAATGCTTTCTGCAAACAAATTTCTTGAAAATTTGACTTTTGTCTGCTTTTCACATAAAAATTGCTATAAAAATATTAATAGTAATAATAAGATAATCTGCAATATAGGTAATTTCGTATAAAATGCTAGAGGCTTGAATATAGTACATACTTTTTATTTATTTACTACAAAAATATATAAGATAGATAACAGTTATCATTTAAACATTTTTATCGGTTAAAATTAAATTATTTTTAAATCGTTATTTTGAAAATAATTTCAAATCTATTCATTAATAATGATTATTATAATTTTTAGAGTTGCCATATTTTCCAGTTGCCATATTTTCCGTTGGCATTATTTCTGTTGTCATTTTTACCTAAATTCGAAACAACATATAAGCTTAACTATGTACTCAGTCTTATTTGCAGCCCTAAAATAAAATTAAGAGAAAAGTGTTTTATTTATTTATTTTTATTATTATTTTACAAAATAAAAACTTCATCCACAGTTCATTTGATATTTAAAAAGACAAAAAAAAAAAAAAAAAAATGCATAAAGTCATGAGCAGTTGATTTTGTTAGGTTTTGTTAATATTAATATATATAATGATCCTCATCCTCATCTGTCATGAACGAATCCGGTTAGTACCGCTTCAAAACAGAAATTTTTGGCAGCCATTTTTTTTTCCGTTTGTTTAATTCAACTTAGGAAACATACATATCATTTTCATACATGTTTTGTATCGCACATATTCTTATTTCCTATAAAACCTTGAAAAACTATTCAATTGTAATGTTTAAATGTCTAAATTAAGTATAGCGGATCACTGGCTATTATAAACATGAACCTATAAATAGAATTATGTAACTTCATGATTATAAACAAAGCAAGACCAAATAAAAACAAACCAAAACTGTTGCCATTCAGAAAATACAAATTCCAAATGGACAACTTTTTAATTCCGAATGAACGACTCTTTGACTGTTTCATTAAAAAAACGCTTAAAATATTTCTAAAACATATTAAAGCCTTAAAAATCTTAAAATATTTGTAAAAACGTATTAAAGCCTTTAAATATTTTTATCAAATTTTATTGTTTGTTTACATTGTAAGGTATGATTGGCGCCGAGTTTAGTACGTAAATGCCGCCAGTTGATTTTAGTTTTGAAATTAGTGTAAAATGATAGTTGGGATAGAATGTTTGGTTGGGCAAGTAAAAGTCACCAGTTGAAATGAGTATTGAAATTAGAGTAGTCTAATGTGATAATGTCGAGTCAAGGTAAAATGTTTGGTTGAGAATGAGAAAGTCCCTAGCTGGATTGTGGATATTTTGGCGATGTTGAGGGTGAGATAGCTGGTTGGAGGTATCGAGTAGAGGTGAATTTGGGTTTGCATGGAATGTCTGTAGTTATTGGATAGTTAGTTAGAAAATTTGAAAACAAGATCTACGATAGTCTTAAAAAAAGTATTTTGGTAAAATGAAGTGAATCGTTTTTTCTTATTATGAGGACTTTAAATACGCAAGCGAAGTGATGACGTCACTGGCCGTTCGTGGATACAAGAAAAATATTTCCTATATTAAACGCCCAATGGATTTTTCGTAAAAAATTATTAAAAATCGAGGGAAATTATTTCCCGATTTTAATTCCCATATTTAGGTTTAGATATGTATTAGTTATCATGTGCATGCGTTAGATTAAGTTGTTTTTGTTCTAAAATTGATAAAATTTGAATTTTAAATTTCAAAACTCTAGATTAAAAAAAAAAAAAAAACTTCCATATTCCATTGAAAACATAAACATTTCATTTCAAAGGATGATATTACACAATAAATATCCAACTAATATACTAATTAAAAGGAAAATGATAAATATTCTATCATAATTTGAAGTGAAATTTGTTTTCAAATGTCTAAATAAAGTATCTGATATAAGATACTAATATGTTGCAGCGGAATAGATTTGATACCGGTCATCCTTGGAAGAAAAAAAAAATATAATATATATCGCCAAATTATCTGGCTAATATAATTTAATTCCTTTCAAAAATCATGGTTATTTAAAAAATTTATATTAAGAGAGTAAGGAATAATATGAAACAATATTTCGCACAACACATATTACGAAAATATACATCTGGCATGTATATTTTCGTAGTACGTTTTTGATCGCCAAATACAAAAACGCCAAGGACAACAGAGTTTTGAAATTTAAAATTAAAATTTTGTCAATTTGACAGCAAAATAACTCAATCTAACATATGCACATGATAACTAATACATATATATACCCAAATATGGGGATTCAAATCGGGAAATAATTTTCCTCGATTTTTAATAATTTTTTACAAAAAATCCAATGGGCGATTAACATAGGAAATCATTTTCTTACATACACGGACGATCAGTGACGTTACACTTCGCTTGCGTATAAAGCACTTAATGGAACACTGGGATGTGTTGTTGCTGTTGTGTTGTCGGGCCTATATTTTTTGTCAACCAGCAGTTTTTTTATTGTCATTCATATTTATTGATCGGGTAAAATTTTTGAAGTGAAAACTTCTTTAGGCGCGTTGAGCACTTTTGGGTGAACAAAAATCATTGAACTCCCGTCATCGTCAGCTAACGCTTTCCATTTGAAGTGAAAACTTTTGGGTGAAGAAAAATCATTGAATTCGCGTCATCGTCAGCAAATGCTTTCCATCCTTGTATGATACAAATAATGTATCACAGAATTAACTTGCTAATGTGATGTGTTAATAATTATATACTGTACATTGTTTTAAAATCTGGTGCGGCGTTACACGACTTCTCTCATCTCCGGGCACTGTCTCTATTGCAGTTAGACCTCACAAAGCCGTGAGAAAGGCCAAAGCCTCCATTTTTCTCACGTTTTTACAATCTGGTGCAGCTCTACACGACTTCTCTCATCTCCGGACACTGTCTCTATTGCAGTTAGACCTCACAAAACCGTGAGAAAGGCCAAAGGCCTCCATTTTTCTCACGTTTTTACAATCTGGTGCGGCTCTGCACGACTTCTCTCATCTCCGGACACTGTCTCTTAAAGATTGCAGTCGGAAACGTTGCAGTTAGGCCTCACAGAACCGTGAGAAAGACCAAAGCCTCCATTTTTCTCACGTTTTTACAATCTGGTGCAGCTCTACACGACTTCTCTCATCTCCGGACACTGTCTCTATTGCAGTTAGACCTCACAAAACCGTGAGAAAGGCTAAAGCCGCCATTTTTCTCACATTTTCACAATCTGGTCCGGCTCAACACGACTTCACTTAACTCCGGACACTGTCTCTTAACGATTGCATCCGGAATCGTTGCAGTTAGACTTCACAGAACCATGAGAAAGACCAAAGCCGGCATTTTTCTCACGTTTTTAAAATCTGGTGCGGTTCTACATGACTTCTCCAGAGCTTCCAACCTAATCCGACAAATTGTTAGTACCGCCCCTTTTTCTTCACCACTTAATTTTTAGAGTATTTTTCTTCTTAATTCATTGTAGATACATTTGAAGAGAATTTCTCTAAAAATTAAGTGGTGTAGAAAAAGAGGCGGTACTAACAATTTGCCGGATTAGGTTGGCAGCTCTGCTTCTCTCATCTCCGGACACTGTCTCTTAAAGATTGCAGCCAGAAACGTTGCAATTAGACCTCACAGAACCGTGATAAAGGCCAAAGCCTCCATTTTTCTCACATTTTTACTATCTGGTGCGGCTCTACATGACTTCTCTCATCTCCGGACACTGTCTCTTAAAGATTGCAGCCGGAAACGTTCCAGTTAGACCTCACAAAACCATGATAAAGGCCAAAGTTGCAATTTTTCTCACTTTTTACAATCTGGTGTGGCTTTACACGACTTCTCTCATCTCCGGACACTGTCTCTATTACAGTTAGACCTCACAAAGAACGAAAATTATAAAATATCGAAACACATTTGATTTATAAACAAAAATTGAAAATACATTTAAATGATCACGTGGTAACCATCATGATCTAAACATTGTTTTCAAGATTTATCGTTCACATTCCGTCATTTTTGACGGGGTTATATACTAGTTTTGTAATAATAATATACATCAAAAGTTCCTTTATTGAATTTCAAAAAATATTCAGAAACAACTACAATGTGATTGTTTTGTACAAATGATAGATAACAAAAATAATTTCCACCTTGAATGTAAAATTAAATTGCATCACATTATTCAATCTTAACTTCATCCATTGACTTTGCCTTGCTACAGTAAAATTTGTGTATAGTGCAAATGTGCAATTTTCATTATGTTTAGACTGATTTTAAGTATTTTTAAATAGAAAAATGCCTAGTAAACACTTTTTTTTTTTTTTTTTTTTTTTTTTTTCCTGTAGCCACCAAGATTGCGCTCATTATTATGGTCATTATATTCTTGTAGTCTTGGTCCTTTTTTCCCCAACAGATAGCCTAAGTTCAAGCAGATTTGGAAAAAGGCTAACAACTTTTTATTTGCTAACCTGCTCAACAGCCTCAAGTTTTCATTCTAGACTATATTGATATTTACTTTGTTGTTGTTTGTTTCATTAAATGTGAAATTACCATTAGCATAGTTTAATGGATAAAAATATGAATTGCTGAAAAGTTAACAATTATTGAGAATCTGTCATCTATTCTGTTAAGAAAAAAGAAAGAAAGAAAGAAAAGAAGGGAAGGGTAGTTGGCTCTGAAGGAATCCAGCCCAGTGCAATCATCTCCTGGTAAAGATCTCTAAATACAGAGAGATCCTTTATACCAAATGAATTCTATTCCTATATTATTGCTGAAAAAAACAAAATTTGCCTTTCACTGGAAACATCTAATATTATTTATATATTTGATTTTATTAACAGTCTCAATCTTCTTTTAAACACTGCACTCATACCTACATAATTTTGCCTACTGAAGTGACATACTTAATTATTTTAATCCAATGCATTTGCCAGATGTATTTGCAACTTATGGTGATGTTTAGAAAGTTCTTATTCATCATACAACTATCAATGAAAATTATTCATTTTCAATAAGTAAAATATAAATTTAAGTGACACTTCTTTTTTTTTTTTTTTTTTTTTTTAAAAAAAAGGAAGATGAATAATTAGCATGTCATACAATACCTGCAGTCATTTATACAATACCTGCAGCTTTCTTAATTATCCTTATATATTCCTCCTTAATCTGTTCAACCATTTCTTTCAACTCAAGTGGTGTTTCAACCTAACGAATTTAGAAATAATGAATGGCATAAATATTTTTTAATTAAATAAAATAGGTTTTAACAAAATCAAACATTTATAACATAAAAAATGTTAAATCAATAAATCTCATTTTAAAATCATATTTTAAAAAGTGATTTTTATTTACAATTTACATTATATTATATTTGGAGTTTCTGGAACATCATCTTCTAGGATTACTTGATGTCATTCCTGTACCCAACGAGCGGAAATCATTTTCTAACATGATGGGGCCCCTGCACATTCTTCCAATGCCATTCGGGACTTCTTGAATCAGCAGTATCCACGGTAGATTGGTCTTAATGGACCAATTACTTGGAATCCTAGATCACCAGATCTCACTCCAATGGACTTCTATGTTTGGGGTTTCCTGAAGCAAGAAGTTTACCGCACAGAAGTTGCCAGTTTGCAAGATTTAAGCAGTCGGCTCGATGATGCAATAATAAAACTGAGGGATGAGCTTTTGCTAAGAGCTACTGTGGTCTCCGTTCGTAAGCAGGCAAGGGCATGTATCAGGTGTAGGGGGTGACTAATTTCAGCAGCGGCACTAAATTTCACACATCCTTTCGAATGCATATGTGCTTTAATCATAAATGTGAGATATGTCTTTTTTTTGCATATTCCTTTGTGAAAGACGTGAGAAACGACATACTTCTTTTATTTCCATTCCATTGTGTTTGTAAACTTAATACAACTGCTACTTTTCTTGTTTGTCTTTAAAACTTTCTTTTTTGCATCTGACAAAACAGCGGGCTGAAGGCGGCCATGAAATCAGGAACAACCATGGCACCCTGTGAGTCTCCTTCTCGACGAACGTCGAGTTCAGTGATAAATGTATTTCAAACAAAAGGCTAAATTTCTCCTGAACTAGAACACCGATATGGTTTATTGTTGGCTCATTCTAAAGCTTGTGAAATGGAGAAGTTTTTGGTAAATTTGACCGATTGTAGCTTGAACAGTGTTTGCAGAATTGCCGGTTAAAGAATTTGGTGACAACTCGATTTTAAACTTTGCCAATGTTTTAGCGCTTGTAGCTTGCCATCAAATTAAGGTATCCTGATGCAAATGGTGTCACCTGATGGGATTTTATCTGTTCTTTCCAAATATGTGTTTATTTTGTGTGTAAGTCTTTCAGAAAGCTCACAAATTTGTTTTTTTTCAGACAGGGATGGAAAAAAACAGATTTTTCTTCTATCTACCATAACTCGGAAACGGTTAAAGATAGGACAGGGTTTCTATGGTGTTTTATGCTTCCCATAGGGTGTTCTATCACCTCCTTTCGTTTGGAAGATTATGTCAAACTCACATTGTATTAATATGCAAACATGAAATCTGTCCTACATTTTAGCATATTAATTATAGAAGTAGAGGCAGTATCATTTGAAAGTAGTAGTATCATTTGAAAACTATTATTAATGTGAATTTGAGGAGAAAAAAATTATCTTCTTATGATGGCAAAAAGCATTCAAAAATACCTCTATTTTTATTACTCTTTCATTTTATACACATAATTTTTTGTATTAGAAATTCTATCCTAATTTCTGATGTTGTGACTTGTGATTTCTTATTAGATTTATATATAACAGGAATTAAACTTACAACATATTTTTATTTAAATGCGTTGTTTTTTCTCACACGTTTGACATAATTAATTAAATACATCATATTTTTATCTATATATGTAAAAGAATAAATTCACTCTCTCAATACAACAGTGGCGATTCTATGGGAGATAGAAACACAAATTTTGATGTGTAGATTAGTTTTAGGACCCTGACCCCCAATGAAATTTCTCCTCATTTCTGCCTGAGGAAATGAAGCTCCCCTGGGGGAGCAGGAAGCAAAGACAGGTTTGTAAGCATAACTCGGATTCAAATTAGCTCACAAGGAAAAAATTGCACATGGAAAAACTAGATTTGAGTGGGGGAAAAAAAAAAAAAAACATTTTCTATGATTTTGGGATTTTTCAGGGGTGAATTTCGCATAATCCAGATTTTCGAATAGAATACTACCAATAATAATACAAAGATGTAATCGCCATGTGTCTCCTAGAAGATATTTCCAAAAACTCATTTATTTATTTATTTATTTTAATTTTTTTTTTTTTTGGGGGGGGGGGGGAGGGGGGGGGGTGCAAGGGTGCAAATTGAAACCACCTTTCAGTGCTAAATTTGTCCGGGAAAATCTATATAAGTTAAAGTCATGAAATTTTGTTGTGTTGTTTATGTATATTTAACGCTTATTGTACTGGGAGTTTGCAAAATCCCCCCCACCCTCCTCCGAGAGGCATAGGGCAATAAACACGTTTCTAAGCATAACTTTGCCTAAAATTATCTCAGTAAGATTACTTTTTCTGTATAGGTTGGTTATGCATACTCAATATACACTATAAAAGGATTTGCAAGACTTCCTCCTTTCCCCTTTTAAGGGTGGGGGCAAAAACATGTTTTCAAGAGTAATTCCGCTCAGGCAAGCGATTTTTGATGTGTCGATTGGTTATGCATATCCAACACACACTACAAAGGGATTTTGCAAAATTCCTCCCTACATCACACCCCTGGGGGTGGAAGGATGGGGGTTGCAAATCATATTTTCCATGCGTAACTGTGCTCCAAAATATCTTAGAAAGGCAATTTTCAATGTATGGTTTAGTTATACATATTCAAAGTATAAAAAGATTTTTGCAAAATTACACCCGCCTTTAAGGGTGAAAAGTGCAAAAAACACATTTTTAAATGTAACGCTGCTCCAAATTATTTCAGGAAAGCAATTTTTTATGTGTTGGTTGGTTATGCATACTCAACTTTCATTGTGAAATTACACATTTCCCCTTCCCCATTCCTTGGCATAGGTGGGACAAAAAAAAAAACATGTTTTAGAGCACAACTCTGTTTCAGATTATCTCAGGATGGCAAATTTTGGTGTGTGACTGTTGGTTGACTGTATGCAATATGCATTTTCATGAAATTTCGCAAAACTTCTTACTTTACCCGTGGGAAAAAGGGAGTAAAAAGCAGATAAAGCATAACTGAAGGCTATGAGGATCTGGATTCTGCATATTGCAGGCAGGGAAAACCACTATGAAAGACAGTGGGAATTTTAATTGGGGGTATTGATTGATTTCAGTGACTTAACTTTCTGAGATTTTTGTTTTATTAATAATGATATGGAATTTTGATAATTCATTTAAATATAGTTACCAGCAAGGCAGGCAAAGCTTGCTGGTTCACTATAAAATCAAAGCGTCATAATTTCAAAATTAAAATTTTTTTCCCTAAGCATCTATAATTGCCACAAAATTATAAGCATTCTCAACTTCTAAAAAAGACATTATTTAATGGCTTAATGTAAACATCTAAAAATCATCTTGTGCACATTGAAATGAAAAATAATTAGAACTTTAAGAAAGTAAATAATTCCTACCTTCATTTTCTGGGGAATAAGATTTAAAATTCTCTTTAGGTTATATTCAGAGAGGGGAGCAACAGATTCTGTAGGAATGAGTTTTCTCAAGTAATATTCATATTTCTAGAAAAATTTAAAGTAAATTTAGGTTACTTATTACCTACAAACAACTAAAAATTACATGAACACATTTACTTACCAACCACTGTTTCTCTTGTGGAGTCAATTCTGCAGAATAAGGAGCATTTGCTTCATTACTTGTAAATCTATGAATCAAAAGAACAGTTATATTTTAAGCTGATAAAATTATAATTAGCATTACTTTAAATCAACCTGATATATAAATATATACATACATAATATATATATATAATACTATTAAGCAAGCAAGATTTATGTGTATATATATATATATCTATATATGGGTCGTTTATTGTAAAAGTGAATTATCGCCTAGTAAATGGATTTTAAAATAACGAGCTTTATTCAAATTTATGTGTAGGAAAAAAAGTCAAATTTCTGTGAGTGTTAATGATTTCTAGTGTTTAAATACATATCAGAGATATAAGAATTTATAAATTATAAGCAAAATAATAAGTAATTTAGAAACTTCATTTTTATAAGTAATATTTTGAAGTTTTAGTTTTCTGGAAAAAACAAGTAAGGCCATTTATGGAATTTTAAAGCAATTATTGGAGTTTCTTCACTTTTGCAATGAAGGGTATGACTACATGTGATACAATTAAGCAAAAATATACATATTTAAAAAATATGGAGTTACACCACTTTTACAATGAGCCTTCCATATATAAAAGAATACTTCCACTCACTCACTCACTGACTCATCAACGCACAGCAAAATCTACTGGAGCCACTGACTCGAAACTGGGTCAGATTATAGAACATATAGAATAAGCACCTCTCAAGAAGCGATTTTGCAAAACATATAAAAGAAGTTAGTGTATTCTGTATATTTTATGATAGAATGGATCTATCCCATTCAATTCAATCCTTTTTCTATATCCAGAACTGACATTTAAATTATCATTATGAAAGGGATTCGAAAATATTTAAGTCCAATATTGTGATATATCGCAATATAGAGATTTTGCTTTGAGAATATATTGTGATATTGAAATAGTGACATTGCCCACTCCTACCTATAACAAACCTATTTTACTAAAATTTTAGGCTGGTCCACAATGCATGACAATAGAAGATGCAAGCATTTTCAGGGATCTATCTCTATAGACACAATAAATTGCCAGCCTGTGACATATCTCGCAATTTATTTTTCAACTCTTTTTGTTGAATCAATTTTGCTCAAATTTTGTGCATAACCTATAGTCAACAATAATGCATTACACCATTGTTTTTAGGGAACTTACTATTATACTTGGGGAAAGGTATCAGGAACAAACATTTCTCTGTTTGTGCAGAATCTTGCTGTTCATTTTTAATATATGTCTGCTGAACTGATTTTAGTCAAATTTTAGACATTACTCCATAATTTATAATAATACAATATGGAAGAATTTTCAGAGTCTTATCTTTTAAGGGAGATTTTCCAGGAAAAAAAATCTTTCTACCTGTGTCAAATTTTGCTATTATTTTTTAATCCACTTTTGCTAAGTTTGAGTCTTTAGTACATTTTTTTTTTTTTTTTTTTTTTTTTTTTT
Source organism: Salticus scenicus (assembly GCA_963930645.1). Lineage (NCBI taxonomy): Eukaryota > Metazoa > Arthropoda > Arachnida > Araneae > Salticidae > Salticus > Salticus scenicus. The sequence continues at coordinate 189,368,984 of OZ005652.1, forward strand.
TGAATAGTATCAGCTTGTTTTTTCAATTCAGATTCATCTTTAATTCTCTTTTCTACTCCTTTTAACATATTTTTTGCAACACTTAATGGTCAAATCCTCAGATTTTGCTACTCCTTTATTATTATTTGTCACTTCATTTAATAAAACATGGGCTATTTTTTTTTTTTTTTTTTGAGTCAATGATTATTTTGATAGTCACAGATAGTCGGTCAGTTTGCTAAAATAGTTAAGTACCAAAGAAGCACAATAAAACAAAATGTGCAATATTTCTAGAAATGTGAGCTAGCCTTAATTTTTTTTTTTTTTACTGGCAAAATTTAGAATTGCAATGTTATCAAAGAAGGCTTCATCTGACACATTTCTGTGTAGGATAAAAGAAACACTGTTTTTATTTTTTATTTATTAGTGCTAGAGGCCTATTTCAGTCGGTACAGTTGTCGAATTTTTATAATACACTCTTAATAGTGTTAAGGGCCTATTTCAGTCAGTTTATTGAATGGGAATTTATTGAATGAAGTCCCCCCAAGGCACAACTTTGACGAGTCCCCCCCAAGGTACTCCTATTTCAGTCGGTACGGCGTTGTCGAATTTTTATAATACACTCTTAATAGTGCTAAGGGCCTATTTCAGTCGGCTTATTGAATGGGGATTTATTGAATGAAGTCCCCCCAAGGCACAACTTTGACATGAGTCCCTCCCCAGGCCCAACTTTGACATGAGTCCCCCCCAAGGTACAACTTTGACATGAGTCCCCCCCAAGGCCCAACTTTGACATGAGTCCCCCCCAGGCCCAACTTTGACATGAGTCCCCCCCAAGGTACAACTTTGACATGAGTCCCCCCAAGGCCTAACTTTGACATGAGTCCCCCCCCAAGGTACAACTTTGACATGAGTCCCCCCCCCAAGGCACACCTTTGACATGAGTCCCCCTCAAGGCACACCTCCCCCTCATTGGGAAAAAGAGAAAAAACATTGTTTTGCGGCTATAAGACAGTTTGGACTTCCAACGTTATTTGTTACAATATCTGCAGCTGAAACACATTGGTTTGATTTAATGAAAACTTTATCATAAAATTTAGATCGTCACGAATTAACTGAAGAAGAATTTGTCGATATTAACTAGTTTAGCAGTAGACCTCTGGCACTAAATTAAAATCTGTCAATGTCAGATTTTCATGTTTTAAATAATGAAATAATGTCGTGTCTGTATAATTTTTTTATTTTTTTTTTAAGGGATGGGTTAAGTAAAATAATTAGGTGAAAAATAATGATAACTTTACTATGTCATGACTTAATTCTTAAAATATTGACTAATCTGAAAAATACTCATTTTATTGACTTTACTGGCCATTTTTCACTCCTGAAATTAGTGCAATAAATACTCCCCCAAGAAGCAAAAATTTCTTATACCAGAATAGGCTTTACAAAAGTAGTATGACCTGCACAACAAAAAAATGATGATATGTTACAATAGTAAAAAAAAGGCACTTCCAATTTTTTCAGGAATTATGTAACAGAAGAAATTTTCTTTCAGTATAGTTTCCTAAAATTGAATGGCAGATAACAGATTAATGGAAGCAAATGATTAACAAAATTAGTTGAATTAATTTATTTTTAAACAAAATATGTTTGAAGTTTAGATAGTTTTTAGCAAATACAAGGTGCATGCCTAGCATATCCAAAGAATCTGCTGCTAGTAAACGCATATTTCAAAAGTTTTTTATTAATATATATCAGGGCGCGAAATCTTTGCTCGCCAGCATGGCGAGTAAAATTGCGGTCTAAATGTAGATAGAGTTCTTACAGTATACAGTGCTACAAAAAGAAAAAAAAAAATATATAGATTTGAAAACATAAAATTATGCTAATCTTAGGTAAGGTGACTAGACACCCTCTATTTAAGAGGACAGTCTTCTTTTTCAACGCTCTGCCTTCATAAACGAAAAAAAACATTACAGGACTAAAAAGTCCTCTTTTTTATGTTTTTCGTTCTCTGTCCTCTTTTTCAAATGAAAAGGATTTAGCCCTTCATATCAAAAATTTCGCAAAACTGGGAAGCTCAGTAGGCTGTTAGCTGTATCGAACCGTGAACACTAACTTTTTTCTGCGTTAGGTTTGCAAAAGAACAACTTTCTAATAAACTTGCCAAAGCATATTATGGTTTATGTCAATTCAGACTCTTCAAATCACAAAGAAATAAAAGTATTCCCTATATTTGTACGGTTCTTTGATCCAGAACACAGAATCACTATTGAAATTGTCATGAAATCATTAAGAAGGTGGTGCTCCGGTTGATACACGGTGGGTTGACGTGTGTTCTCACTTTTGCATGAATAATATTCCTCATAAAAATAGGCCCACTAGTGACCAAGAGGTTCTGTCCTCGGAGCTGGTATACGTGAGGTGCTGGGTTCGATACCCAGTCGTGCTCGTTATCTTAGCTGTTAGGAGTTTTTCGTGGTTTTCTCTGAAACTAGCGTAAATATAGGCTTAGAATGACCCTACGGAGGACTCTCCCACTCGAACCTAGAGTGCTAGTGCAGACAATTGAACTTAATGATAACACTACCACCACCTCACAAAAATATGCAAAAGTTAGTTGAATTCAATTTATGTCCTCCTAACAAAAACGCTCCAACAAAGCGACTGTTTAGTTCAATGAACAAAATGTAGACATGTGAAAAAAATCCCCTTTATATATCTACTTTAAAAACTTATCTATAATATTAAAACACAAAGCATTTTCTGAAAGACCAAAATTGTACAATTTGGGCATGCGTGAGAAAATTTTGAATCAATTCGCAATGGGAATATTCCTTTCTCTTAATGCAGCGCAATACGAATACCAGTGATAAAAATCGAGCAGACAACATTAATATTTCATATGTCTATTCTATAGCAGACACCTAATTAAAGCTCAATCATAAAAATAATTCACACGATTAATTCATTGATTCATACTTTCCAAGGAAGTATATTTAAAAACAAAACAATTCACAAATACTTATTGGTTAAATTTATCTATGATCGATGAACATTTTTGCCTAAAATTTCTTCATACAAGATGTGGTGCCATCTGTCGCCATGTAAACATATTATACTTCTTAAAAGAAAAAAAAAAAGAAAAAGAAAAAATCTTTCAAAATTAATAAATTGTCAGAGTTTATTATTCTTTAAAAGTTAACTTTTATCAATTGAAAACTTTGTTTAGAAAAGATGGATATAGATATTTAAAATCAGATTTTTTTTTTTTTTTTTTTTTTTTTTGCCAATGTTACAAGTTTGATTCAGCCAATGGATCAGGGCGTATTGGAAAATTTAAAGAAAAAATATTGACGCCGTTTGTTACAACATTTAGTTCAGTCTGATGATGAAAGTGTTGCGGATGTTTTGAGGAATGTAAGTATGAGAGATGTTGTCTACTGGATAGCAGATTCTTGGGAAGAAGTTCAACCTACGACAGTAATTAAATCGTGGACTAAGTTTCTACCTGAATTGGTTACGCCTATTGAGAAAATTAATGATGATGATAGTGAAACAATTGTTTTGAAAGATTTGGTGCAGGAATTATCAGGCTGCGAAAACTCTAATGCAGTTGATCTAAATGAATGGCTAAATAGTGACGACAAGCTGGAAATAACAGACTCAAATATTATAGAAATGATGGAAGATGAGGAATAATATGAAACAGAAGAAAACGACTCTCCGTTATCAGAAAAAAAATATCTCATAGTTCTGCAGCCTTAGAACTAGCCTTAAAATATGTAGAACAGCAAACTGAAGCCACCCCTGCAGATGTTTTGCTTTTGAAGCGTTGGCTGACTATCGCATCAACAAAGAGAAGTAATATACTGAAGCAACAAAAAATTGATAATTTTTTTAAATTGTAAAGAATCTTTTACGTCATTATACTAAAGAATAAAGGATTTTAAGGTAATATGTTCATTTTATTTAATTTCATTTGTAGTTGTTAAAAATTTTCTACTTTTTCGGAAAATCCGAGTTTTCAGTAATCCGAGGTAGTGTCAGCCCCAATTACCTCGGATTTTCGAGACTCTACTGTAGTGACCGTTGCAAAACTACTTTGTTTCATATTTTCTTATACAAGTTCATGCAGTACAAATTATTTGTTATTTCTTTATCCATTATGAATGCAGATGATTTTCATGTCAGACAGATATAACACTAAATGTCCAATGGAAGCGATTTTTTACCATGCAGATGACATCCTTTCTGTTCTCAGGGAAAATTGCAGTATAGAAGTGCTACCTATTGGCAGATATGCACTCGATTTAATCAGCATAATGTCTCATTATGGCCTTTTCATATATCAAGTTTTGTTTGATTATAAACAATAGGACCTGAGTTATAGTCTTCCCTTAAATTGCAGAAATTGCTGTATAACAGCGCTACCTGTTGAGCAATTGGCACCAAAAGTTAACATAAATACAATGCTTTTTCCTATTGAATATAAAATAAAGTAAAAACACTGAATTTTTACTTTCTTCTTAATTAAAGAAAGTATTGGATTCACAAAAATGTTCACCTTCCAGTTTTCAATGGATTTATATGTTTTGAGAAGTTCAGAACAAAATATGACCATTTTTCGAAAATGTATGTGTGTGTGTGAGAGAGACAAAACCTTTTGTAGCAACTGTATCTGAAGAGCTAATGGGCAGAATTTCCTATAAATTTATATGTAGTTGAACCTTGACATAAAATGATGTCTATCATTTTTTGGTGAAAATCACTAATTAAACAAGTGGCACTGCTACAGTGACTTTCTTCCATTTAAGGGAGGGCTATATCTCAGGTTGTATTGGGAATAATCAAACAAATTTTAATATGTCAGAGGGCTATCATGAAACATTAAGTTAATCTAATTTGAGTACATATTAACTGATAGGTGGTGACACTACATTGCAATTTTCCTCATGAATGGGAAGGCTATATCTCAGATTCTATTATATATTACTGAAAAAAAAAAAAAAAAAAAAAAAAAAACCTTGATACATACTTGCCAACCAATTTTATTAAAAAAAAGGGAAGATTTTTGTTGAAAAACCAGAAGATTTCATAAAAAAAGGGAAGATTTCTTTTTTTTTTTACTTCTTTTTTTTTTTCTTTGACGTAATAAACAATACAGTTTTACAATTTTAATATTTTGAAACAAGCTATAAAAACGTTTTACTATAGATTGATACTAAATATATAAAAGTTTTCAAGGAAGTTATTCCTCTTCAACATATAAATATCTACAAAACAGAATCTGTAAGAAATTTATTTAACAATAGACAAAAATTTTAGTTAAGTTAAAGTATAACTAATTTTTTAAATAAATAGAATATGATTTTTGTGTAGGTACATTAATCATACATATAAAAAAAAAGTAGCAGTAGCTAATTATCAGTTTCAAACGTGCATAAAACCAACTGAGTATTAATTTTCTTAAATTGATTTGGAAAAACTTTTCCTACCTGAAAAATTATTCATTTTTTCCCCATGTTTACACATTTGGTATAAATATGACAAACAAATATTTAATTTAATTGAGGAAAAATAAACAGATTCATTAAATTCAGCAATAAAGATCTAAAAATAATTACATACGTGAGAAATATTGAGCACTTCCATTGTTTTAATGTTTCTAGAATTGATCATTGATCACTATCCGGAAAAGGGGGGGGGGGGGGACACAGAAATAATTACAGAGTAAGAAATATTAAACTCTTTCAACTCTACTTCTAGAATCTAACGAAAGAAGTTTTAAATTAATATTATTATATTATTTATGTTGCTGATGGATAAAGATTAGGAAACAAAAGACTTCTGCAGAACATTTGATTGCTGATCACTAGTTGGAGATAAATAAAAGGGGGGAGGAGGCAGAAAATATTTACATCAGCAAGAAATATTTAACAATTCTATTTCTTTACATGTTCTAGAATCTCATAAAGCAAGTTTGAAATGAATATTGACATTTATGTTATGGATGGAGAAAGATTGGGAATCAAGAGTTTTCGTAGAACATTTGGGTTTTCTTTTTAAAATGAACGATATCCACGACTTTTTTAAAAACGGAAGATTTCATCATCTGTCCGGAAGACCGGAAGATACTTTAAAAAACCGGAAGTCTTCCGGGAAAACCGGAAAAGTTGGCAAGTATGTTGATATATGAGAGGGACATTATGAAATACTATGCTGATTCAATTTGAGCGTAAATCAGTTGACAGGTGGCACTGCTGTTACTTACCTTCTGTGATTTTCCACATAGCTACATCTTGGCACCTGTTGGTTAAAACTGAACCAAAGTATATATGTAAAATCTTTAGAGTGAGAATCTATGATTATTTTTTTGTATATGTTACACAAGAAGTGGCATAATCATATGGAATGATGATAATAGAAGAAAGTTTTGTCATGGCCACAACCCCAGTAGCAGAAATTTTTCTGTCAATCTGCGACAACTATTTATGCATTAGAAAATAATCTGCAGCATAATATCACAGTGAGTTACGGGGGGGAAAAATGTTACCGGAATCAGCAAGCATATTTTTATCACAAGTTTGCATTTATCTAATGTTATTAATCTGTTAGATATGTAAAAGCATTGTAGTTATAGAATTTTAATTACATATAGCTAGGTAAGGAGTTGGCATTAGCAATTATCTTTCATATTGTATAAGAATTACAAATTTTTTCGTACTGACTCTAGTAAAATACTCTAAACATTGAAATTAATGCAACTTTCTAAAATTTTCTGGTTCCTGTGTAACCAGATGGATGGACATTAAGACATATAAACTTTCTTTTATCAACAATTGCAGTTTGTTCGTCATTGCCATTTGTACATCTTAATTGCATAAGCTCACCTGTCTGTACATCAGGTGTCTGTACATCACCATCTGTACATCAGGTGAGCTTAAGCTCACCTTCTCAATGTCCGAGCCCCAACTTTCACAGAAAACTTGTGATACTGGAATTGAAACTGTGTATTTAAGTAACTTAATAACAGGTATTTTCTTTCGCAGCTCAATAAAAGACTTTCCGAATAAAACCCGTGATCCCTTCAGATCCAATTTCTTCTTCTATAGTGCTAGTGATCCATTTATAAAAATACTGGTATTCAAACAAAAATGTGTCAAGATCATCAAATTTTGAAATTGATACAAAATCTTTTATATATTCAAAGATACAATAACAAAAATTGCATGGTAGTGAGTGATATTTAACAATTCTACCTCTAAATAGGTTCTGCAATTTAATGAAGAAAATTTAAACAGAATATTGACAGTTATGCTGCATATAGAGAAAGAATGGGAATCTCAACACTTCTGCAGGGAGTTTCATTACCGATCGGTAGCAAATATGGTAAGGGGGGGAGTGTGTAGGGGGGGTCCCAAAAAATTATATGAATGGGAGATATTGAACAATTCTATTTCTTTATAGGTTTCAGAATATAAGAAAGTAAGTTTAAAAAGAACATTGACATTTATGCTCTGGACAGAAAAAGGTTAGAAATCACAAAGCTTCTATGGAGCGTTTGATTGCCGATCGTTAGCAGAGGGGGGAGGGGAGGTAATACGAGTGAGGGGTAGTAAACAATTCTACTTTTTTATAGGTTTTGGAATCTAAGTAAATAAGTTTAAAAAGAACGTTGAGATTTATGTTGCAGATGGAGAAAGATTTGAAATCGCAAGAATTCCGCAAGCCTTTTGATTGCCGATCGTTAGTGGGGGGGAAGGGGGAGGGGTCACAAAAAATTGCATGAGTGAGAGATATTGAACAATTTTACTTCTTTATAGGTTCTAGAATCTAATAAAGCATGTTTCAAATGAATATTGTCATTTATGCTGTGGATGGAGAAAGCTTAAAAACTGCAACGCTTTTGTGGAACGTTCAATCACCGATTGTTAGGGGAGGGGGAGGGCAGGCAGTAAAATAAATATATAAGTGAGATAATAAGCTATTCTATTTCTTTATATGTTCTAGAATCTAATTAAGTAAGTTTAAAAGAATAATATTGACATTTATGTTGCTGATGGGGGAAAAATGGAAAACTCAAGGATTCCGCGATCTGTTTGATAGCCGATTGTTAACTGGGAGTAGGGGGGGGAATCACAAAAAAATTAGATGAGTGAGAAATATTGAGCAGTTCTACCTCTTTATAGGTTCTAGAATTTAATAAAGCATGCTTAAAATAAATATTGACATTTATGTTGTGGATGGAAAAAGATTGAAAATCGCCATCTTTCCTGCCAGAAACGCGAGATTTGGAATTGCTGCATAATGATGATTTAGAAATAATCTGCAGACTAAAAAAAAAAAAAAAATCTGCGACGTACGTCGCACGTCTCGCATTTTCTGCTATGGGGGCTACAACATACTAGTTTTAGTTTGTGGATGATTTGCTTCTTCTTAAGTAATAAATAATAATTGATTCTTTAGTATGATCGGGTATTATGCTACATATGCATCTTTAAAAAAAGAAAGAAAGAAAGAAAAATAATAGAGATGAGACTTATCTATGGTGTTCATGCTGCCCGAAGAGATGCAGCAATAACACTCTCAAATAATGGAGTCTATTACAGAACAATGCAATTTAAAATTAAAACATCGCACAAAAAATTAAAGATAAAAACTTACTTAAAAGCTTCATTAATATCTGTACAAAATTTATGTCTTTTTTGAATCATTTGCAGGTAACCAACAGTGCAACTTTTTGACTTCTTTTTGGGCCTAGGTTTATCTAAAAGAAATATAAAAAATTATATATTTTTTGAAAACACAAAAGAAGAGGGTCATTCTACCAAAAATATCCATTTGACGGTACATAAATTTCCAAATTAAAAATTCTTTGAAGAACAGCTTATGTTATAAGTCGATGTCACACAGATCAACTATAATACAGAAAGTAGTTCACACTTTATGGAACCGATTTTAGTAGTTCATTTTTATATATAAATGCGATACTTGCTGCATGGAATTGCTTATATCTGATAGCCATGCTTCTTCACAATAGCTCTAGCTGGAATTTTCCATGAAAGTAAACTTTTTCTTGGTTCAGTCATGTTAATTTTATACCAATCCTCTTGTACCATTTTCCAAAGTCTGTTCAATGTTCTTAGATGCCATTTTCCTAAGGCTCGTTTTTAATAAACCAAAAGTGCAAAAGTCTATTCGAAAAACATCAAACGATTTTACAGATATTTTATTAAATGGGATACATTTTATTCCTGTTTCTGATTCTTCCTTTGCTAAATAAGCGGCAGTTGATTTAGATGTGTGACAAGAGGCTTTGTCCATATGAAGTTTAACTTTATCAATGTCTTTTTCAAATAAGGCTAAAATTTATTCTTCAAAAACTGGTTCTAAAATATTCTGCTGGCAGTACAGTGAATTAATTCTCACTTTACTTTGAAACTTTTTTATTTCTAACTTCCCCTTGTAAAATATCCTGCAACTATCATAAATCTCTTTGGGAACTTTTTTGTACACTGATGAAGCCATTTTGTATACTCATTGTCATCAGCTGAGCAAAAATTTATCTTTTTTATTATTATTATTATTACAGTCACTTAAATATGCCCATGATTCATTGAATGTTACTACAAATTCCCCTTTTTCAGCAGCTAGGTGTTTTTCAAATAATTTTCTACAAGGGCAATTCTCCAGTAATGGTAACTTTTGCATCTTACAAAACTCAAAAAATAAATTATAGACAACTGATGCATAGACTTGTGTTTCAGTTTGATTAATATCTCCTTTAATGAAAAATGCCACTAGCAGAACAGTTTGATAAATATAAAGCTAAAATTGCAATTTTTTAGAGTAAACCTCTGTAAAAAATTTCCTTACCGTCCCTTTGCATTTTTCTTGCTGTGTATCATCATTCAAAGGACATAATGGATCATATTTGGTTTTTTAAAATAACTTATAATCTATTTCATAAAAATTATATCAATAGTAAATATTTTTACTCCTACCATTTAACATTTTTTTTTTTTTTTTTTAACAATATAATTTTCAATTTTTGATATTTTCCTTTTTTTTACTTTTAGATAAATTCACTGAGCATTTGATTAAATTGTTCAAAAGTTCATTTTTCCGTATCTAGGGTATACATTTTACAATGTTGGAATATAGAAAAAATTAATATTATATTGCTGAAAACAAACAATGCATTCAGGGACAGTAAGGATTTAAGGGGACGGTAGGAATATAATTAGGGAAAAGTGAATATGTATTTGGCACTACATTAAAATTTTATGTGAATAAAATATGTCCATCACTGATTTCTGTGTTGCCAGAATGTATTTGTATTTACAGTAAATGGACTTTCTAGGTACAGAAAAAGAAGTATATACAAAAGAAAAAAAAGAGTTTGTATTAAAGTAAATATACTTTCTACCTACAAAAAAAAAAAAAAAAATATATATATATATATATATATATATTTGTACAAAAGAAAAAACAATGTAAATAGGTCTTCAGATCAGCATTTGTCTTATACCAGAATTAATTCAACCATTTCAAAAAAAAAAAAATAATAATAATAATAATAATAAAGCATGGAAAAAAGAGAAATTACTTATTGTAACTGTTACACTTAAAAAAGACAGAATTGCTAAGAATACAAACAAACAAAAAAATAGAAAAAAATAAAGAAAGAGCACTAAAGAAAAACTAAAAAGGCACAATACATCTCTTGAGCCTGAGCAACATGAAGTTAAAAATCCAACTTTAATTGCATAGAGTCAGATTCTGAATATTGTTTAAATGAAGAGGGGGAAATTCCAAGAAGTTTATTCAAATTATTCGCCACTTGTTTTGTTTTAGTAAATTTTTCTACAAAATAAGGCTAAGTACATTATATTGGCCGGATTGAAAATTATAATCTGATAAAGCTTATGGTATGTAACATTTATGCAAAAATAAGACCATCATTTTTTTCTGAACATGCTACATCAATAGTCAAAAAAGATCATATGAAATTACCCAAACCATCTAAATTGGAAGTGTATCACAAGCAGTATTTTTACTGACTTTTTCTGTTACATTAGATCAATGCAATGTGTGTTGAACTTTTATTAAAATATATTTCAGAATGCTGCTGATCAGAAAATGTTAATAAACTTTTTAATTCAGCAGTGAGTATGATATATATAAATATATATATTACAGAAAAAATATTTTCTTATTGATATAATACTATACAATTCAAAGTCACATAGTAAGCTACACCCCCTTCAATATAATCTGTACCTATAACTGTTATATTACTTTTTTTTTTTTTTTTTTTTTTTTTTTTTTATCTTGTTCATATGTGCCCTAGGTGTGCTCACATGTGCCCCATTATAGAGACAGATATGCTTAACTAAAGTCTTTTTTTTTTTTTCCTTAAATACCACAGAATAAAGAAATATCTTATTAAAAAATCTCAAATTCTTCATAAGATAAAGAAAAGACTATTTAAACATATGAACTATTTAAACATTTTTGTTGTGAAAAATTAATGATAATTTTTGAAAAAAAATAAAAAAAAAATCCCATGTGCCATAATTTTTGATAAATAAAGAAAAAAATTCCTATGTGCCCCCTCTCCTCCATATGAAATGACTCTAATTAAATTAGCAGACTTTGCAATTCAACACTGATTTGAGTATTGGATTCCTTACTGTACCCCCAAATTTTTAATATCGATAAGGGACAGTAAGGAATGGGAACCGTAAGGAAATCAGAACTATATTTCCATTTTTTGAATTGTTAGGCTTATTATTCATGATTTACAGTTAGAAATTAACTTACTTCTTTACATTATTGTAATAAAAATAATTGGAATTAAAATTACTTTATGACTCCAGAAATCCTTGATAGGGATAGTAAGGCTGTTCTTAAAAATATGCAGCCAGTTTTGAGGTTCAAAATCTTCCTACAACTAAACTGAAACGTTTTGAATAAACAATAGCAGCCATATTTGCATGCATAAAAGTTAATTATGCATGCATACATATCATTTTGCAAACACTCATTGCCATTTGGGAGGGTTTTTCATGACTAAATTCCTTAAGGGACGGTAAGGACCAAAAGATCAGTGACAAATTTTAAATTGAATTTTCTGAGTGAAATTTCATATTTGAAATGTAATTTTTCATGATGAATGAATAGTTAAGTAGTTGCTAATTGAATAAATAATACTGATTTAATGCTTTGTAATTACCCTTTAATTTCCTCATTTGTCTGAATTTGAAAAATTGTGTTAGTGACATGGGCATCCAGTGGCAGAAAGTTTTGTAGCTGTCTGCGACAGGCTTTTAAAATTTCATAATCTGTCTGCAAAATTTGCATGTAATCAGGGCTGAAATTGGCTTACACTCAAAAAGCCTGAAAGCTGATTGGAAGGGGGAGCTTAACATCAGTGGTGATCTCGTGCAACAATACACGAATACAATTTTACTGCAGAACAATATAATATAAACAATTGTTAGTCCAGGCAATGAAGACCAAAATTTCACGAATAGAAAAAAAAAATCATGTAGTTTTAAAATTTTGCATACTCATAGCCAAGAGGGTCCTGAACAACATACTAAAAGTCCCCGCCCGTGGTGGGTGAGCGTAGTGATGTAAAATGCGCAGGCATTTATAAGTTGGGGCATATGCCCTGCAAAAATGCCCAAAATACAGAAATTCCCAGGCATTTATGTATTTCTGAGAAAATATTGAATTATTGTCAAACAAGCACTTATTAATGATACTTATTGATCGAATTTGGTTTAACGATATATTACTGATCAAATTTTCAGTACAATCTTTGTATATGTAGTCTAATGAACTGATTTCTATTTTTTTTTTTTTTTTTTTTTTTTTTTATCTTGTGTAATGGATCACTTTTTTATGTATTATCCTTATATATTCCCTATGCATATATTTGTTTTGTACATTAGAAAATATTTGACCAGAACCTATTTAATTACACACTTTAGTTGATTTTACTATTGTAAAAAAGAATTTTTCAAGAAAATGTGTTCTTTCGTTCCCCTATATCTTCTAAACTATTGATCACACCAACAAAATGTAATATATATTTTTATAGGAAATTTTACGTAGATTAATTTTGTAATTGACATTTTTTCTCTAAATGTGATAGTTTTTAAGATATTTAATAAAAACTGAAAAGTGCCCCCCTCAAATGCCCCCCGCTCACCCACCATGGGCAGGGACTTTTAGTATGTTGTTCAGGACCCTCTCGGCTATGAGTATGCAAAATTTCAAAACTACACGATTTTTTTTTTTTTTCTATTTATCCTATTTTGACTGGACTATGTGTGTACTCATTCCATTCATCTCATTCAATTAAATACTTTATAGCAATGTTTAACACAACACAATATAAATAATTATAAATAATAAAAGTATTAGTTTTAGTTTTGATACAGAAATTTCTTTTAAGTGAATTGTTATTCGAAAGTTGCAGACAAATTTTTTTATCAGTGCAGACAAAAACTGTCCGCAAGCTGTTTTTCTGTGTCCGTGATTATGTCACCATGTCGCGGTGTTTCTGCCACTGGTCACGGGGACGGTAAGGAAAATGACATATTTAACATAAACTAAAGTATATTTATTCTCATTTATTTTTACAAAATATATGTAATCTTTTGGAAATGTACTAATAATGTAAATAAAATAAAGCAGAAAGTTGTCTTAACAATACTTTTAGAATAATAATAAAGTGACTTAGAAGTTACTGTTATTGAAGAATCGCCTACAATTTGCCTTTAAGCAATATGCTTTGGCAAAAGCAGATGAACTTTAAGTTTGAACTTTAAGTTTAAACTTTAAACATTTTTTTTTTTTTTTTTAACTTACAGTGTCAGAAGACATTCTTAGTTTTGATGCAATGGATCTTTGAGTCGGCAAATTTTCTTTTAGGATCAGAAACTTTACTTTCTTGATATTTACTTATGTTTGAACAGTCTTAGGATGAAGTTTTTCATTCATGTTTTCATTTTTTACTTTTATTAAGACATTTTTATTTTTTCTTTCTCCTCAGAAAGTACAGTTATGTAATCTTTGAGCCATCTATCAATTTTATAAGCCATTTTCAATTTTTTTTTTTTTTTTTTTTTTTACATTCCAATCAAAAGATAAAAATAACATACAATTATTCTAAAGTTAACAAATGTTTATCTTAAATTGCAAAATAGAAAAATAAATTATAAAATCATTTCCATAAAGTGTGAACAAACTTCTGTATATACATATTAAACACTACTGGAACAGTCATTTTGTATAGAGTCATCATTACTGTAGAATAAATATTTACAAAAAATAATATTTGAGACTTTATGACATAATATCTAATAAAACAAACAGCAGCAAAATGAACTAGAATTTATGCATTCTGGAATTCCATAATTAAAAATAGTTTCTTTCCTTTTCTTTTTTTTTTTTTCAGTTTATGAAATATCAACAGAAATAGTACAGGAGATTTTTTTTTTTTTTTTTTAAGTTGTAATTTATGTAAATCATTACAGGAATTAAAAAATCAGAATATTGTATGTTAACATTCTGACTATCATTTCTTTTTATATTTACAGAAATCATTGCACTAGTAGTTGTCAAACATTGCAGGATACTAATATCAACAATAGTTTAATAAATAATGTTTTATTAAATTTCAGTGAAAACAGAAGTAAATTAAAATTTTAAAGTAAATAATAATTGAAATCAATAAAATGAAATTTTATACATTTGAAATCCAGAATAGAAGAGTTGAAATACAAATGATCTATTGAAATCCAAATTACTTTAGTAATTTTCAATACAAAATTCTCTACATCACTTACCAATTAAATGCTAAGATTTGTTCTACTGACTAATGAGAAACAATGGGTAGAAATAAGTTTTCTAGCAGCTTTCTAGAATGATCTGTGAGTCATTAGGTCTGGAGAGGGAGATGCATTTTTTACCAGAATCAACTGCTAAATAATCTATGGCCAGATCTGATTGCTGTACATCTTTAACTTTCTCCTCCAAATCATTGCTGTTATGTCACAGTGCAATTTCTCAGGATACTGCACAACTGACAACTATTGCAAGGGCCATGCAACATTAGCAGCCACAGCCTTTAGTCGCACAAGGCGACTAAAGGTTCGGGCAGCTAAAAATTACACAGTGAAAATTAGGTTTACTGAAATTGGTTGTCTTTTATTAATGATTTTAGAGTTTCTTTTTTTTTTTTTTTTTTTTTTTTTTTGGAAAGGTGGGGGGGGGGGGGTTAGTTTTGTTTGCTTTTTAATACTCATGTGTTTTTCACAGAGTTATTTATAGAAGAGCACATCTATTGCAGGGGAGTCAAACCCACATCCTCCAGGTCAATTTCAGCCTGATCAGTAAAGTTTTACATCCCACAGTAGAATTCAAAAATTTATGTAATGTTGTCTTCTGTTAACAGTGCAAAAGCTAACAAAATTCATTCTCATTCTTCTTGACGAAAATAATATTAGATGATATGATAATTGTAGGATATATTTATTTCTTGTAATATATCAGCTATATGTATATTAGGGTTTCGACGGACCTGCTTTTTTCAAGAACTATCTCACCACTATTCTTTAAAATAAACTTCTATTTAAAATAAGTTGTATGCAAAATTAGGAACCATGGTAACTTAGTATGCGTATGTATATATATATATATATATATACACACAAAATGTGGCTTACCTGAATGAAATGCACTTGCAATGCGGCTCTCGAGGTCTTTTGGGTTTGATAGGCCTGATTCTATCACATGCTTTTAAAACTTAAGAATTTTATAAAACAGGATGTTTAATTAACCATATTCAACAAATTTTTTGTTAGTAATTTAATTTTTGAATGTTTTTCATATAGTTTTACTTCTTTTATATTTTTTAAATGTTACTTATTTTATAACATTTTTATATTTGAAGCTTTCAATTCTAAATTTTTTCATGTTTTTTGTAGCCATATATTTTTTCTTCCCCATACTCGAGTTTTCCTTTTTTTTTTTTTTTTTTTTTTCTGATTCAAATTTTAAGTTAATTTTTAATTTGCTGAGTCTCAAAAGACAGGTGACAGAAGACAAGAAAAAACAAGTGAACAGTGACAACACAGATATCTTGCAGATGGCCAAAGATCAGTGGCTAAAATACTAGAAGAAATTTGAGAACCAGTGCAAGCAAAGCGTCAGGAACATGCTAAAAAAAAGTTAATAAAAAAAAGAAAAAACTAACAAACAGCAAAAGACACTCACTGCAGATACTCAATGGACAGTGGCTAGATAATAAGATGAGTCTGAGTAGTCAAGAACAGGCTGAAAGGAAAGCTATTCTAAGACCAGAAGAAACAAAGACAATCTATGTTTCGAGCAGATGCTCAACAAGCAGCGACATGAAGACAAGAAGAAACCAAAGATTAGATATATATATGCTAGATGTCAGAGACATCCTGAAAGAAAAGTTCATTGAAGGCAAGATGAAATTGAACAGCGAGAACCCAGGTTACATGCTGATACTCAACAGACAGCGATTGGAAGACAAGAAGAAATTGAAGAAAAACCTCATACTTGAATTGAAGCTGATGTCAGACGTCATACTAATACATATCATTGAATACTGCCAGTTGGATTCTATGTGCATCTTACAATGATTCTACTTTCAATTATGCTTTTCAAAGTATTGTCTGCATAGCAGGAATCATAAATGTTTATGTAAATGCAGTGCGCAAAAGTAAGTGGCACAGAAAATCTTCTGGGATGTGTTGCCACAATGAAGAAGTTCAATTGCCTCAAATTTCTGAAATGCCAGAAACTTTCAAAATTCTTCTTAAATTCTATAAACACTACTTTAGCACTTTCCATGATGAATATACCCTGCTAATGACAAAATAAAATGATAAATAAAATTGTGTTAAAAATTTATTTCTCCTCCAACATAAAAAAAGGAGGAAAATCTAGGGTAATTATATTTGACCTGCACATGATTTGTTATACACATATAATAATATATGTGTATGTTTCAGGACTTAAAATACCTTTAACATATCTTCTTTTTATAAGCATTGAAATCTCCTTCCCTCACAATGCAGTCAGACAACAAATCTTCAATTGAACCCAAAGACCAAGTTTCTCACTTTCTGCAGTTGTGCATTTTTTTTTTTTTTTTTTTTTAGCAGGCAGAGGCTAGATGCTTGTTGTCTAAAATCTTTCGACAAGACTACACCTACAACTATCAAGGCCTGGAGTGGAAATCTCATTTGGGACTGTCCTATATTGAGCCCCCACCCCCCCTCCTCCCTCACATTCAGAAGCCCAACCCATCAAGAAAGACAGCATTGGCTTTACTTGCCTTGTCTATTCAGGCTTTGCATGAATGAGTTTTTTTGTTTTGGAGTTGTTCTACAGTCACTTTTTGTACATTAAGGCTCTTAGACAGAAACCTATGGCTTAAAGTGGAATTGCAGTGAATG
This sequence comes from Salticus scenicus, assembly GCA_963930645.1. Classification (NCBI taxonomy): domain Eukaryota; kingdom Metazoa; phylum Arthropoda; class Arachnida; order Araneae; family Salticidae; genus Salticus; species Salticus scenicus. The sequence goes on from OZ005652.1 coordinate 189,386,473, forward strand.
TTTAAGGTTAAAACAATGGCATGACAACTAGGGATGCACCGAATAGCAGTTTTTATCGAATACTGAATATTCAGCCGAATACCAAATATCCTTCAAACCAAATATTAACTATTCAGCCGAATACCAATATTCGACTGGCTGATTTACTCTAATATTCAGGTGTCAATCACCTAATTTTTTTTTTTTCGAACTTTTTCAGCAATATCATTTACATTTAGTGATATTTCATTTTTTTAATAATGAAAAAATATAAAAAAACTACTATTCAGAAACAGTTTTTTATACAAATGTAGAAAAATATTAGGAAATATTACTATACGTAAGTAGTAGTGTATTACTGAATTCACAGTCAAAGAAAATTATTAACTGTTAGGCTTCTTAATAACATATAAAATTTCTTAAATAACAATATCTTTTTGCACCCCTTCAGAAAAAAAGTAATAATAATAATAACAATAATATTGGGTTGTTCGGAAAGTAATTTTGTTTTTCTCAGCAGGTTAACTTAACTATATTATAGTTAACTTAACTATATTATTATTTAACTATATTATAGTTAACTTAACTATATTTTTTTCACACCATCTTCACAATTAAGCTGCATTACCATTATATATTGTGATAGCTGATATAGCAAGGCTTGTTTGTAAAAAAGTTCGTTTTATTCTGCTCAATAGGTTTTGATTGGTGCCCTATCAAATAAAGAAAATCGGAAGCGATATTTTCAGCATATTTGTTTTTGCTATCAAAAAGGCGAAAATACTGTTCAAACAAGGAAAAAAGTATACGATGTGTATGCAGAAAATTTATTTAAAGGACACAAGTGTCAAAACTGGTTTACCAAATTTTGTTCCATCAATTTTGACGTTGAAGATGCATTACAGTCTGGAAAACTAGTTTATGCTAATGAAGACAAAATAAAGTATTGATTTATGAAAACTGCCAAATAACAACTTGTGAGATTGCTAAGAAACCAATTAAAGTGGCGAATATATATTTCATTTTCAAAGGAAAAAAACAAAATTATTTTTCGAACAACCCAATAATAAATAAATAAATAACGCAACCCAGAAACACAGGATTTGAGAAAAATCAATTTAAAGTAACAATGTATTGGCTAACCTATATTAAAATTGATGCAAATGCCTTTCACTCTCATGTAAATAGATAAATTGTGGGTTAGAGATGTGATGCTTTTCGTGCATGTTGGAGCACTTTATATGCATTTTTCAATGGCAAACTCAAAATAGCTATTTTATGACTTGTGTCATTTTTCTTGCCAGATTTGGATGTGATCTTTGTTTGATCTCTTGAAGTTTCCTAGATGGCAACATCATATGAATTTTTTAACTCAACTTTAGAAACATACATTATTATACTGTTATTGATAAAGACAACTTTTGTTAGATATTATTAATTGTTATGATTAATGTAACTAATAATTAATTTTCTTTAATGTTACTTGAAACTAGATAAAACAATTGTTTTTATTTAAATATAATCTATTTCTTAATTACTCTGAAAAATCTTAATTTTAAGATAATTTTAAAAAATTATCTTTTCTATCTATAAATTTTTATATGTTCAACTAGCCAAATAATTTGATATTCGGCCAAACTGAATATTCGGTAGTATGGCCAAATACTGAATAGATATTACCATATATTTGGTGCATCCCTAATGACAACTTCACAGATTCAAATACTTAAAAGTTAAGTTTCTTCGGAGGCCCTCTCATGATTAGAGGCACGAGGCAGTCTGCCTCCTCCGCCCCACCTTTAGTATACCACTGTGCCCAGAGTGGCTAAAACCTTTCGCCCAGGATTGTTAAAAGTGTAGGGAAGGCCTTGAACCGTTGAATAACTTTCACTCTACATAATGGGTACAATTGCAAAACTCATAATTTGCTATATGTTAGAGTGCACTGAAAAAAAATCTTTTCCTCTAATACAAATTTATTATATTGCTAAAATAGAAATCGATGTAAATTGAAATCATTTAATGACATTTCTTCATTTTTCCTTCAATTTTCTAATAACCTGAAAAACTAATTTTATAAAATTTTGTTACAACAGGCTTCAATCATATAGTATTCTTAAAATTTCCTATTGTCCTTTTAAACACATCAAAAGTAAAGTATGCATATTTTGAAAATATTAAAGTCTAAGTAAAATTTAAATTGAATAACTAAGTAGCATAAATTTGATAATATATGGCCACAAAATTAACAATTTCTTGTAACAGACAGTTAATGTTTCCGTGCATGTAACATTTACCTGATATAATTATGAGAACTACTTTTAGGAAAGTAGACTTATACAGCATTAGTCAAAACTTTTTTATATATTTATTTTTAATAAAATTTACTTAAAAAAATAAATTAAATAAGAATACAAATGATATTTTTAAAATGCAATGATCAGGGGTGATTGTGACTCAAAGGTAAAAATACTGAGAAAAAAAAAAAAAAAAAAACCTGGAATGTCAAATGATACTTGAATTATTTAGACAAACCCTTAATCTCATATCAGCCAATTTATAGTAATATGCAATTTGTTCACATATCACCTGGATGACAAATGAACATCCAATGAAAAAAAAAAAAAAGAAAAGAAAAAAGAAAGAAATACAACTTTGTTGTAGAAAATATAAAAATACAGATGGATTAGATTAAAACCACTGAAATCAGAAGTAACTCCTGAACATAATCACCCCTAAATGATATAAATAATAAGGCAAAAATAACAATAAGGTAACAGAGTTAATAAATTTATTTTTGACAAACCAGATGTTTCTTTCTTTAACACTGTTTTAGTTGACTTTATTTGCAGTAGAGGTAAATGCCACTCAGGTATATCTTCAGCAAATGCATGTTGAGGAGTAATACCACGGGCACCTAATTTTCTAGCATGTAAAATCTAAAATTTATCATTGAACAAGAGAAATGAGCAATAGGTAACATACAACTAAAATTGTAAATAAAATACAAAAATAAATGAATCAGATGTTATAAAAATGATTTATTTTAAATACTACTCATAAAAAGATACTATATAAGATACTAAGATAATACGTTAAATTTATTCTTTAATTTAAATGAATTTTTATAGTATGTAATTTGCTTAATCTAAATATGAATAAAGATTCCATGTATTCAGAATATTAAAAACTTCGATACAAATCCACAATTCACAACCTACTCTTATTTGCCATTTACATCAAACTATTTAAATAATATTAATAATAAACTCATTAACTTCTATATTGTTAAAGCTTATTAATAAAATATGACTGAAATGTAGATTATTATTCTGAGACATTTCTATATTGATAAAGAAATTTAAAGCATCCTGATATTTCAAAATAAAGCAATATATATATATTATTTCATTTTATTTATTTATTTATTTATTTTTGTAAATTTATAATTAACTTAAATAAAAAATATTAATTAAACAATATTTTTATAAAATTATTATATATTATTGTATATTAATTATTTTAAATGATGAATTTTCTATTTACTTAAAAAAATATTATCTGTTAAGTTAAATATCTAATGGAATATAAAGTAAATTACTCTAAAAATAAACTATCTCTTAAATTTAAAATTATTTTACTGTTAATTTGAATCCATTGATTAAAATTACTTTAATGTTAAATTGAAATTCCATAATCAGGGAATTTCAAATTAACAATAAAACTAGCTGGATCCTGTCGAATTTGACAGTCACTTTATTAACCAAAATGTTTCAAAAATCGTCGCATCATTACTCAAATGTATTTCAAGTTAAAACACCTAATATAATTTATGACATTTCACTTAAAAAAAAAGAAATTCGGCAAAATTCCTATAAATAGAAATGAACCTTAAATTTGTATGATTTTATATCTTTAACTCGATTTTGTTTAAATTTCTATTTTTAAACAAAAGCATCACAAAAAAATAATCAGCTGTAACAAAAAAATTACCTCGAACCGAACAAAACACTTCAATGTGACCCCGGTGAATGCGGCAGTGCATTCGCCGGCCACTAATAACATAAAAAAAAAAAAAAAAAAAATCCAAAATTTAACCTGGAACCAAACGAAACAGCCCAGGCCCAAGATACCTTAAATAAACCTTAAAATTATATGATTTTATATCTTTAACTTGACTTTGTTTGAATTTCTGTTCTTAAAAGAAAGCATCACGAAAAAAAAATCAGCTGTAATAAAAAAATTACCCCAAACCGAACGAAACTCTGCCTTGTGACCCCAGTGCCTGCAGCAGCACATACACAGGCCGCTAATAACATGAAAGAATTCCCAAAAATTAACCTGGAATTGAACGAACCCACCTGGCGTTGCCCGGGCCCATGATAATAACCTTAAATTTGTATGATTTTTTATCTTTAATTCGATTTTGTTAGAATTTCTATTTTTAAATAAAAGCATTGTGAAAAAAATAATCAGATGTAACAAAAAAAATTACATTGAACCAAACGAAACTCTGCCTTGTGACCCTGGTGCCTGCGGCAGCGCATACGCGGGCTGCTAATAACATAAGAAAATTCCCTAAAATTAACCTGGAGCTGAACGAACCTGCCCAGCGTTGCCCGGGCCCATGATAATAATTTTAAATTAACCTTATATTTGCAGAGTTCCCCCTAGGTTTGAAAAAGGGTAGGGTGCTGCAACCAAGGAAAAAGGGGCAGGGTGGTGCTATAAAAAGAGGGCACATTTGTGGAGAATGAAAAAGGGCACATTTTATAAAAAGGGCATATCACTTCGCAAAAAATAGCCTCCAAAATTACAAACAATTTTATTATATTTATAAATGCAGTTGTTAAGCAATCAGCAATTTTCGCCCCCCCCCCCTCTTGGAAAATATAGCAAATTTTCACTAAATGTACAAATTAGTCAGCGAAAATTAAATAAATATATTTATTTTTTCACATTCTTTTATCTTTAAGTATAGTTCTATTAAACCTAATAAAAAGTATTCAAATTGCTTCCTGAAAAATATGTAAAAAGCTCTTGAAAATCTTATAAATGTTGAAATGAAAGTAAGGAACTATAATAAAAATTATCTTTAATAAGATAAAAATTTCTTAAGAGAAAAACAAGACCTTTTTTAGTGATTATTAAAGAAAAATATTAAACATTCTAATCAAATAGTAGTGATAAAAAGTTTGATTTAATTAATTGATATTTTTTTTTTTAATAGTTTCCAACTTTTTAGGTATTATTGCTAATTTCTAATGTTACAATCAGTTGGTAAATTTAGTAGATCTCTAGAATTTACTCACTTTGTTTGCTGAATTTCAATAATGGCAAATGAAATATTCTTTTGAAATTTGATCTCTAAAAATGTAGCTCCTACAACTATTAGGGATGAAACTACCCAACATGTAAAATCCCTGGAAAATGTTACTGGGCTGTAGAATGAATAATGGAGGAATACTTATATAGGTTATTATTAAAAGTACTTATTTGTACCTATAATGAGTTATATTTATAAAGTTCTTATACATATAAGGCAAATTTAACACCCAAAATGAGAAGTTTCTATGAAAACAAAATAACTAGCATGAAAATCAGAGGTCGCTCCTGAAAATTTTGAACTCTGCAAAATCTAACCATCAAAGAGTATCACAGGTTAATATATTTATTTTGTGGGGAAAAAAAAAAATAATAATAGTATGTTGTGGTCACCACAAGATTTTCTTCTATATTTTCCTATACAAATTCACTAAGGGCAAATAATTTATTAAAACTATTATTTATTAAAATTATCTAACATGATGAATGCAAATGATTTTCATCTTAGAGAAAGCTAACACTAAATATCCAAAGAAAGTTTTATTGTCTATAAATAACATCTTAAAAATATGCTTTTATAATGGGTATCTCACATATCACATTTTGAACAGTTTTCTGCCATACAAACTGAGATATAGCCTTCCCACTATCGAAGAAATTTCCAGTATAGCAGCGCCATCTATTGGTTTATAAGCATCCAATTTGAATCAGCATAATGTATCATAATGGCCTTCGCACATATCAAGTTTTGTTTGATTATACACAATAGAACCTGAGATATAGCCTTTCCTTAAATTGCAGAAAACACTGTGCAGCAGCGCTACCTGTTGAGTGGTTGACACTAAAAGTTGATCGATACTAATTTATGTCAAGGTGCATCTACATATAAATTTATATGCAATTTTGTGCAGTAGTTCCTAAAATATAGTCTTCCCATAAATTGCTGAAATTGATGTATAGCAGAGTCACCTGTTGGCCGATAAGCAATTACATTGAATCAGCATAATGTCTCATAAAGACCTTCTTATATAATCAAGTTTTGTTCGATTATATGCAATAGAACCTGAGATATAGCCTCCTTTAAATTGCGGAAATTGCTGTATAGCAGCGCCACCTGTAGAGCGATTTTCACCAAAAGTTGATAGGCACTAATTTAGGTCAAGGTGTATCGACATATAAATTTATATACAATTCTGAGCTGTAGTTCCAAAGATACAGTTGCCACAAAATTTTTATCACACATACACACACAGACAGACATTGTCTAAAAATGGTCTTAAATCATGTTCTAGATCTCTCAAAACGTGTAAATCTGTCGAAAATTTTTACGAATCCAGTACTTTCTTCTATTAAATATAGAAGAAAGCAAAAAGGAAACTGTAAGAATCGAAATACTCTATTATTTTGCTGCTAAGATTAAAATCACATTGTTTTCAAAGCTGAATTTCCAAATAATTATCTATTCCGTTATTGTTATTAATCGATAAAATTTGAGTTGTTTTTACAGTTTAATATCAAAATATGCAGTAATTTTGCAGCCGATTTCGGAAATACAGGATCATTTCGACTTCACCGCTAACTTTCGAAAATTTACGTTTAATGTTATTTATGAAATACTTTATTATTCCGATGTTAATAAAATCTGCGCTTTTATAAAAAGCTGACTTTCTAAATTCACAATATTTTTTTTAGCCGATAGCGGAAATATGTAATCATTTTGCCGTTAATTATCAAAATTTATGTTTAATAGCAATACCTAAAATAGGCTTTAATTTTACGCAAATCAATGTAGGAATTAGTTTTTTTTTTTTTTAATGATTTGTGATTTTTGTAATAATTGTGTGACTAATTACCGAAATGCGAGAGCATTTTTACACAAATTTCAAAATTTTCCAAAAATACTAAAATATTTAGTCTTAAGTCGGAAGTCTTTGCTTTTTGGTGCCTGATTTCTTAAAAATTAAATGTTTTGGTTTGGCTTATTTCTAAATGTGCAATTAATTCGTATGATTTTCGTTAAGAGTCAGTTTTTAAGTGAAATTTTTGTGCCAATTCTTGGTAAAATATCCATTTCATATCTGTAATTTTCTTAGAATGGCCCCACACTGTAAAAACTGAGTTATATATTCAATTATCCCAATAAAAGTCATAAAAAATATTCTTTTTCTTTCTACAATGGTAGACACTTCGGCACCATATAGCAGGCATGCTACGACACGCTTCAAAATCCACTTTCCTCCACCAGGGGACGCAGTATGTTGTATGCGAACATCACCAATCGTCTTGAATTTCCAAGATCTTTCAAATAAGGTGTCACACTGTGGTGTTAACTGCAAAATCTTTTAGTTGCACTTTCCACCGCCAGGGGGCACAGTGCATTCTGTATGAACACCACCAACGGTCAGGAAATACTAAGACCTTTGAAATAAGGAGTAACATAATAGGGTCTACTACAAAATCACCTAGTTCCATTTTTCACCACCAAGGGGCACACTATATTGCATACAATCATCCTCAATCGACATGAAATTTCAAGACCTTTAAAATGAGGTGCTATATGTGTGGGTCTAGAGCGGATTTCCCTCTCAAAATAATTCCCCCCTTTCCCCTCCCCCACATCTATTTTTCCCCCCTTTAAAATCGAAAATTCCAAATTCTCAGAAAGTGATTTTTTAGTATTCGAGTCTAGTCCCCCCGTGAAGTAGTTTGGAGCTAAGTTAAGCTCGCAAACATGTTTTTTAATCCCTGCCTCCCCCCCCCCCCAAGGGAGGGAACCGTTCGACTCTTTTTATTTTTCTCTTTTGATGACACATCACAGACCAAGACCTTTTCTTAGACACTTCAACCAAATTTTTACACCTAGCTGCTCCGTCAATTTAGTGGAGACAGACAAAACACATTTTAAATTAATATATAGATAATAGCATCCAGGTGTATCTCACCTTCACCCAGGAAAGGGGGGGGGGGTACTCCCAACTCTCCGGTGGTGTAAATTTTCAATATTGATACTTTTCAAAAGAACTTGTCAATACCTTTAAAACGAATGACTGATTCATAGATAATTTAAAACAAAGTTATAAATTATTTATTTATTGAATTTCTAATGTCGGCAAAAATTGCTTTTTTTCATTAATTTGTGTTATACTTCTCTGAGATAAATAATTATAAGATAAAAAACTTTTTATAAACCATGTTTTTAAATTTTCTGTTGAATCATAGCTATAGAACTAACCACATTAGCACTTTATCAATGCATATTAAATCTTTAAACCAATAATGATGTCAATTTTTGTGAGATACATAATTTAACTTTTTACAATTTTTTAATGCTCACGTTTAATTAAATTATTTATTTAATCACATTTTTTTTATTTTTTTGTTGAAAGAAAGTGAACTCATAAATTTTTTTTTGGCAACAATTAAATTATAGCTAATATTTTAATGGCTATTTATAAGGTATTACGAGGTTATTATTTTCATATTTTAATTAATTATAAGAAAACTATTCGAGAATCGGACTTCGAAGTATTGTGTTGTCATCGGGTTGTGAGCTATTGTGAAAGTTTCAAATGTCTAGCTAGTAGGGAAGTTAGTTAAAATTGGATTGCAAGATTTGCACCTGACAAATAAACAAACAAACAAGAATAGAAGTTAATAAAAGCATGGTAAAATCATCTGCATTCCTCATGGAAAATAATTTTAATAAATAATTTTGATACAAAAGGTAATGTCTTAGAGTAGCATAGCGCAAAGACGGTAGCTCAAACAATCTAGGGATTCAACACAAAGATCCCCCCTGAAGTTTCCAAATGCATTTTGAAGCCCAATTCTAATTTTTTATTAGTTTTTTTAATTAAAATATGAAAATAACAACCTCATATTAGTTTTAAAACTAGTTTTAAAGAATATAAATATGCTGCCAAAATAATTTACTCATGCATTTCTTTGTCTACATAAAAAGAAACATATTTAATTAAACATGAAAAATAAAAAATTACTATCAAAAATTAAATTACCGTATTTACAACACGTGTATAACGCACACTTTTTTCCCCAAAAAATTTAAGGCAAAAACTGCAGGTGCACATTATACACAGAATATATATATATTTTTTCTACTGCAGCTTATATTCATTCGACATAAGTAGGGGAGACCCGTGTACCTAGGGCCACCCCACTTTATTTGAATAATATTTAATTTTAAGTTTTAATACTCAATTGGGTGAGTAACACCACCAATTGCTACTTTTACAACTACTTTGGAACTTTTCAGGAGAGAGTTTTGACAAATTACATGTAGAAAACAAATTTACATGGTTTGAAGTAAAATTTTGCAGCTCATCTCTTTTGCTACTTTACAAAGGCAAGCGGCAAGCCAAATATTTTTCTTTCATTTCTAGTGTATAATTTTGCTTGTTATATTGAGTAATAAATGAGATATTTATTTAGTCCTCTCTGCATGTGGATCTCTTAGTGGAAGGCATTTTGAATGAAGTTACCAAAACTTGTACCTAGGGCCACATCGCTGCCTTGTACCTAGGGCCAGTGTGTTTGGACCTTTTAACACTTTCGCGACCGCATATTTTTGTCTTTTTCACAGTAAAGTCCGCCTGTGGGCGTTTTTCTCATAAGTTACAGTTTTTCAAAACAAAATTTTCCATATTCACATTTATATTACAAATGGATATGCATTATAATCATACTCTCTCTCTAATCAAAGTATTTGCATCCATAGTATACTGATTGTACAAATATGAATATTGTGTATATTTTTTAGAAACAAATAACATACAAATTGCAAAAGACACGCCCACTGGTAGAGTTTCGTATTTTCAAATGACGTGAATCTATGTCAGCGGTCGAGAAAATGTTAAGAAACACAGTGCAGCCTGCAGTAATTGGATGCTAGCAAACCAAAAATCACTATATACGACGTTGCTGAAAATGTTGGCAAGTCCTATCCGTCGGCCTTTACTTCTGTAAACATTCTATCAGGCTTTCGTGTATCCAGCATATAGCCAATAAATAAAAACACATTCACTGAGGCTGAGGATAAATATTTAAGTTCAAATGTGACTGAAATACAAGACCCCTCTATAAATATAAAAAAAAAAAAAAAGATTTTCCAGGAAAAGGTGAACCAACAATCAACAATGATAGAATTGGATGTCTCTGTTTCGTGTTCTGTTGAAATTTTGAAACCTTCAACAACTAACATCTTTTCGTGTGTTATGCTTTAACAGGTACGAACCTAAGCAAAACCTTTACCTAAAGCAAAACTTCTCACACCAAAGAAAAGGTGTGACCGAAAACCAGAGAGATCTAGAAATCCAAGAGACACCCCAGAAAAAAAAAAAAAAAAAAAACATTCGGTTAGAATATCACAAAGAAAAAGTGAAAATTTTCGTGTTTTAAATTAAGGCAACAACATGATAATTATTATATGATAAATAAATATATTACTTGATACTGTTTCTTTTATAAAATGTATGTTTATATGCTTATTTTCTATTCATTACAAAGTGAAATCTAAATTTGAGAGAATGGCCCTAGGTACAATGAGGTATGGCCCCAGGTACAATGAGGGTGTTGTACCTAGGGCCACGAGTGAAGTTTTTTTAAAAACCTTCTATTTGTCGGAATTTATTATTTTAGGTATTTATATTAATCCCAATTAGAAGTAATTAGTCCTAAAGATATGTACATATCAGTTTGATAATTTTAAACTGGTCAAGGGCTCTGTTTTGGGGCATTGAATAAAAGCTGCCCTAGGTACACGGATCTCCCCTATGAACCAGGACATGTATTTAAAGAAGAAAATAAAACTGAAAAAAAATCTTACTTAATAAAAGTATTGCATTTTTATTTCACTCCTTGCAGTTATTGACAATTCTCATTGCCAATACTACTGTTTTCGTCACAGTCTTCGTTTACACTGGCACAGTCAATGTCCTCGTAAGTCATATTGCCCTCATTTTCCACCATCTGGATTTTTCCAACTTAAGTGATAAACTATATAGTTTACATTTAGATTTTTTTTTTTTTTTAGGAAAATTATAAATATGAAAATCAAACTATTGTAAAAAATCAACTAAAATTAAAAATGTAAGTTTACTTTTTTTTTTTTTCTTTTAAAGCACTAACATTCACAACTCGATGTTAAAAATGTAAATTTTTCATTGATCTGGAATAACATCTTGAAAATTCTTAGCCCCCCCCCCCCTCCAAAGTTAAGTTCTGGATCCGCCACTGGCATTGTACACACCTTCCTGAACCTGTCTGGGAGAAACTCTGTGCAGTCAGATAGTGCTCAACATAATACAATTAATATTCTGTATATACTAAGATAAATATTTTTCATATATGTTATTTTAATGTTAGAACTAATAAATAAGATTATATTTTAATTTGTTATTTTATCCCCCCTCCCCCCCAAGGAATGATCGATATAACTAAAAAAAAAAGGGAATTTTTATAATGGGTTAATATTAATTAGCCATTGATAACTTTGACAACTTATAGTTATGTCTGAATAAGCTATGTATGAAATTAATTAATATTATTATAATAGGGGAAAAAAACATTTTTGCAACATTTGGTATCAATTCTACATAAATAAAATACGGAATTTCTAACATCTAGTATTCGAAATTAAAACTGATTTTGAACTAATTTAAGTGATTTAAAAGTATAGGATTTTTTTAATATTAAAATAATAATAATAAATATTATTATTATTCTGCATACAAAGCTAATTTATCTATTTTAGGTAATCTACTAATTCTACCTATTCCAAAATTCAAAATTAAGTACAATTATTTAAAAAAACAGGCATTCAAGAATATAAAAATTCATATAAAATAATATAGATAATGGAAAAGAACGTAGGATTTCTTGCAATGCTGATCAAAATGCAAAACGCTTTAAAATTTTGATTAGCTTTTTGTTAAATAAAAATAAATTAAAATTACTTTTGGTCGTTTCGAACTCATATCTTGTAAATTTTATCTTTCATACGAATTCATATTACATGTCATATTTTATGGAAAAGAATGACAGAACCACAGAACAAAGGACTTCGCAACCTTAAGCTCTCAAAAAGCATGGCAATTTGCGTTGTTATGGCAACAGAACTGAGTTACAGAAGTCGTTGCCATTAATCATGTGATAAATCTTTTAAGAGTTTCGTAGAGTAGTTAAGAAGTTTCAGCGTGTCAAATTCATCATTTTCAGTGTAAATGAACATTTATAAAATAAAAAATTTTCTCAAAAAGCATACTCTTGTTCTTTCTAATTCTAACATAATTCCAAAAATTTATATTTTTCACCTATGATAAGCATTTGGAGAGTTGACAATTCTTTTGGCAACACTTTTCATTCTTACTACTGACAGAATGTAAACAATCCATATGTTGTTTTCGAAATGCGTGATTTTACTCCCGAATTTTTTTAGATATACATTTTTTAAAAGTGTATATTTTATTATAAATAATCTTAAAAGAAAATTTTTCTGTTTCTAAAAGAAAATCAAAGCATTTGGATTCAGTTTATGTGATATTAAATATTTTGGAATATTTAGTACAATTTGAATCACATAAAAATCACGTTAAACATATTTAAAATGTTCAGTTCTCTGCCTAGCGCAAGTAAAATTTATGTTCAGTCTTGTAAAACTAAGCACAAAACTATAAATAGCGCTAAAAAGAAACGCAAAAAGTCTGCTGCAACTATTTGCACTCCTGTTCATGTTTTTGAGGAAGAGACTCTAGTTTCATCGACATCTTTGCCCAATTATTCAACTAGTGAGCTATCTTTGACTAGTCATGAGGAATGTACAAAAAAGGAAGTAAAATGTAATTCTGATAAAGAATCTGTTAATGCTAGTAGTGATGACTTTGATGAAACTAATGAAAGTTCTTCAAATACGAAATATGACAATGTTATTAAAGATGTACACATTAAAGAAATGGATAAAAAGGAGCATACTATGTATGTAATATCGAAGAGTTCTCAAAGTGTAATGAATGACGATGAAATAAGTAACTTTACTGGGGAAGAAGGATTAAAAGCAATGACTAATGTAACAGCAGATAGTATTTATTGTGATGAATTCGCTGCTTCGGATAATTACAGAACTGAAAAATCGCCAAAAGAAATAGATTCTCATTTGCTTCAAGCAGAAAACAAGTCACAGATTTCTGGTTTTAAACCAAATGAAAATCTAAATGGGGAATGTGATAAAGAGAGTGAAAGAATTACCTCACTATTTCCTCAAATTGAATTAGAAGAAATATCTGACAAGGAGGAATATGTTCTATCTAAAACAGAAGAGGAAAATACTTTTAATGTCACTTTTTTTAAAGATTCTGACCATGAAAATTGTCAATCAAATATAGATGATTTGACTTCTACTACATTGGTTTCTGAGATTATAGATTGTGGAAACAATGAAGCTTTATCTAGCAGTCATCGTAGTCTGAAAGAAAGTAGTAAAGACTCTTTAAAAATAGTATCTGATATTGATAGTTCATCAGTACGAAGTGACTGTTGCCAGTCTTCTAATATCTATGATATTCATGTAATAAGTTCTGAACATAGTTCTGTTGATGAAAATCAGATATCTGGTGGTGAAGATTGTAGGATACAATCTCCAGAACAGAGTGAAAAGAGTTGCACTGAAAGTATTATGTATGACTCTAGAAGTGTTTGTCAAAATGAGTCTTTATATCAGCAAAGTTTGATTACTGAAGAGTTTTGTAAAAAGCACAGTATAACTGAGTCTAGTCATGAAAATATTAGCAGCACAAAAAAGTTAACTGAAAGTATATCAAACAGCTCTTGCAATTTTACTAATTTTGAAGTATTTAAGGCAAATGATGTAATTAAGCGTACATTATCATTACCTGAAAGGCTATGTAATTTCAAAAATACGGATATAATTGTTGATCAAATATATCTAGATTCATTTAGTAATTCAGATAAAAGCAATATTCCACACAGTAGATTTTGTTATACATCAGATAAATCTACATTTACTGTAAATGAAAATGTTTCTGAATCTAATGAAGAAACCATCAGTCATTATCTTAACAAAAAAGATGTTGCTACAACTCCTTTCAAAAATGAAAATCTAAAACCTATTACTGAGAATAAATCTGTGGCCACGTCCTTAAAAGACAGTACTAAGCTTCTTTTGAAAGTTTTACCACCAGTTGCTGTTTTGCAGGCTAGAGCTAGGTATCTTTTCAAATAAGTTTTTTTTTTTTTTAATTTGCTATTTTGCAGGGGGGCAGAATATGTTCAGACTTCTGAAATTTCTCCCGAACACATTCTAAATTTCCCCCAAAAATAACAAAGAACCTATTATCAGTTTTTTTTTTTTTTTTTGGGGGGGGGGGGGAGGGGGAAGGAACTACATCAGAATTCAATGTTGCTATGAATGTACCCCCCAGATAGAAAATATAAAAGTTCAAGATGATTAGACTAACTAACATAATTTTTAAGGTTATAATTCTTATCTTATATAATACATAATTTTAAACGAATTAATGCTGCTTCGTTGCTATCGCTTAAAATTTAAAATATCTGTTTATTACCTACAGAATTTTTAAATCAAGAATAAGATAAACATTTTTCAATACGTGAACCATAATCATTTATTAAAAATTCTATAATTTTTTGTTTAAAAATGAATTACAATTAATGTGGGACACTGTATAAGAAAAATAAGCAATATATATATAACTTAACTGATGTGCACAAAAGCTATACAAACTGAAAAAAAAAAAAAAAGTTATATGCTATAAACATGAGACAAATTGCTATAAAGATACAAACTGTTTAAAACAAGGACAAATTACAACCTTGAGAATATGAGTCCATACAGTCAGAAAATAGTGCTCAAATGCTGAATTACAGAATCAGCAACTAATTAAGTCATTTGTTGATGTGTATCATTGTAATAGTACATATATATATATATATATATCTTCTATATTTTTCTATACAAATTCGCATAGTACAAATTATTTGTTATTTTTTAATCCATTGTTAATTTTTATCTCGGAGAGGTATTACACCGAATGTCCAACGGAAGTTAATTTTTACTGTGCAGATAACATCCTTCCCATTCTCAGGGGCTAGGGACCCTTGATAGAGAGAGACTGGACATTGGCGTGCCGACTTTTTGACGAAATTCTCCATTTTAGTGCCAGTTGCTCCATTGCTTATCATTATGCTGAGAAGAAATTTTGATTATTTTACGTCATAATCGAAAAAGAACTTATTTATTACATTTTTACTTTGTTGGGAGATAAATTGCTTTAATTTTGGAATACTTTTAAAAGATAAAAATGCATAAATATTTATTTTATATCATGCTTTAAATACTTTGAATTCTCTTATTGCATGCTGTTTTACGTATTTATTTCCTAGCACCTAGCATATGAGATAATTACATTATTTATTTGCTAACTATTAGTTTTTAAGTTCTGTTGTACAATATATTTAATATGTTAGATCTCAATGTATTTTTCTGATATATTTTAAAATACATATATAAAGTAACTATATAAAAATATATTTTTTGGTTTTTTGCTAGTACGCAAAATGTATCAGATTTCTTAAAATAAATTAATAAAAATAAAGAAAATAAGATGTGTATTATTTGCTAACATATGAAATATAAATTTCTTTTAAATAATAATTGCCATAATAAATTTTATAAAAAATATTTTAATAAGTAATTATTTTTATTTACATAATATTAAAAAAAAAAAAAAAAAAAAAAAATCAATGAAATAAGCAAATGTAAATAAAATAAATAAAAACATATTTTAATTTCTAAAGATATTAGTTAATATTTTTACAAATTATTATTAATAAAATTTTTAATTTTAATATTTAACTAAGTCATTATTATTAATAATGTGTAATTGAAATAAATAAAATATGTATTTTTAGCTTGTAAAAATATTACGTAAATACTTTTATAAAATAATAAAAAATAATTTCTGTTCTTCTGCCGTAGTTTTACATTTATTCATGAATTACTTGACAAAAACTAAGATTACCATATTTTTGTTAAAAATTTTCTAACTTTTTATATGTAGAATGTATGTCCTCAGAAAAAATAAGGTAGAATTGCTTTCACAATCAACGTATTTTGTTTAATATAGAAATATACAACAAAAAAATTCCTCTGTTTTCCAATAGGAATTGAAAAAGTAACCATGTTGAAGGTTGAAACAAAATTCGTTTTTCTTCAAATTCTTTTTCTCTAAGACGAAAAAGAATTACATATTTATAGTCTGCATTACTTTCTGCACAAATTTAGCACAATTTCCTTTCATTTATGTTGTATAGTAAAGCGCCAATCGCAAAGAAAAAAGCATTAGGTTCTACGGGGATCGCTCCGAAATGGCACTAAAATGGCTGACTTTCGGTCAATGTCCAGTCTCTCTCTCTATGTAGGGTCCCTATCGGGGGCAGTGTAACAGCGTCACCTACCGAGCATATGCAGTGTACCCAATTTAATAATCAACATGTCTCATAATGACCTTTTCATTTTCATTTTTAATAGATTGTACATAATAGAACCTGAAATGTAGCTTTTCCTTAAATTGTGGAAATCGCTGTATAGCAGCACCACTTGTTGAGTGATTGGCTTCAAAAGTTGGCATAAACTAAGTTATCTCATTATGTCATTTCATTATGCTGCCTTTTTGAAATCGGTGTCTAGAAGAAAAATCTTTCTTTTTAAAAATGTCATTAAAAATATGGTGATGGATTCATTGCAACAAATGAAAAGAGAGTTTAAAAGATAAGTAATATTAAAAATTCTAATTTCTAAAAGAAAATTTGAAGAAAGAATTTTGTGATTTTGGCGCCCTCTAAAATTTGGCTCGCCCCTCCTTCGCATGGCCCTGATTACCTATAATTTAATTGTTACCAAAAACAATTTACGCGTTAATTTTCTTTCGACATAAAAATAAATACATTTAATTAAACGTGAGCATTAAAAAATCGTAAAAAGTTGAATTAGGCGTCACAAAATTTGACGTTGTTATAACTTTAAAAATTTTCTGCACATTGATGAAGTGCTAATGTAGTTCATGATGCTAATATATATTGTTCTAAAAGGATTAATATTTTATTTTTAAAACCAATGTTTTTTTATATCACTTTCTTGTTTGTCCAGTACAAATCTTGCAATCAATTTTTAGCTAACTTCGTGACTAGCTAGACATTTGAAACTTTTAGAATAGCTCAGAACGCTATAACAATGCATTTGTAATTATTCAGGTAATGTGTCAAGTTTATATGATTCAACAGAAAATTTAAAAATGTGGTATATAAAAAGTTTTCTTTGTTTTTTAATTATTTCTTTCATTTCTTAATAAATATGTTTTACAAATTCATGTAATTTTTGCTTAAATTTCTTAAATATATTTTTAAACAATAGCTTAAAATTGATTTTATTTGGGGGGGGGGGGATATGAAAAGTGGGATCTATTTCAATCATAGAATAAAATAAACATTTTAAGGAATTTTTTAATTATTTTTTACTTGAAAAAAAAAATTAATGTTGTTCTATGAATATTGAAATAACAAATTTAATATAGTAATGTGTTCAAAAAAGAAAAAAAAAAAATTAAATGTTTAAAATTCTACCTAGAGACTTTTTTAGTTACATCAATATAAAATAAAAGACCTTACTTTGAAGCTTCTTGCAAAATTTTCGGTGTGGGCCCGCACCATCATCAGACTTGCTTCACTGGTGTGTTGATGTTCAAGTACTTCTCAACTTCAGCTTTCTCTCATTGTCTGACTATGTGTACAAGCACTTATCAATATCATTTTGTTTGCAACTGTGCATGTTTTTAATAATTTCTATAACTTTGCGGTTAACGGTATAGTAGTAGTTTTCATAATTTATGAATTTGTTAGCATTATCAAAATTTATTTTGATGTCATTATTTTGGTATTGCAGGAGTACATGCAGGAAGTTGTATTTGAACGTGGGACCTTAGTATAGAAATCCAGCGATGTACCTTTGGACAAAAGGTTAACCTATTGTTCATCAGTAAGCTTTGATACTCAGTCAGAGAAATGATGTTGATTGCGTCGCTACAATACTTCCCTTCCCAGTAAGTGCGAAATTGTATGGCCAGTATTACTCATGGACGTGTAGCAGCTGCCAGATTGTGCTATCGGTTGTCCGTGTGTAAAGCTGATGCGTGATGTGACATGCTTTTATGCTGTGAGCATTTCACAGTATCTGGTGCTGCCATTTATTGTCCCAGATGTAAGTTATTTGTGCCGTTATCCAGGCCACCAATGCAGGAGTTCATGCGGGAAGTTGTATTTGAACCTGGGACTTTAGGATAGAAATTCATCGATGTACCTCTGGACAAAAGGTTAACCTGTTGTTCATTGGTAAGCTTTGATACTCTATCGGAGAAATGGCATTGATGGCGTCGCTACAGTATACTTTTGTCAAAAGTATACCAAAGTATGTGTTATACTTTTTATAAAAGTATTTGATATATTATGACAAAAGTATTTGGTATACTTTTTTAGTTGAAATTGATTAATTCTTGAACGTCAATACACCAGTGAAGCAAGCCTGATCATGGTGTGAACCCGCACCAAACGCATCACAAGAAGCTCCAAAATAAGGCCTTTTATTTTATATAAAAAAATTTTTGTTAGATGTACTTAACTTGAAAAATAAATCACTTATCAGTTTCTTGTACTTTTTTTTTTTTTTTGGAGGGGGGGGGATGTACATCTTACTGATATTTAAGGAAATGTGCATGTCTAAAAAACCTTATATGTAGCTTAAATTGTTGGATATATTTAGAAAAGTTTGATAACATTTAATCTAAGTATATGTATATTTAAAAAAAAAAAAAATGAAAATCAGTATTTTTAGTATATTCCTTTTTAATCAAACAAATAATAGAATCTAAATTTTGTTTGCGTGTATTTTCTTAGGTGAACTTGTTATAAAACAAACAAAATATAATAATTTGCTGTGCTTATACATACATATATTCTTCAACCACATTTCTTAAATCATGGAAGCCTCTGTGCAAGTGCTGATTCGACGAGTCCAGTGCTAAAATAGGGGTAATAACCCTTGTGGTTGAGGTAAAATAGCAATAAGAAATGCCAAATGACTGGATGTTTACCAAATCCCAATGTGTCAATCAGTTTGGCACCTCTCCAAGCTTTTGGAATCATCCTCAGTGCTATGTGCGAAAGTCGTGATTATACCCCAGTGACAGAAAGTTTTTTAGCTGTCTGCGACAGGCTTTTAAAATTTCATAATCTGTCTGCAAAATTTGCATGTAATCAGGGGTGAAAATAGCTTATGAAAAGGCCTGAAAGCTGATTGGGGGAGGGGTTAACATCAGTGGTGATCTCGTGTAACAATACACAAATACAATTTTACTACACAACAATATAGCATAAACGTTTATATTTATTCAATTCATCTCATTCAATTAAATATTTTATAATAATGTTTGACACAACACAATATAAATAATTACGTATAAATAATAAAAGTATTGGTTTTAGTTCTGATACAGAAATTTTTATAAGTGAATTGTTATCCGAATATTGCAGCCAATTTTTTTTTTAAATCAGTGCAGACAAAAACTGTCCGCAAACCGTTTTTATGTGTCGGCGACTATGTTGCCGTGTCGCGGTGTTTCTGCCACTGGGGATTACACAGATCGGGCCTTAAAATTTTGGCTCATGCGTATCTATTTTGATTCATTGCATTCAAATGACTTTACATATAAAAATTAAAATTTTCTGATACAAACTTAATTTTTCTTGTAATTATTTGGTTATGCATACCTCATATTGTTTTAATAGGATCAATTCTTCTTAAATCTGATTAATGTTATGCATGAAATTTATACATTTAGCAGAAATTTAATCATAATGTAGCTTTGCCTAATGATGGGAAGCAGTGTATAAATTGTTTTATATATAACTAAAATTATTTTTTGTTTATTATTATTATTTCAGAAGTTATGTATTTGGCAGTATAGGACCTACAGGATCATTGCTTGGAAATGAAGAGCTATCAAGATATTTTCCTGATAACAAAGTTTCTATTTTTGTTGGAACTTGGAATATGAATGGTCATGTAAGCTCTTATTTTAATTGTTACACTTATATCAAACAAAGTAAATATTTAGAATTTAACTGCTTTTTATTATTATTTAAAATTATTATTATATGAATAATTACTGTTGGAATACATCATAGTTTTTCTTTATTAAAATAAATACATATGATATATATATTATACTACAAAAAACAAAATAATTAATGATTACTCTTCAACTTCATGTAAAGCACGTGCATTTATAAAAAATAATTTTTAATCGCACCTACATGAATTCATGAATAATAGCGTTTTTTAAATTTCATTGTTAAGTAGCCAACTGTGCTTTATAACGAAAAATTGTAGGGTACTGACCACTTTGGATTTAGAAATTTCTTTGAATCTCTAGAAAATATTTGATAAAAAGATTCATAACTTTTGGTATTTAATGAATATTCTTGATCAAACTTTTCAGTGAAAGTTTCAGAGAGTAATTCATTTAAACCCTACTGATAAACTAAAAAGGAAAAACTGTATATTTTAATATCTTGTATCACAAAAGCTGAAAATAATTTCTAACTTTCTAGAAAATAAATACACTCTTCTCAGATTTATAAGGAAACTTTATGTTTTGAAATAACTAATGTAAAAATAATTGTGAACAAGATTATACTAAGTGCACTTAATATATCTAGTATTCTAAAAACCAAAACTGCTATAATTTTTTTAATATGAAACAAAATTAATAAAAAAATCTGGAGTGACTCCACTCGACTTTCCAAACATTGAGTAATTAACAGTTTTGTAGATAAAGTAAAGAAAGAGGAGTTGTTAAACAAACAAAAAAGAGAAAACCATAATTGAGTGTTTGAGTATTTTTCTCCATATATTTACACGATGTTTTATTTAATGCTACTGAACTTTGAGCCCATAGATCATAATGACAAAGAATTTTTCGCTGTGTCCCTGTAAAAACCTATAAATGCTAGATTCACTAAAATGCTTATAGTTAGTGCAACAGTGATTTATAATACTCATATAAATTTTCAGCTCAATTGAATAAGGCGTTTAGATGCTATCGTACTTTTAAAAATTTGGTCCCATAGGCATAATGATAAAGAATTTTTCTTTGTGCCCCTGTAAAAAAACTGTAAGTGCTAGATTCACCAAAATCTATACAGTTGGTACAACTGTGACCTATAATACGTGTACAAATTTTTTACTCAGATTAATAAAGCGTTTAGACGCTATCACACTTTTAAAAATTTGGCCCCATAGGCATAATGATAAAGAATTTTTCTTTGTGTCCCTGTAAAATAACTATAAGTGATAGATTCTCCAAAATCTATACAGATTGAGTATTTGTGACCTATAATATGTGTATAAATGTTTTGCTCAATTGAATAAGGCGTTTAGATGCTATCGCACTTTTAAGATTTTGCTCCCATAGGCCATAATGATAAAGAATTTTTCTTTGTGTCCCTGTAAAAAAACTATAAGTGCTAGATTCACCAAAATCTATAGGGTTCGTACTATGGTGACTTACAATATACGTACCAAATTTCAGGTTATTCGAACAAAGCGTTTAGACGCTAGCGTGTTCACTCACAGACATACACACATACACACACACATACATACATCATCGCAAAAATAGTGAAAACGGACTCATTGGACCTCGAAACGTATAGAAACATCAAAATCTCGAATTTGGATTTTTGACATGATTACAATACTTTCCTCACTATAGTGTTCGGAAAGTAAAAATGATGCAAAATATTTTTTTCTACACATTTTTAGGTGTTCATAATTATAGGGACAATCAAGATTTTTTCGTTTTATTTAACTTACTAGCAGATAAATTATAGTTGACATGCGAATTTGTTAACTATTGGGCTAGATTAATTCATATATAAGCCTTCAATTTTTCTTGGATGGACATTACTGATAATTCCTCAAAAAAAAAGAGCATTCATTTAGTGAAGCATGATAGATGTGTTTTTTAAGTGGAAGGATAATTTCAATCCGCCGAATTTCTAATGAAATTCGAAGGTCTAAAATTGCTGAAGGAAATGTGATCAAACGTTGAACTGCTGGTTCGATAGGAGAGAGATCTGATGCAAAATCAGAGTTGTTTTACAGAGATCGAAGACTCATAATTCCTCTTACTGTTCTACTCATAATGACTGCTGCTGAATTTGCTTGTAATTTTTAACGAAAGCTTGGGATCCACATTTATGCATGTTTAAAATAATTAATAATATGTTAAAATGAATAAAAAACCTGTAATATAATCATTTAATGGGGGAAAGAATGTCTGTGTTAAAGTTGAATGAAGACAATATTAAATGGTAAAACATTGCATTTTCGGATGAAAAACATTTTATTCTTGATTAACCAAATGGTTTCAGCAGTTACTGGCATGATCTGAAAATAGCAAAAGACAGAGCAGATTTTTTAAAGGCAGATATGAATCGGGCATTTTAAAGGTGGATCTATGGTGCTCTGGGGAGCTGTTTCTACTGAAGGCAGAATGAATTTAGTAGTTTTTTCTATTATTATGAACATCAAGAGAATATCTACAAATTTTAAACGTGGAATTCTCGGATTTTTGTTAAATTTTGGAGGGTAATAATATTTTTTTCAACAAGACTTACACTTTTGTTCTACTTCTAGAGCAATAGGAAATAGTTTAAAGAAAGAAACTTCAGTATTATTGCCTTTCCTGTGGCCTAAAAGTTGAAAAAAACATTAACTTATCATATTAAAAAAGTGCATGCAAGTGGAAAGCAATTTTAAATAGTTTAAATGTATTCAGAATATCATCTATGCTGTATGAAATGGTATTGAAACTGAATAAAAAAAAAAAAAAATGTATCTATATATATATATATATATATATATATATATATATATAATAACAGAGAGAATGTCTGACTGTTTAACCCTAAAAAGAGACACCATAAAATATTAATTTAAAGTATAACTGAAAAAAAATTACGAAGATTCAAGCTGTCCTTATAATTGTGAACACCTGAAAAATCCTCTTTTTGACCGTATTTAAAGTTTTTTAAGATAGAAAAATGATAAAACTTTTTAAATATAGTCTATTAATGAAATTCAAATTAATAAAAAATATATTTGTTTAAATAATAGTGTTCAGTGTTTAGTTAATATAGAAAAATGGGTGTCCTTATAATTATGAGAACCAGTGTACTATTAAATTAACAGTTTGCAAATATCTATAATAATTTATAATACCATTCTGCATGCTCAAAGGGTTAATATTCAAGTTCTACAAAACTTTAGAAATATTGGTCACCAAGCCTGTGCTGGGTATCTTATGAGGTATTGAAGCTTTCATGTTGTGTGATTGTGTCAGATATTGTTTTATCCTCATGTTGGTGCTTCTACAAACTATTTAAAATTATAAAATAGTTTTATTATAACATTCAAATACTTTTATATTTTAAACTGTGTCTTCTGAATAAACTTTGTTTTTGTGTTGGATATTCAAATTTCATGACAAATAATTAGTTGACTGAGAGTGCTAAGAAAGCTTCAGTCAGAGAGTACAGGTCTTCACACTATCTTCCCACGTCAGCACAGGCCTGTGTCCACATACACGTGCAACATTAAACTGAAATTTGAAAACATTTATATTTTTGCCTAAAAATATGAATATTCTTTCATTTATAATTTTTCATACTTATTTAAAAAAAAAATCTAGATTAATATTGTTAAAATTAAGAAATACATAGGGATGGTATATGATTTTGTTACTCTCCAATTGTTGTTGGATGATAAATTCTACTGAGCGCAACTTTTCTCATTTATAAGATGCCATGAGTTCAACTTGTCTATATTGAATCAGTTCTAATAAGGACAAAGTTTAATGCATAGAAACAGTAGAATATTATCTAAATTAATTATAGAAATTAAGGAGGTTTTCACACTGAAATGACCGAAAGAAAGATAAAGGCAAGAACGAAACGGGAATAACATTTAATAGAAAAATTTCTACTCTTGTAAAATTAGAACTGAAAATGAGTTGAGTTCAATAATCATTAACTGATTTGGATGGGGTCTTCTAACTTTACATTATGCACTAATTATTATTTGTTTATTTATTTTGATTTGGAGGGGAGGCTTTCTATAATCAAAAAAATGCATGAAAAACATATAAAAAAAGAAAGATGCATATAATAACTGAAAAAGCATTCAAAGTAAAAAGGAGAAAAGTTTATTTAATATTTATTTATTTGGTGGTTAAATTTTATGAAAAACATTGTTTATATTAATGAAGTTATTTAAGGTACATTTCAAGTTTCCATAAAGATAAAAATTTCTTTTTAACCATACATTTTTGTTATGTATAAGTCTTAAGTTATTTTCTTTTTATTAATAGTGTGACTTTTTTTTCCCCCCTTCTTCTCCAGGATCCTCCAGACTCTATTGATGATTTCCTTTTGCCACTACATATTTCCAGTGTACCTGATATATATGCTATAGGCATACAAGAAAGTATGCAATCAAGGTATAATTTTTGTAATGCTAAATTTATAGTTCAGTATTGCAGTGTGATCCATGTAAAAAAAATGATCAATTTCAGTGTTCTGCACAAAATCTCATCTGATTTCTTATAAAATCAACCAATAAATTGATCTTTGCTAACTTAGAAATTGATAAGCAGTGTCCGACAAATCCTGGGCGACTAAAATTTACCCCTTTGGCTACAATTATGGCTGACTGATGAAAAAAATGACATGCATTTATACTATTTTTTATCTAGTTCCTTTTTACTTTTCCTCCCATCTTCTTCTGTTGCTATAGAAGATTATGACAATTCTTATATGTTAAATAAATGATGGGAGTTTAATGTTTTCAGGAAAAATTTAACAATTACTTCTGTTTTTAAAAGATATTTTTCAATGAAAGATAATTTCACATATTTGACAAATCTTCTTACTATTATACTGACACTTCCTATGTTTACATCTTTGTGTAAATGAGGCTTCAGCATTTCAGCATTATGAATACTATCAAAAGAGAAATTTATTCAAACTTAAAGCAAGAAAGAATAGTAATGATATTCTTCAATTTAAATGGACCCTCTTTAAAGGATTTCAGTCTTAAAATATCAATGGACAAAATAGTATTAAGTCCTAAACTCAATGACACTGTTAATATATAATAATACTCTTTTATATATATAGATAATAACAGGAGACTTGGCGTTGGAATATTAAAACTCGAATAAACTACTATGTCAGAAACACCAAAAGAAAATTTTTTGCGATGCATACAGGTGTTTCGGTAGCCTTAAGCGTACCTTTTTGCTCCCCTTCTTGCTGCTAATAATTATACTGTTAAGAATTCCATAAAATTTGCAAAAAAAAAAAAACTGTTAATATATTTGATGTTTAGATCAAAGGTAAAAATAATATTATATCCAGTGTTTTTTTTTTTTTTTTTTTTTTTTAAACCTCTATAGTTTATAAGTAAAAATCGGTTATTTTCTTAAAATTTTTCTTAGTTTAAATTTTAAACTAAATTATTAATTCATTTATTCAGTGTATAATAATATGTGGATAACCTGCATCAATTATAAAATAATCAAATATTACCTCTAGCTTCTCTATGTTTTGCCATGAGTGCTTTCATAGAAATAATTTGCTGTCTCTGGCTCCTAAGACAGCAGAACTTTTGTTAGTCTCTGCTGATAAATTAAATTGATTTGTTAACTTGAAAGATTTTCAACAGTCAAAGAAAAGGAGGAGGGGTAAATAAGGTATAATTACACATTTCAGTTTTCAAGATTAGATTAAATTCTTTAAGAATGATATTATGTTCAACAAGAGGAGGGGGGGGGGATTACAAGTCTATAGCATTTTTAATAATAAATTTTTTGAAGATGTAAACTGGAATAAATTTATTTAAAGATTTTATTCTCTGTTTGAATATTTTACAAATATTTATAATCACATGTAACTTATATTCTAAAGGTTAGGGTTATTACATTATCAAAGTTTATATATTTAAATTTACAAAAATTTGCAAAATTTTTACTTATTTATGTTTATTAAAATTTACATTTAAATCAGAATTCAAAGAACTAAATCCCTTCAATGGAAAATTTATAGGTAATTAAATTTATAGAATAGTTTTAACAAAATCTATGGTTTTATTATTATTAAAAAATAACAATAAATCATTTATTTCAATAATCTACTGTTTAATTTTTTTTTATTGTGCTGCTAAAATTTTTGTAATTCCTTGCAGATCTGAGTGGGAAATCTTGCTTCAAACAACTTTGGGACCATCACATGTTCTTTTTTCTTCCACATCATTTGGTGTATTGCATTTATCCATTTTTATGAGAAGAGATCTTATATGGTTTTGTTCAGGTATCTTTTTTTTTTTAATAAGAAAATAAGCTAATACTTGTCTAAGTAAAAAAAAAAAAAAAAGCTACAATAAAATATTTATCTAGCTATTGTTAGGTGACATATTTAATTATCAATACTTGTATTTTTTATCTTTGTTTTATAAACTTATTTGGGGAGAGAGAAAAAGATATAAATATTTCGTATCTTATGATTAAACATTCAAAATTAGAGATTAAAATTACTATTCATTAGTAGTTGTGGTGCTTACAAATAAATTGCCTAACTTCTGATAATTAGTCTTGCTAACAGTTAATTCTAACAAGGGAAGTATGAATCAGTAAAATTGCTATTGAAAACAAACCATGCTTAAATTAAAGAGCATTGTCGAAAACATTGGGTACCGTACAAATTTGCTGCAACAACTCCCATGGGGGGGAGATATGCCCTCTATTAGTTTTAGTTATTTCTATAAAAGCCAACAAAGCACGCAGTGCAGCGTAAACAGATGGTGCAGTGCTAGCGTGCTTGACTTCGGATACGTAGGTCGTGGGATCGAGTCCCCGCAAAGGCGTTTTGTATTTTATTTTTTTATTTCAACTGAAATATTTATTTTTGACATTTTTAATTAAATTAAATCATTATTGTAAGAGAAAATATATTAATTATATTTGAACAAGTTTTTTTTTTTTTTTTTTTTTCAGCGCGGGCAATTTAATATTTTATTTTTAACCAATTTATTTATTTATTTATTTAATTTAAAGAAATTAATAATTTAACGGGAAATACTTTTATAGTATATTTAGGTAATATTTTGTTAATGATTGTATTACATAAATTAATAATTAGATTACTATTTTTTAATGACGACATTAATAGCAAGAGTTAATCGTCAGCTCTCAATTGTATTATTTATTAATGCTATTTTTTGCATGAAAAATCCTGAATGATGAACAGCTGTTGCTTAACTATTCAACGTCGCATTTAACTTTTATTTCAAATATTTCATTAAACAACTGTCAAGTTTCGTGGTGTCGGAAGAACTGACAATAATATTGAAGACAATGACAAATTTTCTCAAAATGATTCTACTAATTTATAATTAATTTACATCTAAAAAAAAATCAAAACCTGGGTAAATATGAATTTAACAAATCGAGTAATCTCGACGAAAAGCCAAAGAATTGACAAAATGTTCGTGATGAACAATAATTGACGGTGAACAAAATTTAAATTCAAATAATTGTGATCAATCTTTTTATATTTCTTGTTCTAATTGTGAAAAATACTTATGGTTCCATGATTTTTCTACTTTTAATCATAATTGTTATAAATTAGAAACTATATTCGTAGCTTTAAACATGGTTTTCTTTTTTATAAGTAAAAAATAAAATAAAAAAATGCATTTCTTAAATTCATACTCAATATTTTATTAATTGGAATACTCAAAAAAAAAATAATTCTTCTTCATGTAATAAATATTTTCTCTTAAATTAATAATTGAATTTAATTAAAAACGTAAAGAAAAAAAATTAAAAAATAAAATACAAAACGCCCTTGCGGGGACTCGATCCCACAACCAACGTATCCGAAGTCAAGCATGATAGCACTGCACCATCTGTTCACACTACGCTGCCTGTTTTGTTGGCTTTTACAGAAATAACTAAAACTAATAGAGGGCATATCTCACCCCCATGGGAGTTGTTGCAACAAATTTGTACGGTACCCAATGTTTTCGACTATGGTCTTTAATTTAAGCTTGGTTTGGTTTCAATAGCAATTTTACTGATTCATACTTCCCTTGTAAGCGTACAGCTAATTCAACTCATTTTGGAATCATTTATATAATAAATATTTATAATTTTTTATTTAATTGGATGATAATTATAAAATACAATATTCTTTAATTTGATGCATTGCGTCTATTTTTTAGAACCTGAAGAAGCAAATGTTGCTGTTAGACCTGGTTCAATGATTAAAACAAAAGGAGCTGTAGCCATTTGCTTCATGTTCTTTGGAACTTCATTTTTATTTGTAAATTCACACTTAACAGGTAATTTTTAAAAATTCTTTTAATATTAATAATTGTGTTTTTTGTTATCATAATGAATACTATTATTATATACATATCTGATACTGCTTTATAATTTTTCATAGAAAAAGATTAATATTTTTATTAGTCACTATACTTTCAGTTTTTGTTTTTTATTATTACTGTTTTGCTTATTTACGTTATTTTGCTTTGGCAATTTAAATGAAGTTAAAATAGTAATCCAGTTTTTATTTATATTGAATTTAATATAATATAATATAAATAATTATATATGGTTGTTAATATTGATAATGATAAATGTTTTTGAAGTTGCTATAGGTGAGTGAATTACCAAAACCACACTACTGTGTATTTGAATAATGCCACATAAAATAATAAAAGAAAAAACTCTTTTATTATAAAATATACTACTACAATCTTCAAATGAATCATAAAATTTAGCACAACCAGACAGGTTTTTGCCTATAGAGCTTGCTTGTGGTAAGATAGATTCCTGAAAATGTTTGCATAAGATATTACCATTAACTCATACCTAAATTTTGACTTAAATCAGTTTGACAGAAGGACATTAAAAATGAATTGCAAGATTTGATATGGGCAAACAAATTCTTATCTCTCAAACTTGTTCCTGGTTGGATAAATTCCTAAAAGTAAATATTGTATTGTCATTGACTACAGACTCATGTGAGCAATTTGATTGATATAAATTTGGCAGAAGTGCGTTAAAAATGAATTGCAAAATTTGACACAGGCAGACTGATTTTTGCCCTCATAAATTTACCCATCGTGAGATAGATTCCTGAAAATAATAGCTTATTGTATTGTTCCAACTCACATCTAAAATTTGAGTAAAATCGGTTCTTAAAAATACATTAAAAATGAAATCCCGATTTTAGAATTTTTGATTAGTTTTCTTTTAATTAATTAAAATATGAAAATAATAACCTCCTAATAGCTATAAAAATAGCCATTAAAATATTAACTATAATTTAATTGTTGCCAAAAAAAAATTATGAGTTTATTTTCTTTCGACATAAAATAAATATATTTAATTAAGCGCGAACGTTAAAAAATTGTAAAAAGTTAAATTATGCGTCTCACAAAAATTGATGTCATTATCACTTTATTAAAAATTTTAAACACATTGATAAAGTGCTAATGTAGTAGTTCTACAGCAATAATACAACAGAAAATTTAAAAACATGGTTTATAAAAAGTTATCTTGTAATTATTTAAATTCACTTGTTTTATTTTTCTAGCTCATGAACAGAAATTGAGAGAGAGGTTATCTGATTATGAAAAGATTTGTGCTTCTCTTGATTTGCCTAAACAGATTCCTCTCAAACCAAGTCAGAAAGGCAAAGGTTAGTTAAACTCACTAATTATTCACAGATTAACTGTGACTCATTTTAGAAAAATCAGTGCCACTTAAAAAATATATATATTAAATTTTTTAATTTATTTATGCTTATTTTTAAATTAATACTTAACAAGTTAAAAGAAAAATAAATAAATCTTGATTAAAAAGTTTTTTTTTTTTTTTTTTTTTAAGGACTAGGAGGGCTATTAGTTTCAATCTGGGTAAAAAAAGTCTTTGCCAGTTTTTGTAGACCAGTTTTGTGTAGCATCAAAATAAATTAGAAATATCAGTCCTATCATTATAAATTTGGTATGAAAGGGGCAATTTTTCTAAATCCAGGGTAAACAGTTTTTTGACACGACAATTAGATTTTTTAAAATTAACTAAAGTATGAAATTTAGGTGGCAACACTTCATTTTAATTCATTTCAGTCATTTTAAAAAGTACATGGCCCAGTTTTGCGGTCAAAAAAATGAGATAAAAAATAAATTAAAAATTAAAAATAAAAATTTTACAGATTGAAATTAATAGCCCTCTGTACTAAACTAAATTCTATCTTTGACAGAATTTTTACTTTTCTTTTCTTTCTTTTTTTTTTTTTTTTTTAATGTGTTTTTCCTATTTGTTTGCTAGAATTGCCTATTTTGTTTTTGTATCTAGCAATATAATTAACAAATTTAAATATTAGATTTTTTTTTGATTGCTTAAATATCATGTATAAAAGAAAAAGAAAAGGATAAAGCAATGAAAAAGCTTAACATCCTCAAAAGACTTTGTGGTGCTTCCTGGGGATCTAGTCCAAAAACTCTCAAGAATACCTACACTTCTATCGTCAGGCCTATTCTCGAATATGCAGCACCCATATGGGCATCGGCAAGGCCTACTGTTAAAGAAAAGATCGACGCTATTCAATACAGGGCCTCTAAAATCATCACTGGAGCTGTTTCATCAACGGATAACATCAAAATTGAAAAGGAATGTGGCCTTTCCCCCTTGGAAAGCAGAAGAAAATTAACAACCATTAAATTTACCAACAAAATCCAAACTCTTGCTGATCGCCATATCTCAAGTAGAACCTTTAGAGCGTGGAGTGGAAATTGCAGGCTGAAGAGATCCTCGACCCTCCAACATGACCAAGATATCAGGAATGATATCAACCTCAAATATGAGACCTTCAAAATTTTCAAAGAGCCTTACAACATCCTGTACCCTCTCCCCCAAACAAAAATCTATTTAAATCTCTTACAACCTTGCACCAAGAAAGATCCCACCACAATAATTAAAGAGAAAGGCGACCATACTATTGAAGTACTCACGACCTCAAATCAAGATCTGACGATCGCCTACACAGATGGCTCTTCTGACTCTAATCTCGATAGAGGAGGAGCAGGTGTCTTTTTCATCGAACCAGACGGAGCGCAGGAATGCCACGGTATTCCTGTTGGGAAAATCGCCTCCAACTATACATCCGAGCTCGTCGCCATCAAATGTGCTCTGGAGATTTATCTGTCTAAGGAGGACCAGAGTTCCAAAGGCATCATCATATTCTCAGATTGCAAATCAGCATTGCAAGCGATCCAGAAGGGCAAATGTCAACTCAGCCATCAGATCATTGAGCTCACAAACAAAATCATTGCTGCCCAGGGATCCTGCATCTTGCAATGGATACCGGCTCATGTAAATATTTTCGGTAATGAGAAGGCCGATGAGCTCGCAAAGGCTGCACGTAATTCTCCTCAGCCATCCAAATGTCTAACCCTTGTTGACGCCAATGCCGTCGCTGGCCGAAGACTAATTGGTCAACAAGTTAAACGAAACTCCATTCCGGAATTGAACTGTGATAGAGCCTTATCAACTATTTTAACCAGACTGAGGACAAACCATTTAAAGGGGATGAGGATTTCTGAGGACGGGCAGCGTAGTTACACCAACTTTTGTCCTCACTGCCCAGACGACATCCCACTGTCTCCCCAACACATCTTCAGCTGCCCAGCAATCCAGGCCAAACTTCTTAATATCGGCTTAGAAGACCCAGTAGACCTACTTTATACAGATAGGGCTGTCGAGGTTGCTAAAGCTGTCTTAGACAGTTTCGGAGCCATTTAATTGCACTTTCATAGACACGACATCATCATCATCAAAAGAAAAGGAAAAGAACAATGCAATTTCACATGCCTCTAATAAGTATTTAGTATCTTAAGGCCAATAAAAATATTTAAAAGCACAAGTTTTCTCTATGTATTAAAAAAAAAGGTTACTGTCACTGGCATCAAATTTTTTTGTCTGCGACAGTATTTTCTCGTGGAGGGCAGTGTTCTTCCCGTCATGAGAGGTATCAATGATTTTGAATACTCCAAGGAAGACATTTCAGTTGGTTAAAAATTTCTGTCATCTTAATTAATGAAGTTATTAATTAAAAATGTCGGGTTTATAAAGGTAGTCTATTTGCCATCTTCAAAAATGACAACACTTTCCATAGGAAAATTAAAGTGTGATCAATGATGTAACAGTGGTGGATCTAAGGGGAGGGGGGGGGGGGGGCTAGGGGGCTGAAGTCCCCCCCCCCCCTAAAAGCACTGACATTCACAGTTGAATGGTTATGGATATAAAATACAAAATACAAAGTTTTTAGGAAAACCCATTTTAGCAGTGGCTGTGATCAGTTTATTAATATTCTTGTTTTTATACTTCGGAGAGCATAAATTATTAATTCGAAATAATGGTTAATACTGACGTTTCTAAATACCAAAAGATGCAGACAGGAATTAAAATGTGTAAAAAAGTTTACTTTAAATCTAAAATCTTGCCGTTTGTCATAGATATCTGTGTAAATTTTATTACCATCAAAGATTATTTTTAGATATAAAAAGTTAATTGATTGATTAGTTAGAGTATTTTGAGTTAACTTTAAGTTAGATGGATAATTTAAGGAGAAGTCATTTTGTGATTTCTTTTTAATATAAAATACAATAAGATCATCTATGTAACGATAAAGCCGGACATCATCATAACAAAATTGCTTTTCATAATAATAAAAATAAAGATCTGACAAGAAAAAGACTGTAAATGATATTACTAAGATCTGATAACGCAATATTATTGAAAAGATCTTAAAAGTTAATATTGTCTATTGAATCGAGTGATTTAATGTATCGAATTAACTGAAAGCTATTTTTAAGATAGTGTAAATTATCAACTTAGCAAGTACAATTGTAAATTTGTTTTAGAATATCCAGTAGAGTTTTATTAGCATTGTTGTTATAAGTGTTACAGCCAATAGTGACAGTGTGAAATTTAATTGGAGATTTGTGAAACTTAGGTATGAGAACTATATAAGGATAATTAAGGTTATTGAAGGGAAGTTGAAGTGTTTATATTAATTATATATTATTCGGTTATTAATAATAAGGTTATTATTAGTTAAACTAAAGATGTTACTATTAGTTATTGAAGAGTTTAAATATATATATGCATATTATGAAGAAATAGACTTTAAAAGCTGACAAAAGCTTCATGCAAATTTTACCAACATTGGTTTTTACATTTTGGTAATAGATCAAATCAGCAATATAAACTATCTGAAAAATAAAATAACTCATTTTTGTAAACTTAAGAAATAAAAATGTGCATAATTTGCTGATTTATCACATAAGTTAGGCTTACCAAAAGTTCTACATTTATTACTAGATCAGTGGATTAGTATATAAGCAACCCTTTAATTTAGCTTTAGCAAAAGTTAGCAATTCTCGGCTTATACATGGAAATATACAGTATATAATTTCAGCAGGTAATTGGTGTTTGTTAAAACAAAACTTACCACAAAAGAGACATTTATTGTTCCCAAATTAATTACAGATAATGTGATGGTTTAAATAACATTGTACATAGCCTTACACTACAACATTTGTTACACATTATTCCTTAATAATTATAGAATACAACAAAATTAATAGCACAGATATGAATACATGCATTAATG
Source organism: Salticus scenicus (assembly GCA_963930645.1). Taxonomy (NCBI): domain Eukaryota; kingdom Metazoa; phylum Arthropoda; class Arachnida; order Araneae; family Salticidae; genus Salticus; species Salticus scenicus. The sequence goes on from OZ005652.1 coordinate 189,420,682, forward strand.
TCAACAGTATTTCTATTTCAGTAGTCATAATAAAATAAAATTGATGAGCACTCTTGGATTATTCACTTGCAGTTTTTCCTTAATATAAAGAATCTATTCCTCAAAAGAAAAAAAAAAGGGGGGGGGATTGATACTTATTGAGTAACATTAATAAAGGGACTCTCTACTTATTGTCGCCATAAGCCAATGTTATGTTATTTATGGGAAATTTTGCCCCATTATAACTAATACATATTTTTTAATTCCATTTTCGCTTTCAGAAAATTCACAACTGTTAAACTAGTTATCGCTCTCTAAAAATGAATTTTTAAAATTTTTAGCATTTTATTTTGAATCCATAAATTTCAAAATCTCAAATAGTGAAAATTCACATTTTACAGCTTCAAAATAAAATATTAAAAATTAAAAAAAATAATATGTAAAAAGGATAACCTGTTTACATACTTGCCAACTTTTCCGGTTTTCCTGGAAGACTTCCAGTTTTTTAACGTATCTTCCGGTCTTCCGGACAGATGATGAAATCTTTCGTTTTTAAAAAAGTTGCGGATATCTTTCGTTTTTAAAAGAAACCCCAAATGTTCAACGAAAACTCCTGATTCGCAATCTTTCTCCATCCATAACATAAATGTCAGTATTCATTTCAAACTTGCTTTATGGTATTCTAGAACATGTAAAGAAATAGAATTGTTAAATATTTCCTGCTGATGTAATTATTTTTTGCCCCTCCACCCCCTTTATTTATCTCTAATTAGTGATTAGCAATCATATGTTCTGCAGAAGTCTTTTGTTTCCTAATCTTTATCCATCTGCAACATAAATGATAATATTAATTTTAAACTTCTTTCATTAGATCCTAGAAGTAGAGTTGAAAGAGTTTAATATTTCTTACTCTGTAATTATTTTTGTATCCCCCCCCCCTCCCAACTTCTCAGGATTGTGATCAATGATCAATTCTAGAAACAATAAAGCAATGGAAGTGCTCAATATTTGTCACATATGTAATTAATTTTAGATCTTTATTGCTGAATTTAATGAATCTGTTTATTTTTCCTCAATTAAATTAAATATTTGTATGTCATATTTATACCAAATATGTAAACATGGGGGAAAAAATGAAAAATAATTTTTTCAGGTAGGAAAATTTTTCCCAAATCAGTTTAAGAAAATTAATACTCACTTGGTTTTATGCATGTTTGAAACTGATAATTAGTTACTGCTACTTTTTTTTTTTTTATGTATGATTAATGTACATACACAAAAATCATATTCTATATTTGTTTAAAAAAATAGTTATACTTTAACTTAACTAAGTTTTTTTGTCTGTTGTTAAATAAATTTCTTACAGATTCTGTTTTGTAGATATTTATATGTTGAAGAGGAATAACTTCATTAAAAACTTTTATATTTTTAGTATAATCAATCTATAGTAAAACGTTTTTATAGATTGTTTCAAAATATTAAAACTGTAAAACTGTATTGTTTAACACATCAAAGAAAAAAAAATCTTCCCTTTTTTTATTAAATCTTCTGGTTTTTCAACAAAAATCTTCCCTTTTTTTATTAAAATTGGTTGGCAAGTATGTGTTTAGCAGTTGTGAATTTTTTTAATATGAAAACAGAATTTCAAATCATATATTAATTAATGAGTTATAATGGGGCAAAATTCTCTGTAGAATAACATTTGCTTTGGTTTCTGACAACAATAAGTGAAGACCGCTCTTAATCAGTGACCATCCTTGTAAACCACAAATATTAGTAAATGAATAAAATTATGTTACAATTACAAGCCTATAAGGGGGTTTTCCCATAGAAGAAGCTTTGGAACATTGTTGAAATAATTAGACCTCCAGATTCAATATGTGACTTGTGAAAAACCCTTTATGAAATTTCAAAAATATTGGAAATCTAATTCATTCTTTGCTGATAATTTGCTTGATTTTTTAATCTATTCAAATGAACTTTTGACATAAATTGCCCAATATATCTAGCTTTCAACAAATACTCATATCTCAGTTAAAATTAAATGTGTACATTTTATGTTTCAAAATGATGTTTCTCTAACGTTTCATCATTTTTTCTGCAAATTTTGTAGAAATCCCTTCTTGTTATAAGTAAAAAAATTACCAAACATATCAACATACTTGCCAACCAATTTTAATAAAAAAAGGGAAGATTTTTGTTGAAAAACCAGAAGATTTCACAAAAAAAGGGAAGTTTTTTTTTTCTTTGACGTATTAAACAATATACAGTTTTACAATTATAATATTTTGAAGCAATCTATAAAAATGTTTTACTATAGATTGATTATACTAAATATATAAAAATACTAGCAGGCTTTGCCCGCTTCGCTGGTCACTAAATTTAAAGGAAACTCTTTTCTATATAGCTTTATAAAAATAAAATAAAACACTAAAATTGCTCAAAAGCTCGCTTCGGATCCCTGCTGCCTTCGGTAGCGATTTGGTCATCCGCTAAAACTCGGACGCTTGTCCCTATTACCTGAGACAATGGTTTACCAATAGGCTTCCATTAAGTCCTTATTATATAACAGTTTCGAAATAGATAGTATCGAAAAAAAAAATGAAGTATCCCCTTTATATTTGAATCCCAGTTACATATGAACAACACTATACGTGGTGCACATAATATTTGCTTTTACGTTATTTCCTATGTTTATTTTGTTTATCCCCGATCAACCATAAAAATGATAACAATTTCACGCTAAATATTATAATATGCTATGACCGGCTACGTCTGTTGCATGAAACAATTAATTTTTTGTGGTTATATGTAATTCATGGTTTGTAAGCATGATCATAGTACCGCCTTAATATAGCTCTCTTTGGCGACTTTTGAATTTTTGTCACCATTTTAGATTTAATCCCTTGTAAAAATAAGACTTAATACCTTGTAACAATATGCTATGAGCGCTATTTCTGCCATATATTAGACAACTAAACTTTTAATGGTTATATATATTTCCCATTAAACATATTTTTATTTTTATTTATTTATTTAAATATTGATGAAATTTGAACTTCAATTTGGTCTAGTGTTGTACAGGCTGTATACTATATGTTTGTGTTTGTGAAAGAAAATTTAAAAAAAATTCAAAACTGCAATTTTTAATTCCACTTTAAAAAAAAAAAAAATAATAATAAATAAAACATGAAAATCTGACATTGACAGATTTTAATTTAGTGCCAGAGGCCTACTGCTAAACTTGTTAATATTGACAAATTCTTCTTTAGTTAATTCGTGACGATCTAAATTCCATGATAAAGTTTTCATTAAATCAAACCAATGTGTTTCAGCTGCAGATATTGTAACAAATAACGTTGGAAGTCCAAACTGTCTTATAGCCGCAAAACGTTTTTTCTCTTTTTCCCAATGAGGGGGAGGTGTGCCTTGGGGGGGACTCATGTCAAAGGTGTGCCTTTGGGGGGGGGACTCATGTCAAAGTTGTACCTTGGGGGGGACTCATGTCAAAGTTGGGCCTGGGGGGGACTCATGTCAAAGTTGGGCCTTGGGGGGACTTCATTCAATAAATCCCCATTCAATAAACCGACTGAAATAGGCCCTTAGCACTATTAAGAGTGTATTATAAAAATTCGACAACGCTGTACCGACTGAAATAGGGGTACCTTGGGGGGGACTCATGTCAAAGTTGGGCCTTGGGGGGACTTCATTCAATAATTCCCCATTCAATAAACCGACTGAAATAGGCCCTTAGCACTATTAAGAGTGTATTATAAAAATTCAACAACGCTGTACCAACTGAAATAGGGGTACCTTGGGGGGGACTCATGTCGAAGTTGGGCCTGGGGGGGGGGACTTCATTCAATAAATCCCCATTCAATAAACGGACTGAAATAGGCCTCTAGCACTAATTAAGAGTGACCTATAAAAATTCGACAACTGTACCGACTGAAATAAGCCTCTAGCACAAAAAAAAAAAAAAAAAAAAAAAAAACATGTGACTTATTTAGCAACAAATTTTAAAAAAATTCCAAACGGTTTCCATACAATCTCCTGCTGTTGCCACCTAAAATACATACATTAGTTAATTTTAAAAAATCTAATTGTCCGATCGATAAGCTGTTTAATCCGTTGGATTTAACGATACGACTGATATTTCTAATTTTTTAAATTTACTTTCCTCATTTTAAATAAATGTAATTTTTATTGTTCACGGTTTTTTTCTGTCGAAAAAATAATCATCTTTTTTTTTTTTGGCAACAATTAAATTAAGGATTAAAATTAAATATTTTAAGTAAATGTAATTTTTATTGTTCACGTTTTTTTTTCTGTTGATAAAATAATGATAATTTTTTTTGGCAACAATTAAATTAATGATTAAAATTAAATGACCAATTTATCAGTAATTAGAAGGTTTTTATTTTAACATTTTAATTAATTAAAAGAAAACTAAAACAAAATTCGAAAATCCGGCTTCGAGGTGCATCAGGGGAGGTCATTATGAACCACCATGCAAATTTTTGTAGCTCAGCCATCAGCCGTTTTCTTAAAACTCTCTGGAAACCATACACAATGACACACACACAAACATCTTATTTTATTATATGTATAGATAGATTTTAAAACTTCTTAAAACACCATAAATTTTAAGCCAGCACGCCCGGTTTCGAAAGGGCGTAGCCTTTCTTCATCAGGTGCAGAAAAACACATGCTACTGCCTTGGAGGCAAAAGCAAGACCTCCAAGGCAGTAGCACGTGTTTTTCTGCACCTGATGAGAAAAGGCTACGTCCTTTCGAAACCGGTTGTGCTGGCTAAAATGTATGGTGTGTGAAGAAGTTTTAAAATCTATATATTGATTGTACACCAGTTTTGAATTTAGTTTTGGTAAATATATAAAAGTTTTAAATAAAGTTATACCTCTTCAACATATAAATATCTACAAAACCGAATCTGTACGAAATTTACTTAACAATAGACAAAAAAAACTTAGTTAAGTTAAAGTATATAATAAAAAAGTAAATAAAATAAGAAAGAGAATTGATACCTAATAGTGTAGAAAGAAATGCACTCACTAAGCAGCTGTCAAATATTTTCTATTTAAACATTTTTAGTTTCCATTGGTTCACATTCAGATATGAAAAAAAAATTCCCTGGACAATTTTCAAAAAAATATTAGTGACTATTACAAGAAATGTTCCTCTAGAGAGAAGAAAATACATCTTCTTCTTCAGTATGATGTCATGTTACTGCCGATCATGATAGAAATTCAGGTAGAAATCATTGTTTACATGCATATTTTCACGATTCTTAATCATCTGAATTTTGATATGAAGCTAAACAAAAAAAGTCATTTGAAAGAAAGGAAATATTTGTTTTTCCAGGTTTTATAATTGATTTTCCCTGACTTTTGATGAAAATTTTTACTTTCCCTGATATTTTTTTTTAACAGAATCCTACTTCCATGAGTATTCCAGGTTTTCCCTGATGAGTATGAACCCTGTTCAAGCTTTCCCCCTCCCCCCCAAATCATACATGTGATTTTTAAAATTAGAAGTTAGCTAAAAATTTTTTGCTAACATTGTTGGTTGGTTGATTGATTAGTTAAATATTGAAAATGTCACTTTCAACAAATTGGCGAAATATATATTTATATGTATAATTTTTAACTATGTTAAGCAATTTCAGAATTTTTTCCTTAACATAAAAAAAAAAAAAAAAATTAATATAACTGCAATAACTTTTATATCCACATAAAACCGTAATAAAATTCCATGCCAACAGAAAAACAAATTTTTTAAACAAATATTATGATTTTTGTGTATGTACATTAATCATACATATAAAAAAAAGTAGCAGTAGATAATTATCAGTTTCAGACGTGCATAAAACCAACTGAGTATTAATTTTCTTAAATTGATTTGGGAAAAATTTTCCTACCTGAAAAAATTATTCTTCATTTTTTCCCCATGTTTACATGTTTGGTATAAATATGCTATAAAAATATTTAGTTTAGTTTAGGAAAAATAAACAGATTCATTAAATTCAGCAATAAAGGTCTAAAAATAATTACATACATCAGAAATATTGAGCATTTCCATTGCTTTATTGTTTCTAGAATTGATCATTGATCACAAGGGGGGGGGGGGGAATACAAAAATAATTACAGAGTAAGAAAAATTAAACTCTTTCAACTCTACTTCTAGAATCTAATGAAAGAAGTTTAAAATTAATATTGTCATTTATTTATGTTGCAGATGGATAAAGATTAGGAAACAAAAGACTTCTGCAGAACATTTGATTGCTGACCACTGGTAGGAGATAAATATAGGGGAGGGGGGGGCAAAAAATAATTACATCAGCAAGAAATATTTAACAATTCTATTTCTTTACATGTTCTAGAATCTCATAAAGCAAGTTTGAAATGAATATTGACATTTATGTTATGGATGGAGAAAGATTGTGAATCTGGAGTTTTTGTAGAAAATTTGGGGGGTTCTTTTTAAAACGAACGATATCTGCGACTTTTTTAAAAAAATGGAAGATTTCATCATCTGTCCGGAAGACCGGAAGGTACGTTAAAAAGCCGGAAGTCTTCCGGGAAAACCGGAAAAGTTGGCAAGTATGTATCAATCTAAACATTTGTGTAATTCCCACTAAAAAGCATATAAATATTGTACATAGTAAGTGAAATCCTAATTTATTATATAAGATGATCCCAAAGCATTTGTGCTTTTTTTCAATTTGTGGTTTGTCCGATAATTGCAGTGGCGATAAAACCAATGGTGAAAAATATGAGTTTATAAATGTTCTTTGAATATCTGAAGTTTAAGGCCATTTGGTCCAGAATTTTTTTAGAAGATAGAAAAAAAAAAAAAAAAAAAAAAAATCTAATTTGATCACTTACTGTAAGTAAAATTAATCAAAATCAAACTAAAATGAATTTCGATTAATATAAATGACGTGTGTAATGTTATTCTGCTGTTCAGTATTTTAGAAATTTAGATTTAGTTCAAATTAAGGAGATATTTGAATTACCAAGTTTGAATAATGTGAACCAACTGTAATTCTTCATAAAAAGACACCTCATATCAGGTTTAAGCAGTGTTTAATATAATTTAAATTATTTCAGAATCATGATTTTTGACATTTATTTATCTAATGTTTAATAGTAAAATATTAAGGGAAATTTTTTTTTTCTTTTTTATTAGTGAAATTTTGGATAATATCTGGTTTATACCTAATATTTGCTTAGATTTTTATTTATTTGTTTTAAGATGTAACTTCTCGATTTGATTGTGTATTTTGGAGTGGTGATCTCAATTTTAGAGTAGTTCAAGACAGGTCATCTGTTTTATCATATGTGGAAGAGAAAGTCAGAAGACAGTCATCATGCAATTCACTGACAGAACATGACCAGTTGACACAAGCAATGGCTAAGGGTAAATTTAAATTTATTTTGTTTTTGAAATGAATTTATCAAAAGAAAAAATATATATTATTATTTACTCTGTAAATAAACTGCTAATAAATTTTGTGTTATTTTGTATTTAATTATGTTGTTTATTTTAGTTATATAGTTAATGAATCTTTACTCTAATTAATTTTACAGTATCTTGTTTATAGAAATACCTTTAGTTTAACAAACTTATAATAAAATTTTGAATGATAATTGTATTTAAAAAATAATAATAGTAATTTTCTTTTAGAAAAAATCGATGATATTTTTTTCCAGTGCATTCTCAAATAAAAATAAAATTTTGTTGTAAATGCTTTGAAAATAAATTTGCATAAACATAAATGTTATTATTTATCATTTGGAGATTTCTTTTGATTTGCAATATATTTTATGGGTCAAAAAGAAAAACCTAAATATTACTATATTATTAGAAATTAAGAATAACTTAATTATACAAAGTAAGAGGATGATATAAATTAATTGAAATCAATTAACAAATAAGTCTAAACTTAATACACTTAGATTTTACTGTTGATTGGAGTAACTATTCACCATGATGTCAAAGCAAATGTGGGCAAAAATATAATCTTCTTTGAAATAAAACAGTTCAACAATAAAATTTTTTTGCTTATTCCTAATTTTTTTAGCAAAATTTAACCAAAACTACATAATTTTCAATGTTAGGTTTGCTGTATTTAGATTGGACCTTATACTCCGCACTAGGACTGGGTGCTGTAGTGATTCTATAAATCGATTTACCTTCCATCTAATATCGCGATATAGAGATAAATCGATTTAACACTGATTTAGAAGATACCTCCTCCCTATCCCTCCTACGTATATAAGTCTTTTAATCAATAGTATAATGACCGAAAAGCAATGCTGCTATTGCTCATTTATTTTCTGCAATTTCCCATATTGCTCTAACTCAGTATCTATGGCTTAAAATTATGCAGTTCAAACTGTAAAGTTTTTATTAAGAAAAGTTATGTTGGTTAAACATTTCTGGATGATTAACATTAGGGGGCGTTGTTATAAATATTGATATTAACACTTTCGCGACCGGCATACTTTTGCCTTTTCTAAAACTGATTGCCGAAGAATATTGAAGTAAACTAAAGCTAGTTGCCACAAACTTTTGATGTTTAAACATGGATAAAAGTTGAATGCAATGTTTTGAAATGTTACTCTTGTAATTACCTGAAGCTTAGAATGAAGCTTAGTTATATAATATTAGAACGAACCTATAATACTATCAAAGAATTGATACTCAAATAATACTATCGAAATAATACTTAAGTAATGTTTACATAGAAATTCTTGAAATGACGTGAATTCACGTCAGCGGTAACCAGGAATAGAATCTGAAAAGACGTGAATTTACGACAGTGGCAACTAGCTATCGAAGATGAAATGACGTGAATTCACGTCAGCGGTCGCGAATGTGTTAAAGAGAGTTTTTGATGGTCATTGGTACAACATTTTTTTTTTTTTTTTTCGTTTAAATTGTTTAGCCCTTTTTTGTGTGTTCCTGATATATGATGGAATATTGAACTTTGTATTTGGATTTATAAAATTTGTCTTTTACCGCAGTCAGTAAATTAAATTTCAGCTTTCTTTTAAAAAAATTTTTTAATTTTTTCAAGTCGATTGATAAATTCTATGCAATATTTTTGAACCAACTGCCCTGTTAAGTAATAATTTAGTAAAAAATTTTTGAAAGCTGATTCCCAAATTTTTTATCATTTTACTAAAATTTAACAAAATTTCTGCTTTTTGTGTCATATTGCCGAAATACGTTATATTCTGGCGGTCAATGTCCAATCTGCCTATAAATAAACCACACATCATAACTCTATTTCCATTTAATAGTTTTTTAAAGTATTAACATTGTAGATTTTATTAACTGCAGTAAAGTAATATTTGAAGCTTATTAATGGTATTATAAAGAGCGTAATAAAAAGTACGTAATAAGGAGCACCTTTAAAAGTTCTTGTGCACATTCTTTACCCCCCCTCCCCCCTTACAAAATACTAATAGCAGAAGTGTCAGACAAAGCCAAATTATTGAATAAATAATAATAATGACAAAGAGATATATTGGATTGCATTATGAAACTATTTTTATCGTGATTTACTGTATTCTTAAATATTGTAAAAAATAAATTTATTTTCTATTTAATTTAATGAAAAAAAATCTATGTACTTATATTAATATTTGTTACAACAATGCATACTGTAATTGCCAAAAATAATTACTTATTACAAAAGGAAAGAAATCATTACTTAGCGAACAAATTGAAGTCTCTGTAAAACCGCAAGAAGTTAAAACTTTGGAACAGTTACGATTCATCTAAAATCGTATTTTTTTTCCTCCCTGATTTAGCATAGTGCAAGTGCAGTACTTCGTCTCTCCTTTGGAATAAACGGAGCAGACAACAGCCGATTTAAGCGCATCGTCTCTCTGGTATCTCCTTTGAAATGAAAAGCTGGTACATAGCACAATTCATATTACGATAAATCGTAAGATGGCTTTTGCACTTATTGTTAAATCGTTTTCGCTAAATCAATGAAACTTCCCTTGATGCATTAACTCGCAAGCGTGACGAGGAAACATCATGCCTAGCTAACATTGGATTTTTATCTCTAAATTGATGCAGCATTACATCATCTAACATCGTCATTCCGAAATTTCGTAGTAGATGTTATCTTTAAATCGGATCGCCGATTTTAGCTATAAATCAATTTTTGCATTACATCGATATAACGCCCAGTCCTACTCCGCACATTTTTTAGACGATTTTCATAATATTTATAGATTTTTTTTAATTTTATTTATTTATTTTATTTTCTTTCTTTATTATTATTATTATTATTATTATTTTTTTTTTTTTTTCCTTTGAGAGAATTAGTAATGGATTTTGACATATTGCTGCTTGTTTTATATTGATGCAGGCCAACTGATTGATGGCACTGTGGGTAAAGAGATGGTGTTTCATATTTCAAAATTAGGGATAAGATACATTCCTGATAATATGTGGAGTTGATCTTCATGTTTTTCTTAATTTTAATTTAATCATATCCAAAATGAGCAACAATCATAAATCTTTTTGAGAAACTTTCTTTTTACATTCCTTGAATCATGTTTTTTAATATTTTTTTTCTCCTCTTTGATGATAATGATTTTTTTTTTTTTTCCACTCCAGTCTTCATTTCCATTAGGCATCATCTGATACACCTAAGGTTATTAGATTGTTCCATTTTTGTCCAGATAAGCATTTTTCATAAAAAATTCTGCAGCGTATTCTGCGTTCAGCAATATGTCATGGAGAAATATGATGCCCAGTGTGTTTTTTTGCCTTTTTGAGATTCAAGTCAGTTTTAATCACTTTGTTTACGGTTGACACTGAACATTTTAATAATTTTGAAACTATACTTTGACTTGGCGAATTTTCTTTTAACAGTAAAAATCTTACCTTTGTAACGTTCGAAATATTCCATTTTTTACTTTGGATATGTATTTGGACAATTTTTCCATTTAAATTCAAACTTTGACATTTTTTTCCTTTTTTGTTAACATTATTACCTGTCATAGCATAGCTTTAGATATCAAAAAACCATTGCTTTCACAGCATTTCTTAATTTTTAGATACAAGTTTTCTTTGGAAAGAATACAAACATAGCCTTCCATTCATTGCTTTTTTAAAAGCGTCATTTTGCATGAAAACAAAACTCTCAAGTAGTAGATGATAAGTTACACTTTAAAAAATATAGTTGCAGAATAAAATTTCCAAGCAAATGATCTGTTTTTATAGCAAAGCAAAATAGTCTAAGTAATGTGCGAACAGCCTCTGTAATACTTTTTTGCAACAAATACTTCAAATTTTATACATATCATAAATAATACTCAAACATTATAGTAATTTCTGAATAAGCCTAAATTCTGAATAAACTTAAATATGTAAAATTACATTTTTCCTGTAACTATTTATGCAATGGTGTAACTTGTACACTGTTTTTTTTTTTTTTTTAATAATAATAATCAGATTCCAAACACACATAAACACACTCTGACCACTTTCTGAAAACCACCTTTTTAGACTCATGGAACCTTAAAACATGTAAATTACGTGAAAACTCAATATATAATTTTTTAACCGAATAAAATACTCCCATTACCTATGGTAGTCGGTTAATGGCAGTAAAACTATCTTTAATAGTAAATACAAATCCTTTGATGTGAACAACTATTTTATTATATGTGTACATTTTATTCTAATGATTGAATTGATGCTTATTTCAGGTATGGCTTTTCATGGATTTAGTGAAGGAGTAATTAACTTCGTACCATCATACAAATTTGATATTGGAACTAGCTTTTTTGATTCTACCAAGCAAAGAGTTCCGTCTTATACAGTAAGAGTTGCATTTTTAAATACTGTATATGTTCAACATTTTTTTTTTTTTTTTTTTTTTTAATGCCAAGAGGAGGAATTTGCAAAAGTATGCATTGATTTCTATTTTACTTGCAAGAAAATTTACATTAATGTAAACATAATAAACATAAAGTATATACAAATAGTTAATGTTAAATAGAATATAAATATAGTAAATTTTTAACAGTTTTTAGATGGATCATTAAGCAAAATATCAATAAAAATAAAAGATATCTGTTTGTTCATTGATTTGTTCAATCCCATGGAATGAAAAAGTACAAAAATTGATATATGCGTGCATAAAAGCCTGTCAGTTTGCATAGTGAAAAATTTTTGTTTATTGTAATTGGTTTTTGAAATATTAATTAAAATGTTAATTTTAAAGGCTTTCTTCTCTCCCCCCCCCCCCCCCAATTTGAGTAATATTTTTAATGAACATCTGTGTGCTCAGCTAAATGCAGACGATCAGTCTGAAATACTTGCTTTTCGGTTTTATACCCACATAACCTTATACTATAAATTAAAAAAGCAGTTCTTGAATTTCTCCAATTTTGGAGCAGTTTTAACAGAAATTGTTAACTACGTGGTTAACTAGCAAAAATATACAGTTCATATTCATTCTAATTTGTTAAAGAATAAGGATTTTAGACAATTAAAAATTTAATCCATTAAGAAATAAGAATTTTAGACAATTAAATATTTTTTTATTGATTAGGGCTGTGAAAAATCATGTACAGAGATTTAAGGGATGACAAATTGATTGCTCTTTGAATATAACTTAACAAAATTGGTAAAATCACAGTTATTAATTAATAGCAGTGCCATTTGTGGGCCAATATATCACACAAATTAAAACTAGAGTAGTTGTACACACTGGAATCTGAGATACATAGCCTTTCCATAAACAAGGAAAATTACAGCATAGCAGCGGCACTATTTGGTCGATGTACATTTAAGAATTTTAAAATAGACATAGAGCCTTAAAAACCTTATTTAAGATTTTTGGGGATGACAAATGATCATGTATTGAATTTCTTTGAAAATGTAGTGTTAATGGGAGGGAGGAATATTTAAAAGAAATTATAATATACAGAGGTGATTCTGTGTACAATTTTTTCCTAATTTCAGGATTTTTTTTTTTTTTTTCTTCAATTATTTTTCAGTGACTGTTAAGAAGAAATTTGTGTGTAATGGAAATTTCAAACTATATTTTGGATTTTCTAGTATTATTTTAGATTTACAAATCTTTACTTGTATTTTATTAGTTATAATCATTAAAAAATTCAATCACACCCTAGCCTATTTTTCTTCTTGAATTGATTGTGCATGTTCTTGAAAGTATAAATTTATTAGGGGTGGTGGGGACAGATAGTGGCACCATTGAACAAGAGTTTGCCGCAGTCAGAATTTTCAAAGATCATTTGCATGGTGAGTAAACAAGTTGTTTTAGATTATAAAATGGGAAGAGAGCAACTGCAGATGTCACCTAGTGGAAATTTGCTACAGTCAGAATTTTCAAAGGTGTATGCATGGTGAGACAACAGGCTGTTGTAGGTTCTGAAATAGGAACAGGACGCTGCAGACACCACCAAGCGAGAGTTTAATGAAGTCAGATTTTTTCAAAGATCACAAACCAGCTCATCAATGAAGGTGGCTAGTACCAAGGACGTACCCAAAGGTAGGGGGGGGGGGGTCTGGACCTGCCCCCCCCCCTCCCGAAGTGAAATTTAAGAAAATATGATTTAATAAACATTTCACTTAAAATGTGCTTTGTAGCAGTTTGAAATCTGTTGAGGAAAACTATTTTATAGAAGCGATAACTTTTAAAAGAAAATATGGTCTTTGACTATGATTAGATTAGTTGTCAGAAGAGGACTGGGGGGGGGAGGGGGGGCAAGCAATTTGCAGTAGTCATACGGGCAAAATCTGTCAAGGGAAAAATTATAATTTCTACTTTCTTTTATATTAAATAGAGGAAAGTATTGGATTCATAAAAATTTTCTACTTCAGTTTTCGATGGATTTATGCTTTTTGAGAGTTACAGAGCATGATTTGACCATTTTTAGAAAACATCTATCTCTCTGACTGAGACAAAAAAATTTTGGCGACTGTACCTCAGGAGCTACTATATAGAATTGCTTATAGATTTATGTGCACCTTGACATTAATTTTTGCGTATCAACTATTGGTATAAGTTGTTTAACATGTAGCACTGCTATTCTGCGATTTTTTTCAATTATGGGAAGGTTCTCAGGTTCTATTATATATAATAGAACAAAATTTGATATCTGAACGATTCATTATGAAACATTATGCTGATTCAATTTGATACATATTTTTCATGAATATCTATTCATTTATCATTCACTCTAGCCTTACATAAGATTAACTATATTTTTTAAATATTTTACATGTTAATTAAATTATATGCATAATTATAATTTTCATATTATATGTAGTAAAATTATTATATTTAGAAGGATCTTTATTATTATTATTATTGTTGTTGTTTCACATTTATGCAATTTTTTAAAATAATTTACAACCGTACTTATGCTAAAAGAAAAAAAAATGTATAGTAAGTGAATAAATAGTCTGTATTAACGGCATAATTAGTGTAAAAGTAAAATTTAAGGTTTGCAATTCAATTATTCATGTTATTTTAGGTATGTAATAGGGGGTAAATTTTCTGTAAAATTCGAATCTGTCTATATTTTTTCTTCAACTTTTATTAATCTAAAAAATAGAAAATTTGACTGCAGATAGAGAATGCATTCATGGAAAAGTATGAAGGAATTTTCTTTCACACCTCCCCTCCCACAGTGTCATTCATCAATGTGTCAAACACGAACAGGTTTGTATGCACGTGGGAATACCTGATGCCTTGCGGATGTTTCACGATTTTCTTTCCCTTAAAATAAATAAAAACATACCCATATTGCTCTGTTTTAAGCAAGAAAAGGACTATTTCTTTCTGCGGATTTATACTTGCTCAAGGATTTATTGCGTTATTGTACTGAAAGTAGAAACTTTGTGAAGAAGTATAGATGTTACATTCAAACGATAGAAATAGGTATCTTATTTTCGAAAATGAATCAAAGCAGAATAATAAGCTTTTTTAAGCCAACTGCAAACAGTGCATGTGTGTTTAAAGAAGAGAATTGTGTAAACGAGAAAAATATTCAAAATAATATTTGCCCGAACAAAAAGAGAAAGGTTATTCACACAAAAGAGAATGAAGATATATTAGCTGAATCCCTTCCTACAGAGACTGCTTCTTCCACAAGTAATCCTTTTCCTCACTCACCAGCTTTAAACGATATTGGAGAAATTTCAACTAAACTTTTTTCATCTCCTCCTTCTTTACTGAATTTAATCGAATTGAGACATGAAATATTAATGAATCCATTTCTTCCAAACCAAAATTATGTTTTTCCTGCAAAAGAAATTAATTTAAAAAAATTTGAAATTTCAGCTGAATTGGTTGGATAAATAGCCATGGTTGGCCTACTCTCAATGCTATGACGGGGCATTTTGCAAGTTTTGTGTGCTGTTTTGTTGTGATACTGGTGGGAAAGGATCTCATCAAAAGATTGGCTCACTCGTTACAAAACCGTTTATTAAGTGGAAGGATGCTGGGGAAAAATTTTAATAAACATTCACAAACATCGTACCACAAATCATGTGAAGTCGCAGCAGAAAATTTTCTTAAAGTTACTTAGTCAGAAAATCTTTTAACATTATAGCTCAAATTAATTTTCAGCATAAGAAAGAAATAGAAGAAAATAGATCCGCTTTATTACCAATTATTATTGCCCTTTTGCATTTCTGAGCAAATGCAGGTGATTTGAACTTAAAAAATCACGTTTTAAATTATAAAAAAAATGTATATCAGTCCAAAAAATCAAAATGAAATTCTTGAAACGTGTGGAAGCATTATTCAAAATTATATCATTGTTAAAGCAAATAATGCTGATTACTTCAGCATCTTAGCTGATGAAACTTTAGATATATCTGGTGTAGAACAATTTTCCTTGTGTGTTAGATACAGTGTTTCCGCTACGGTAGCATTTTTCGCGAAATGCTAAAAGACTTATCCAAAATGCGAAAATGAAATAACAAGTTTTTGCTTTTTTGCTAGCATCTTACTAAAGACAAATTGAAAAAAGAAAAAATCTTCGAAAATATTATAACGAATCTTTCATGGGAAAAAAATTGCAACATTCATGAAGAAAAATCCATTGTTTCATGCATATAAGAAAAATCAAATGCTGAACTATGCATAAGACTCGCATATAGGAAATCAATTTGTAAATAAGCATGAGGCATTTGTAAAGTGGCCTAATATGAAAGAAGAAAAATTATAAATTGTAAACCAAAAAGCTTTCAATAGTAATAAACAAATTTCACTTATATTACTTTTTTTTTTTTTTTTTTTCTTTGTAAGTTATGTTTTTATTTTCAGATACAGTATAAGCTTAATGTAGTTTTACGTGCTATAGTGATAATTATGTCTCTAGAAAAATAATATAATTCGTATATAAGATGTAAAAAATTTACAAAATAAAGTAATAATCTAAAAAGTTTAATATTTTTCATGTCTGCCAATAAATGTGTTAAAATATATGCTTGTACTATATTCGAATTAATCTGGTTACAGTGGTAAGTTTAATTATTAATTACTTTTTGTTTTTTATTTCAAATTTAAAAAAAATTTATCTTCTGTGTATAGCTCTTTAAAGACCTGATTAAAAACTTTTAAGTTTAATTTACAAATGAAAATCACACATGTCGAGGCGTTTAGAATAATGTGTAAACTGATATTCATCTTTTTCTACTGCTTCCGGCATTTTCGCATTTTGCTAAAGCTTCTTTTCTGATTTTAGCTTTTTTGCTAAAGAAAATTTTTACTCAGCTTAAACCCTGGTTAGATACGTAAACACTGAAAATATGATCTGTGAAAATTTCTTGGGTTTTGTCCCAGTTTTTGATCTAACTTCAGAAGGACTGACTTCTTCCCTTTTAAATCAGAGTAGAAGTTTAGGACTGGATATGAATAAACTTGTCGGTCAAGGATATGATGGAGTATCGAATATGCAAGGACAATTTAATGGAGTACATGCCAGGATAAAGGAGCAGTATCCCAAAGCTCTTTATGTTCATTGTGCTAATCATCATTTAAATCTTACTCTATCTTCAGGGTTACACATTAGAGGTGAGTTCGGGCTCTATTTTGGCAATCCGAGCCCGCCCGGGCCCGAAACATTTTTGAACTGAGCCCGCCCGAGCCCGAAAAATTGTGTGTGATCAGAGCCCGAGCCCGCCCGAGCCCGATATTGAAAGTGGTACGCTATGCAACGCATACACAATAGTAAAATTAAAAAGAGTTCTATTTAGAAAAAGGAAAGTCAAAGCTACTAAGGTTTGCAAGATTATTTTGTAATTTATAACCTATCATTACTATTATGACATTACTAAAGGTGCTCTCAAAATGAATAAAATTTCTTTTTTTTTTTTTTACATTTTCCAGTTAGTGAAGAATAAAATAAATGGAACTTTTTGCTTGAATCCGAGCCCGCCCGGAGCCCGAAGACTTGCGTAAGATTTGAGCCCGATCGGGCTCGGGCTTACGGGCTCGGGCTGAGCCCGTCTCATCTCTATTACACATACCATCTGTTAAAAACTCTCATGGCACAATAAGTGAAATCTGTAATTTGTTCAGAAACAACTCTTATGCAGGAGAAATGTTAAAAGAAAATATAAAGAGCTGTCTCCCACACAATAAAATAAGCAGACTATTGAAGGTCATGATTCTATTATAGTATTTGTTGAACTGTTCAAAGCATTTGTTATTAGTCTGCAAGAGTTAGCAGAGTGTGATCATCAAGTATCATCTACTGCAACAATTTTACTGTCAGTTATTGATAAAGGATCATTTCTGATTTCTTTATTACTATGCGAAAAACTTTACTCTAAATTTATCATTTTATTTACAAAATGGCATCAGCTTTGGAGCATGCTTCAAATGTGGTTGTGAAACTAAAGGATTGGAGAACAAATGCTGATAACAACTTTGAGCAGATATATAAAGCAGCTTCAGATATGGCTTTTGAAAATTTCAACTCTGAAATTACTCTTCCATGCATAACAAAAAAACAAACCCAACGTGATAACCCTGAACACAAATCACCTGAAGAATATTATAGAAGAACAATATTCTTACCCTGTCTTGACTTGTTAATCCAAATATTAGACAGCCGGTTTGAAGAAAACTGAAAAATATTATCAGCTATTGAAATTGTGATACCCAGAAATTGCGGTGCTCAAAAATTAGATCAAATAGAAAATTTATCTGTTTATTATGAAAACGAAATTTCAGATACAGCCATAAAATCAGAATTTTTATTGTGGTGTGAAAAGTGGAGAGACATAGCAGTAAAAGCCAGACCAAGAAATTCATTAGAGGCACTTAACTCATGTGATGAAATTTTTTTTCCAAATATTCATCGCATTATCAAAATATACCAGTATCTACTGTGAGTGCAGAGAGATCTTTTTCTACTATGAAAAGAGTAAAGACATTTACCAGAAACAGAACTGGACAGAAAAGACTATCCTGGTTGGCATTGCTGTCAATACACCGTAATATACCATTAATTCCTGAAGATGTGTTGAACAAAATGGCTGTAAAACAATGTTGTCTCAATTTGCTTTTGTAAATTTTATTAATACATAAGTAATTTTATAAGTATATAAATAAATAAGCATTCATAGAAAAATATTTAATTTTATAATTTTTTTAGTTCTTATGTTGTACTTAAAATGATATGTCTCAAGTGGTAGTGTTACCTAAATAAGAAAAGTGTTACAATATGTAATAAAACATTAGTTGTATATATTTAGCATTTTGCATCTTACATTTCTTTAGCATAATCTGAATTCCGTACAGAAGAAAATTGTAATCAAGGTTAATTGATATTTGTCTAAAGTCCCTGGATTTAGGAGGACACTAAACAAATTAAAAAATTTTAATACAATAATGTAAATTTTTCCATATGTTCAAGCCCAAATTTCGTACTTAAATTGTTCATGTGCCACCCAAGATTTTTTTTTTTTTTTTTTTTTTTTTTTTTACAAAGTTCCATATACATTTTGTGTTTTTTCATGTTTCCTTTATATATTTATTTATTGTAACAAGATGTATATAATTATAGTTTAACCATTTACTATTTTCATTAATTTCCAATGATTTCAAAGAATAGTTGAAAAAAAAAAAAAAACTATGTATAAATATTCTTTTTTTTTTTTTTTTTTTTTATACCTAAAAATTTAATTTTAATAGTAAGTTACATAACTTAACTTAAAAAATATATAAAAATAAATACTTTACTTACTTAGTAAAATTCTATTAATTCTTTAAATTGTTGACCTACAGATATAGAGCAGTATTTTGTGATTATAGCATTCAGAAGACATTTATTTATTTTATTTTTCAGTTATATATGATAATCAATAAGAGAATTTTTCATATAAGTTTTTATGTTTTACTTTACAAATATTTTGAAAAAAGCACAACAAAGCTGGCACTTATAAGTAATAAGTGAAAACTTTGAATAAACACCATAAGATGCAAGAAATCATAACAATTGTTTCAAGTCAAAAGAAAACGCAGAACTTTGCCAAGTAAACAAAATAGGCATGAGTGTTGCAAAGTTGCCACTTTGTTTGCAGCATTCGTGTTGTGCCTACTTTCTTCAACTGAAGAAAGGTAGTGTCTTCTTTCAACCCGAAACAATTGTTGCGAGTTCTTCATTTTATGAAGTTTGTTCAAAGTTTTCACTTATTACAAATATTTTATATATTTTTCTTATATGTCTGTGTTCTGTTTATTAATTAGAGCCACAGCTAATGTGCGTCTGTGATTTTTACTAAGAGATGGAATTTTAAATTAATTGTATTTTAAAGTTTGAGCTCCAACACATATACTCAAATGATTCTCAACTTTAAGTTTAAAGTAGTAAGTAACCCCCCCCCCCCCAAAAAAAAAAAAAAAAATGTGTATAGTACATTTTTGTGATTTAATCAAACCCTAAATCTGGATTTCCCCCCTCCCCCCCTCGAAATAAAATCCTGGGTACGTCCTTGGCTAGTACTTTATGAAATTAAATTAAAGACCTATCATTAATAAATCTTTGAAATTAGCTGATTATAAAAGCAAGCAAATTAATCAATCTTTGTTGTTTTAAAATAGTGCTCAAACTGATGTTGGTTCCTTTTGCAGCCTCGATTAATCAATCTTTGTCTCATTTGAATGCAATCAACTAACGATATTCCAAGTTGAAATGATGTTTTTATTTTATCTGTTTAGCATAGCATTTCTTAATTCCTTTGCTATTTATACCAATATATCTATATAAAAAGTATCATTGTATACTAAATTGGAAATTAAATATGACACTAAAATTTTAACAAAAATCATTATTTTAAATGTTTAACTGTGAAATTCTAATATTTTTGTAGCTGTAATTAAATTTTAATTTTAATTTCTAGGATAGAATTCTGTATCGTTGTAAAGATAAATCTTCTATAGATTGCTTGTACTACAATGCTGTTCATGAGATTTTTACATCAGATCACAAACCTGTCTATGGTGTATTTAATGTATCTATAAAGCCTGGGAGAGACAAGTAAGTTGCTTTAAAAATGCTTGAAATTAACTAAATGAAATTAGAAATAAAAAGTTAAAAGTTTTTAAAAAGCATTATAAAGTACTAACTTATACTGCACATACTCTTTTGTCAGTTCACTGTTAATTTGTGTTTACATGCACCAAGCTTAAACAATATTTTGTCAATGCTGAAAAGTAAAATTCTATAATATACTGAGTAATAGAATAAAATGATTGCTAATTAATGATAGATGTTATCTAGTTATTATCTTTATTGCATCTGTTTGTAGTAACAGAAATATTAATTTTAAGCTTTATAACAATATCAGTATTTAATAGATAAAAAAGCAAGTATCCTCACAATGTATTTTAAACAAAAGAAGAAAAAATCTAGTGTATAATACTGGAACTGGAACTGGAATTGTCCATTAATGGAATACCTAGAGTACAGACTCTTTACTTCCAGTTTAAAAAATAATTGTTTAATCCATTTTTTAGAGAGCGTAATTATGAGGTCATAACAATAAAATGAGCCATAAAAGAAAAAGGTTAAAAAGCGGTGGAACTGCGATTAGAAGAGGAATACAAAAATAAAAATTTGCAGTATAACAAATTTAGTATAATTTTTTTTTTTTTTTTTTTTTAATAATATAGTTTAAAAGTTAAAGTAGTGCCAGATCCGAGGAACCGTGGGAAAGGTCGTTAAAAAGAGTGTAAAGCAAATGAAAAAGAAAAAAAAAAAGACACTTTTCAGTGACCATACATGAGTTAGAATATTAATTGGCAGTAAAAGCCGATATATCAAAAACTTTAAGTGAGCGACACCAGGTGGTGACACCAAAAAAGGTTAGGTTCAGTGGGAATACTGAATAAAAAGGGATAAAATTAAATAAATTTAATTTAAATATATAAAATATGGAGAGGAAATAAGACTAAATTAATTTTTACTGGAATTTGACAGATCTAAATCGATCTGATCAAATTCCTTGATAATAACAATCATTTTATCTATTGAATTGGTGTAACTTTTTATTTTATGAGCGATATTTTTGAAAAATTTTATAAATTTGGCTATTTCAAGGAGATCTTTTAAATCTTTAAATGTATTAAAAACTTCACCAATGTCATTTGAGACAGTTTCAGTGGTGGTTTTTTCAGTTTGGGGGCTAAGGTTAGGAAAATCAATTTTGTTATTTAAGTCAACCGGAGAATCGGATGTTTCTGGGACGTTTGTAGGATCTACGTTGGGAGTCTTGTTGGAAGGTTTGGTATAGTTGAAATCTTTTAGTAATTCAGCGAGATGATAGCTTTCAGTTAGATGTTTTTGAGGTTTGGTTTTATTTTGCGTGTTTTTTTTCTTAATGTTAAGGGGATTCATGGGGCAGCCACGATAAGTAGCCGGATGATCCGAGCCACAATTTGCGCACTTTGGTGTAATTTTGCCCTTAGAGGGACAATCATTGGATAGATGCGCCCCGGCACATTTTACGCAGCGGGGTGTAAGTCCACAGCAATCTGATGCATGATTGAACTTCTGACAGTGGTAGCATTGTTTTAGGGGAGAAGATCGAAATCTTTCAATTGTCACTTGAATTAGTGAAATTTCGGTAATTTTGTAAATTTCATCTAAGTTTTTACCATATATATTGGCATAGGCTTACCAGTAGCTCTGTTTTTTAACATGGCGGCTCTAGTCGCCGTAAATCCATGTTCTTTGAATCCTTCCATAACTATGGACGGATCAGTGTAACAAGGGATTCCTTTCACACAAATTTTTTTGGGGCGTTGGTCGTACGGATTTAGGGTAGTAAATTTACAATTATTTTCAGTGAGGTATTTTTGAACGGCTCTAAAGTCATCCGTATTTTTACTATGAATTTTAAGAAGTTGGCCTGTTAGTTTTACAAGAGGTTTTTCACTAGAAATTTCGGATATTTTCTTAGCAAAATCATTCCAATCACCGTTAATCTCAATGAAGAACGGGTTAATTTTATTTTTCTTAAGGTCTTTTTCGGTTGTCTTCTTTCTTTTGTTTATTTTTACATCAGATCACAAACCTGTCTATGGTGTATTTAATGTATCTATAAAGCCTGGGAGAGACAAGTAAGTTGCTTTAAAAATGCTTGAAATTAACTAAATGAAATTAGAAATAAAAAGTTAAACGTTTTAAAAAAGCATTATAAAGTACTAACTTATACTGCACATACTCTTTTGTCAGTTCACTGTTAATTTGTGTTTACATGCACCAAGCTTAAACAATATTTTGTCAATGCTGAAAAGTAAAATTCTATAATATACTGAGTAATAGAATAAAATGATTGCTAATTAATGATAGATGTTATCTAGTTATTATCTTTATTGCATCTGTTTGTAGTAACAGAAATATTAATTTTAAGCTTTATAACAATATCAGTATTTAATAGATAAAAAAGCAAGTATCCTCACAATGTATTTTAAACAAAAGAAGAAAAAATCTAGTGTATAATAAGCATATGACTTCCATTACCCACTACTATATGTACACAGTCTAACCTTGTTTACCTGAATCTCAAGGGGAATAAAATATTTGTTCATGTTATCAGTAGTTCATGCTATCAGTAACTCAGAACTAATTTTCATTTACCATGACCAAGTTTAAAGAAAATCCATAGAGCTGTTTTTTGAGAGAAAATTTTTGAAATTTAAAGCTGATCTACTTAATCTGAATGCCTATTAGTCCTGTAGAAACCAAGTAATAAATTCAAAAGAATGTCTAATAGGGGGTTTATATAGCAAATGTGAAGAAAATTTTTAGAAATACTTTTGAGATCCAAATTTTAGTCCCACTTCTGATTTTCACCAAAACTTGACAGGGTCATCTCTTTACCAGAAGGCAACCAATACAAATGAAAGGACATCTAAAAGAAAGTTAATATGATGAATTTAAAGAAAAGATGTGGAGCCACTTTTTAAGTAACTCACTTTCAGAAATTTAAAATTGACTCACTTATTTAGGATGCTTATCAATTTTCTTAGAATAGCCAACTAAAACATTAAAGAAAAATATCTAAAAAAGGGTTTATATGACAACTTTGCAGAAAATTCTTAAAACTATTTTTGAGATATAGATTTACTATCCCACTTCTGATTTTCTAATTTTCAAAAGTTGGTAAACTCATTTGTACTAATAAGAAAAATACTTCGAAAAAACACTTTCACAACTGTTTTGGGTCAACATAAAACGTGATTAATCATCAGGCTATGTAATGCACAAAACCAAGCTCGGTGACAAGGTAAAATAAATAGAACCAAAGATCAAAATAAATATTGATGTCACTAGAAAATAAAATAAAAAGTGATAGATGGAGACAAAAAAAAAAAAAGTTCAAGAGAAAATTTAGTGGCTAATTTTTAAACATCAGAAAGGCATTGAAGAAATGTCATTAACAAGATTTTTTTCAATTTTAAAGATGTAAAAAACTTCATCAAAATCTAAATCTGAAAAGGAAAATGAAGAAGAAATGATATTAGTTTTAGAAAAGTCAAAACAATGACCATGAAGCCCCAGCAGTTGGAAGCAATAGAAGATTTGGAAATCTCTTCATTAGAAGCATTTCATTGGCACTCATTAATTCTATATTTCAAATGCCTCCTAATTTGCCCAGTATAACCTAAATTTTATAATGAGCAAGGGATGAAATAAACACAAAATTAGTTCTCTGCAAGAATAGGATTTTTAAAAGAAAATTTAATTTTATTGATGATTTAAAAATGACTTTATTTTGAAAGAAATTGAAGAATAATAAGATAAAACCACAGGATTAAGACAGTGATAATTCAATCTAAAACTGTACACTGTAATTATCTTTATTATAAATGTTTCTTTTTTATAATTTATCTTTTATCTTTTTTTTTAGATGTAAGAGTCATAATATTCCCCCACACAGGCAGACTCACCAGCAACCGATCAGTTCTGAGCTCAAAGCTGGTAGACAGGAGGTGCCAGTTTCGATCATAGGTCGTGCTCGTCAGCCCAGATGTTCGGAGTTTTCTGTAGATTTCCCTTAAACTTGCATAAATATGGGCTAGGGCCCCTTAGAAAGACACCACGGAAGACATCCCCCCCCCCCTCAGGCCTAGGACATTAGAGCAGTCATTCGGCCTTAATCCCCACAACCCAACCCAATCCCTACACATGCACATACGTACTAATCAATTTAAAAAAAAAAAATTAAGGCCTTAAAACATGCGAATCAGTGAAAATTTGATACAAAAAATTTTATGGTTTCAGGTAATTGAAGTAATAAGGTAATTTGTAATATTTAGAACTTGTTTGCAGTTCTAATTGCATATTTTATTTATGTAATAATTTAATTTTCTCTAAATTTTCCAAGAACTAGTAGAGGATCACGCTCCCTAAAATATGAATTAGAGTCCTGCATCGGGTCGGGTAACTCAATTTTACCCGAACCGAACCCAACCTGCAGGTCAGGTTTGGGTCAGGTTGGGTTGACTGATTTATTTTTTGTGCGGTTGTGGTTGACTGGATATTTTTTACTGCGGGTCAGGTTTGCGTCGGGTTCAGTTTTTAACGAGTCGGGTCAACTTGGGAACATCTTTCTAAAAAAAATTATCTTATTAAGCAAAAATTTCTTTGCTATATATACCCATAATGAATATGTGCTTACTCAAACTATTATAGTAAAATAAACATCCATATTTCACTGAAACAATTAACAAAAAACATTAAAAACTATTATTATTATTTAGAACAGAAGCTGTGAAAAGCAGGCTCCCTCTCTGAGGATAATCAGGTGTGGGATTCATCTATTTTGATTACTCACATCCTTTGAAATAGACTGTGAACTCAAACTGATAATTGATATTTTTCACTTGCAGATGTTTTTAAGAAGTTATTGCAATGCATGTAGATTTAGATGAGAACGGACGTATAGTAGGCATCTGCAGCACTGTATTATTTTTATATTTTTGTGTGTGTGTGTGATAAACATAAAAGAACAATAAACTGCAGAAACACTAAACTTGAAACTCAGTTTTGTACACTTGAAATGCACATCACTCATAAATAGTTAAAAATTATTATGAATCTATATTTTTATATTTTTAAATTTTTAACTAAGTGTATAAGTATTTAATTTTTTTTTTTTTTTTTAATGATTTATGAACTGTGTGACAAAGAAAATTTACTTTATTTCAGAACTTAAATATGATTTTTAGATGAATTTTTAATTTTCATTTAGATTCGGGTTTTGGGTCGGATTCGGGTATAAAGAAGTTGGGTGCGGGTTGTCAAAATTTTTTACTACTGGTTCGGGTCGATTAAAATTTTTTTGTCTTGTTTTGGGTTCATTTCAAATTCATCTGTTGGGTTTGGATCGGGTAAAACCCAACTTGTGCAGGACTCTAATATGAATCAACATAAAAGGGAGAATATTTTACTATAAGATGACCTCTAAGGAAAAAATATTTAAAAAATAGCGACCAGCTACATAAACAGACCATAATACTTACAGTGGCTAACCTAGCAGCCAATAGGAGAAAGTTGTGTCCTATAGGAGCCGAAGAAGAAAGAAAATAATAAAATCTTGGTTAGAATTATGCCAGACTTCTGTCAGAATTATGCAAGTATTTTAGGCAGTATGATGTCTGATTTTTATAAATACTATTTCAAACTTTTATGAATATGGTTCCTGAAATTTACAAGTCACTGTGTAATCTCTGTACAGTAATTTTAAACAACTATGATAGAAAGCAATCTGTTGGGAATAATAAAGACTCAATATGAAAATCTGAAGAAGAAATTTTAGTGTAAAAAGAAATCCAAAGATGCCATTGATGATGTTCCAGAATCTGAAGACAAATTTTTGATTAACTTGTTGAGTGCCATGTCAGCCATCGATGGTTGACTTTCCATTTAGGCCACGTCAACCACCAGTACCTGACAGTGTAAAATGTGATATATAACTAAAAAAATTACATTGTTTTAAAGAATTACTGAAATTTTATTTAAAATTTATTTAATTTTTATTTATTACAGGATTATATCACTGTTGTTGTTGTTTGTTGTTGCCGTATGCCACTTGGAAATTCCGAGCCCCGGTAGTAGAACTATCTGGATTTAAGGCAAGAGGGGGTGTGCCTTCCGTTTTTAGAAGCGCCACATAGGGAGGCACATTAAGGCATTTTAATGGATTTTTATTGAAACATGGTAAACATAAAAACGCATTGCTCTACTGCAATACCAGCACTTCTAAGTAGCACGTGTGGCGCTCAGTGTGTTAAAGGAGATAATTTAAAAGAAAAATATTCTTTTATGGATTATTAGAAAATCATTAAAAAAGGAAGAGAACAGACAAATAATAATAATTATTATTGTAATATTGGAACCTTTTAATAGATGATATCAGAAAAGGGAAAATTTATTCAGAAGAATCACATTGCAAAGAGAAAAATTACTTGTTGATAAAATAAAGAAGATTTGTTTTTGAAAAAGAACTCTATGAACGTACATTCTTTTTTCATAAACAGAGAATTCTAAAGAAAGGGAATGTAAAAGATAAAACGTTATTTAACAAGACTGTTATTTTCATATTTTATTAATAGACTATCATCTTCTCATTTCAGTATTATAGGCAAAAAATGAAATATGCAGAATGATATATAGACTAATCATATAAATAATATATATATATATGTATTTTTTTTATGTGTTAAATAATCTCTCCTTAATATAAATTACTATATAAATTATCACTAACACAAACATATAGTTACTATAATTATACCACTACAGTCATTTGCAAAAGTTTAAGACCAGTAGCCAATTTTCAGTATATTTTAACACATTGCATCATTTGTGCAGATTATTGCATCATCTTATATGCTGATTGTGTCAGATGCATTCTACTGCTATAAATAAAGGTGCCTGGCATGTTTATCGCCAGTTGTTTATTGGATTTTGTCCTAGACAGTGCTGTTGTGTAATTATTGTAATGGGTAAAAAACCTTCACTTACTATTACGAAAAAGGTCAAAAATATTGACCGTGCATAAAATTTTATTTTCTGAACGTTAAATAAGTTTGAGGGTAAATGGGAGCAAGACAGCTGTGCATCAAGCTATTAGTAAATTTTAAATTTTGGAGAAATTTGGGACCTTAAGAGAAGCGGTCGCCCTAGAAAAACGAGTGCACATGATGATCGTGTGATAAGGATGGTCGTACGAGATCCAAGAACTTCCTGCTGTATGATTAGATATTCTCTGGCTGCAAAAAGCACCAATGTCAGTTTGAATACTATTTTAAAACATTTGGCCAAAGATTTTGGTTTATTATCCCATAAACCTGCAAGGAAACATTGACTTACTCCAAGTATGAAAAAGAAATGACTCTAAGATCCACAAATTTTCCCAAAATTTTAAATTTACTTATAGCTTGATGCACAGCTGTCTTGCTCATATTTACCCTTGAAATTATTTGATGTTCAGAAAATCCAATATGCAGGGTCAACATTTCTGAGCTTTTTGTAACAGTAAGTGAAGGTTTTTCACCTGTTACAATAATTACACAACAGCACTGTCTACAACAAAATGCAATAAACAACTGGTGATGAATGTGCCGGGCACCTTTATTTATAGCAATAGAATGCGTCTGATGCAATCAGCACATGAGATGATGCAATGATCTGCACAAATGATACAGTATGTTAAAATGATGAAAATCGACTACTAGGCTTAAACTTTTTCAAATGACTGTAATAAAAATTACTTTATGAAATTTAATAAATGCTATGAACAAGTGTTGATTACACCTTGATGTGGGACTTTATTTTAATAACCCCCCTATAATTATTGATGTTATGACCTATTGGTTTTAGTTTTGATGCAATAACCTTTAGATCCCTCATTTTTATCACTTTGTGTTAATTCACAGACATTTCTCTCGCCTTTTATATGTTCTTTTACAGAATTATATTTTTTAATTTTATTAGTATGCACCCTGTTAAGTGGATATTGGTCTGAGATTACTTGAACATCGATTATTAAAGATTTTTCATTATTATAAGTGACAATATCGGGCTTATATTTCTCATCATTGATCTTAACATACACAGAGTATCCTTGTTGGTCAAGCGACCTCTCAGTATACTTTACAATATTATCGCGCCTTTTAATTCTGGTTCCGTGTGTTGCAACACATGATATAGAGTTTCGTTATTTGAGCAACCCCTGGAATAAGTTCTGGACAAGTGGTTACGACCCCTTTTAATCCTCGAGTTGACAGGAAGGCAATTATATCTTAGATGAACTGATGAGATAAAGTCCCTACCGCTAAAGAAATTAGTGCCATCTGCTACCCAGTAATGGGCAGCAGGAACTTTACCAGCATCATGCAGACCGCACCCGTCAACATTTTCCTTCAAATGCTTATGGAAAACCATTCTAATTTTATTGGGATTGTCAAAGGTCTCACCATTATATTTCATCAGGGATTTAGTCTTGTTATTGATATCACCAAACCTATTTATTGAGAAAAGAGGGCAGTACCACCTCAGAGGTGGTATGCCGAGACCTCCGTCCTTTACAGAGGAATAGAAGGCGGCTAACGGAAAGTCTTTCGGTAGATATAAAATTTTCCTTAATGAATTTCTGATTACTGAATCAAACTTTTTCAGAATCCCAACATGAAGCCTTCCTAATGTGAGCTGGTATTGATAAATTGGAATAAGATTGTGTATAATAAAATATAGTTTTTGTTGGGGCCTCAGTGAGGCCTGTTGAATTTTAATCAAATCATCTTTAAGGTCTTTTAATTGAGGAGTTGTTGTACCATGGACCCTGAAGGGGTCACATTTCACAGTTATTTATTTTTTAAACAGCAATGTTAAGAGTGTTTCTTCTTTCTCGCATCTTTGCTGAATTTAGAATAAATGCAATTATGTGGTCTTTCACTTATTTTTTAGATTAATGTTTCTGTACTTCTAAGGCTTGATAGTGATCACTATTATAAATAATCTATGTATACGGAGATCATAAAAGTGCTTTTATTTTCATCAATAAGATAATTCTGACTAGTTAAAAATTTTTCATTATTTTTGTAAAGTAAGCATTGTTTTCTCTTTTATGAAATGTGATATCTTATAACTGATAATGTTTATTTTATTAATTAACACATATTAATTTGCTTTATTTTTTATTTAGTATTCCATTGTCTTGTGGTTTATTTAAAAGAGACATTTATTTAGAAGGTAAGCATTAATCATATTAATCATACAAAAAAAACTTTTTATTTTGGAAAATATTTTTGTATTATAATTCTATTCTTAAAAAAAAAATCTATTATTATTACTAAAGTAATAAAGATTTTTTTTTTTTAATTAATAGTAGTATTTAGTGTGCCATGTGTAATAATTTTAGGAGGTTATTTTTGAGGAACTTTAAATCAATATCTAGAAGCATACCTGATTTTTCGTTATGACACACTTATAAAAAATGGGTGAATAACTGTTGATCTCTATTTTAAAAAATCTAGTGTGTAACAACCACACAACTTCCATTACCCACTATTACACATAATATATGCATTTTTTAGGGATAATGTGATCAGAAAGCATAAAAATGACCTAAAGAAGAAGACACCTAAAAATTTTCCAGTAAAAATACTTGATACATGTGTAACGACATATAAAACAGAGTTTACATAGCAAGTTTAAAAAAAAAAAAAAAAAAAAAAAAAATCATAGAATTATTTTTGAAACACCAATTTCCGAGGTATAAAACTGACCTACCTAATCAGGATGACTATTAGTTTTCCTGTAATAATCACGTAATACATGAGAAAGGATATCTAAAATGGATTTATGCAACAATTTTCAAGAAAATCATTAGAACCATTTTGGAGATACCAACTTTTACGAAAAAACTGGCATACAGAATTATTGACCAGAAAACAGTAATTACATACAAAAGGATATTTAAAAGGGAATTAATATGGCAAGATTGAAAAAAAATCGGTACAACTGTTTTTAAAGAAACACACTTGCGAGACCTGAAATTGAGTTATTTATAGAGGAAGTCTGTTAATTTTTCTGAACAAACCAACTGTTTCATTCGAATGGACATCTAATAGGGTGTTTATATAGCAATTTTGAAGAATTAGAGTCGTTTTTGAGTTACGAACTTACGGTCACACTTCCGGTTTCCGATGTCCCACTTCCAGTTTTCCAATTTTCCCCAAAATTTAGAAAATGCATCTGTACACCAGGCCTGTTTCAATTCTAAAGTTTTGTAGTTCTATCTTTATTAGTTTCAGAGGTATGATAACCAGAAGTTTCGCCACATACATATGCACACAGTGACCAATTGCCAAAAACTACTTTTTTGGACTCAGGAGACCTTAAAGCATGTAAATCAGGTGAAAACTTGATATGGAATTTTTGGACCGAAGACAATACTTCCATTACCTATGGTAGTTGGGTAATGGAAGTAAAAAGTCTGCAGCAAAAAGCAATGCTTTTTTCTAAAAATATGTGCAAGCCAAACTGGTAAAGAACCAAGTTTGATTCTAGATTGCAATACATGCTTGAATGGCTTATTTAATATGTTAGAGCAATTTCGTTGCCTGAAAATGTGTATAAACAAAACATTAATTTATATAATGCCAAGCATACATTTTTTTTCTTTTTGAAAAAAAAAAAAAAAAAAAAAAGAGAAGATATAAATAAAAAATCTGAGTTTACAACTGCTGAAACTAGGCCTAGAAGTACTATGTAGGAGAGACTCTACACTACTTGGTGCACTAACTTAAATGGGATATTAATTCATTTAAATAACTTATGAACATGATATAAAAAAATTTGATAATACTAATACATTTCCTCAATCGGGAAAGAGCTTAATATGCCAATAAACAAAGAAAAAATCTTGAAAAATCTTTTTTTAAATAAAAATATTTTTACAAACAACTATATCAACCCCTACACACACACACGCATAAATATATAAATATATCTCTATCATTCTAAAACTGCTTCAATTTTTACATTCATTAGATATCTCAATATTTAAGTATATTAGAAATGGTGAATATAAAGGCGGTAAGATTCTACTTTTGTATAATTATTAATTTTGTTTAATGAGTAAAATTGCTTAAATATTTAAATTTTTGTTTTGTTTATAAAATTATGCATAAAAAGTGAAGAAAGAAACTTACAAAACTGCTTAGAAAAGAAAGTAAAGTGAATCCCAAAGAATCCCACAGATTTTGATTGAAATTTTTTTAGAATCCTGTGGAATTAAAAACCATGTGCTATTGCATTCCCTAATTGTATTGCTTTCTAAAGGATCAGGATACACCCTGCGACAAAAAGATAGGTACAAAGGGTTTTTTCTTTGATTTTTCATAAAATAACATTATCTAAATTGTGCTTATCATTTATTATTATCATAAAATAACACTATTTGCGGACTAATTTTTGTTTTAAGTCTAATTTAGAAAAATTTTAAGACTAAAAATTTTTCTAATTTAAGACTACACACCATGACAAAAAGATAGGAACAAAGGTTTTTTTTTTTTTTTAATTTTTGAATATGATTCAAATATTTAATATGTTTTTGATATGATAATATTTTGTTATGATAATAAATGATCAGCACAATTTAGATAATGTTATTTTATGAAAAATTTAAAAAAAATCTTTGTTCCTATCTTTTTGTCGCGGAGTGTAGTCTTAAATTAGAAAAATTTTAGTCTTAAAACAAAAATTAGTCCGGGAATAGTGTTATTTTATGAAAAATCAAAGAAAAAACCCTTTGTACCTATCTTTTTGTCGGGTGTAGGTTTATTATTATTTTTTTTTTTTTTCCCAACTCGCTCATATTTATGAGCAACTCAAACTATTGGGATTTTTCATGATGATTACTAATTGCATTGAATTTTCTGTGAACAATATTAAAAAAAAAAAAAAAAAAAAATCTGTATAATTTTGTTATATAATAATTCACTGTATGAAGTTTTTTTATCAGAAAGTATCTTTAAATTATTTTAATTTTGAAAACTCATTCACAAAATTTTATGTTTGTTTTGTTACATTTTCTAGCTATTAAAAGAAGAGCACAACAATTAGAAGTTGCCAGAAATCACAAGCAAAGTACTATCTGTAGTATAATGTGATAAAAACTTATGTACATTTTTCACTTATTTTATTGAACTTTTATTTTCTGGTCATTTATTTAAGCAGAAAAATATCTCTATCAAACTTTCCTCGATTTTTTATAGATGATTAATGGGGAAAACATGTGATTTGTATATTTTAAATAATACTGATTATTATTATTTATAATAATAATAATTTAAATATACTTATTTGTTTACCACTACTTTAAAAAAAAATTTAAATATAATGGGGGAAAAAAAGCAATGTGTATTAAAAGTTTATTTATTTATTTATTTTTTTATGAATGAATGAATGATAAATATATTTAAATGAAGTATGAATTTTACAAATACATGAGCTATATTTATTAAGCTTATGCCTAATAAATTTAAATTATATATATATTGCTTGAATTCTGAAATCTAGATAGACCCAAATAAGAAGTAAACAAAATGTTAGATATGTGCCTATTTCAACATTACAAAAATAAGATGAAAATTATAAATTAGCATGTTATTTTAAATAAGAAGATAGTGTTTATATTGAGCTCATCAAAATAATTATCTAATATATATCTGTAAAATATATAATCAATGGAGTTCTGTATTGAGAACTTCAGTGTGTTATTAATATGTTATATATATATATATATATATTTATTTATTTAACTATTAATGAAAAAAGTGATTCAATAATAAATACTATACTGAAAATATTCTTATTCACTCACCACCTGGCAACAAAACAATGTATAGCGACAACTTAAAAAATTAAACAACTCATTGCCTTTTTTTCTTGTGACCTGTATAAGCCCGAATTTCATTAATGAACTATATGAATGTTGCTTATTTCAATTAAAGCTCAAATTAAGTTAAACAGCAGTGAAATCATATAATATTTCATATCTTGTTTGTAAAAAATATGACTATTTTAAAAATTAGGTGCAGAAGTTTAATTCTTTTAATCAGCTGCACTTTTTGATAACCAGCCTAAAAATACTGTATTTTATTTGTCAGACACAAAAGGGAGCATATTTTCTTAATTGGCTGAAAAGAAAAAAAAAAAAAAATGTTTGCTTTTTCTAGGATTTGCCAAGGGAACAATTGTATAGAAAAACAGACCATTCACTGAAGTCATCAGTCTCAAAACACACCTTTCACAATAATCAGCTAAATTAAAATAAACATTTCATAGAAATCGAAAGATTAAAAAAAGTTACTCCAAATATTTTGGCTTGAAAAAACTTTTTGTTTTGATAATCAGCTAAAAAAGTGGTTAGCTGAAGTTTAGAAGTAGTAGTAAGCTAAAAGGATATATATATATATATATATATATATATAATAAAGATGATCTATTAAGCATAGTAGAAGTCAAGCAACAGATACAAGATCACTGAAACACCAATGACCAATAAGATTTTTAAAAAATTTATCAATGGATGAAATACACTAATGTAAATAAACCAGATCCACTAATCAATAGCCTGCAAAACAAACGAATCAATAAAGTAACACAACAAATCCCAACTCAAAACCATAAACTTATCAAAATTAATGAAAAAATAACCTAAGAAACACAAGAGAGGAAGGAAGGAGACAGGCGGCAAGACTTGTGACTTGCCTGTGGGGTTAAACTAGTTTCACACCGGCAACTCTCACCCAGCCTGCCACGACCAGAACAGGAACCATGGGGATTTAAAAAAGCAAAATTTCAAAGCAGATGAATAACAATGAAACCACGAAGCAACAATGAAATTCACCGATTGATTAGAATTTTAAATATAGTTGACAACTCAAAAAGGAAGAAACTGAAATATATATATATATATATATTTGTCTGTATGTTATTTATAAAATCGTAAACGGCTTGACCGATTTCGATCATTCTTTTTTTGTTTTTTTCCTTATAGGTCAGGGATGGTTTAGGAAAAAAAAAATTGAAAAAATCTTTAAAATTAATAAAAATATGAAAATATGAAAATAATAAACTTATTGACTTATATTGACTTAATATAAGCCATTTAAATTTTTAATTGTTGCCAAAAAAAGTTTACGAGATGTATTTATTTATTGTTTTCAGCATAAAATGAAATATGCTTTCACGCGAAAAATAAGAAATTACTAAATGTTAAATTGGTCGATGAGAAAATGACACTTTATAATTTTAAAATAAAATAGTAATATTACAAATCTAATATATTTCTTCTGAATTTTATTTCAAAGCATTTTTTTATATACCTGAACTTCAGATTTTTTTTTTTTTTTTTTTTTTTGTAGTATGGCGGATGAAACACGCTTGGCACAAACGCTAATTCAGCAATATATTAAAGGTATTTTCTTATTGATAATTCTTGACAATTTTTTATAATTTTGATGCTGAAGTAGATCGGACATTTTTCGGCAAGGAAAAGATAGAAAGAAATACGCAAGCGAAGTGATGACGTCACTGGCCGTTCGTGGATGCAAGAAAAATATTTCCTATGTTAAACGCCCAATGGATTTTTCGTAAAAAATTATTAAAAATCGAGGGAAATTATTTCCCGATTTTAATCCCCATATTTAGGTATAGATATGTATTAGTTATCATGTCCATGCATTAGATTAAGTTATTTTTGTAGTAAAATTGACAAAATTTAAATTTTTAATTTCAAAACTCTAGAAAAAAAAAAAAAAAATGCCAAACTTCCATATTCGATTGAAAACACAAACATTTCATTTCAAAGGATGATATTTACACAATATCCAACTAATATACTGATTGAAAGGGAAATGATAAATATTCTATCATAATTTGAAGTCAAATTTGTTTCCAAATGTCTAAATAAAGTATCTAATATAAGATACTAATATGTTGTAGCGGAATAGATTTGATATCGGTCATCCTTGGTAGAAAAATAAAATATCGCCAAATTATTTGGCGATCATAATTTAATTCCTTTCAAAAATCATGGTTATTTTAACAACTTATTTTAAGACAGTAATGAATATGGTACAACTATAGTATTTCCCCTCAGCTGAATTTGGCGATTTTTCTTTGGCGCCGATTTGAACGATAACGATGTCGTTCTGGATTGTTTGCGATATAATATGACAGCCTGCATGCTATTTATTTTGGATTTATGATTTTATGATTTATGATTTATAATTTAGCTTACGATTTTATCATTTATGCTATATGATTTATGATTTTTAGATTTATGATTTAGCCATAATCGGCAACGAAAAATCGCCAAATCTAGCTGAGGGGAAATACTATAGTTGTTCCATGAATAATATGAAACAATATTTCGTACAATGCATATTACGAAAATATACATCTGGCATGTATATTTTCGTATTACGTTTTTGATCACCAAATACAATAAGCGCCAAGAACGACAGAGTTTTGAAATTTAAAATTAAAATATTGTCAATTTGACAGCAAAATAACTCAATCTAACACATGCACATGATAACTAAAACATATATGTACCCAAATATGGGGATTAAAATCGGGAAATAATTTTCTTCGATTTTTAATCATTTTTTACAAAAAATCCAATTTGCGTTTAACATAGGAAATCATTTCTTGCATCCACGGACGGTCAGTGACGTCACACTTCGCTTGCGTAGGAACAATAATCGCATAAATTATATTTTGGTCTAAAACGGCAACAAAAATTTAAAAGTCGCCAAGGGCATTAAGGCTGTACCATGATCAAGTTTACATATTAATTTATTTATTTTTCTATATACCAACAACTATTAACTAAGCATGAAGTATATATAACCACAAAATAATAATAATTGTCTCATGCGATAGAAGTAGCCGATCGTAGCATATTGTAATATTATATTTGGCTTAAAATTGCTGTCATTCTATGGTTGATCGATTAAATCAAATAAATATAGAGAATAACTTGAAAGCAAATATTATGTACATCACGTATAATGTTGCTCATATATAACTAGGATTCAAATATAAAGGGCTACTTCAAAATTTTCGATACTGTCGGTATCGAAATTGTCATATATGATAAGCACCTAAATGGAAGCCCACGGGTAAGTCATTATCGCAGGCAATAGGGACAGGTATCGCAGAATGCGAGGACGAACAAGGCGCTGCCGAAGGTAGCGGGAACCCAAAGCGAACTTTTGAGCGATTTCAGTATTATTATTTTCTCTTTTTTTCATAAAACTATATAGAAAAGAGTTTCCTTTAAATATAGTGACCAGCGAAGCGGGCAAAGCCTGCTAGTATATATATATATATATACATACATATATATATAAAATCACTTTCCAAAAAAAAAAAATTAAAAAATCTACCTTTACTTATTCAATTTGTATTGTAGTCTATATGATTAATCCAACAAAACAAAATTTAAGACAAATTATATTGAATTGAGAAACAGGCTTAGGATTCTACAATCCATTTATTAAATAACGTTTCAGAAGTTAAATTACAGGATTGCTAGCTACCAGGAAAGCCTCAAAATCAGGAAAAAGTAAAGAATTTTGCAGCATTTGAAAAGTCAGAGAAGTTTCAAAGAATTTGATTAAAATGTGTAAATATCAGGAAATTTTCATTAAATCTTCAAAAAAAAAAAAAAAAAAAAAACTTTGCTTAAGCCTTGAAAATTTCTAACAAAAAAATGTCATTCTATAAAATTTGACTTGCCAAAAAGGATTAAAACGACAGGATTGTTGCAGTACTTGAAATTCAGGCAAAACTTGGAAAACTCAGGGAATTTCAAATTTTATGGCAAAGACACGGAAAATTCAAAGAATTTAGAAATTTATATGGAAAAATATAGAAAAAGTTTTTCATATTAAAATTTTATTTTCAGTTTTTTATTTTAAATTGTCTAATTTTAAGATTTGGAGGGGGGGGGGGGGGAGAATTAAAAATTTTAGTACTTCACTATTTAAAAAATGTGTATATATATACATCTGTGTGATTTTCTCCAACTATAGTAATTTAATAAAATTAATATACCCTAAATATGTTCAGTTGAACTACAGACGTGTCAAATTCTAATACTGCATGGAGTGTGCATCATCTGTATTACTTTTAAAATGACAAGAAAAGACTTTTAAATCAGGAAATTTACTTGTAGCAGTCAGAAAAAATAAAAAAGTTCAAAGGCTAACCATCCTGAATTACAAAATTTTAGCACAAATTTCACATATTATTTTATGAGCATACTTTAAGGGTATTTTAAGACAAAAAATGCACAAACATTTTAACTATAAGAGAAAAAAAAGACTGTGATATTATGCTAACAATCAAAAGTTTATAAGATATATTTTACAGTTTTCATGTTGTTTTATTTCGAATGATTGCTTGATCTATGCCTGCCTATTAAATTAATATATTTTCTAGTGTGCAATACAAAATAAATAAATATATAAATATAAAAATATGGCATGAATACGTATTTTTTTATTTTTATTTATTTATTTATTTATTTTTATTGCTTAAACATATAAATATTTTAGTTATTAATTAAAAACACTGTCTCAAGTACAAGGCAAATTCTTTTTGACGCACATTTCATTGAAATTGCTTGTATTTTTGTAATCCTTTTAAACAAATGACTATAACAACAAAAAACAAACTCTAAATAAACAGCTGTAATAACAATAAATCCTGTAATTAATAACTAAGTTTCATGTTTGAGGAAGTAAGCTCTGCCAGATATTAAAAAAAATAAATAAATAAAAATAAAAAGACTTACAGCTTAGGAGGTTCCTAGCAGGAGATCAAAAAAGGGAGATTTCTCATAAGTGAAAAATATTGTTAAAAGCATTTCTTTTAACAATATTTTTACTTTCCGAACACTATAGTGAGGAAAGTATTGTAATCATGTCAAAAATCCGAATTGGAGATTTTGATGTTTCTATACGTTTCGAGGTCCCCTGAGTCCGTTTCCACTATTTTTGAGATGATGTATGTATGTGTGTGTATGTGTGTATGTATGTGTGTATGTCTGTGAGTGAACACGCTAGCGTCTAAACGCTTTGTTCGAATAAGCTGAAAGTTGGTACGTATATTGTAAGTCACCATAGTACGAACCCTATAGATTTTGGTGAATCTAGCACTTATAGTTTTTTTACAGGGACACAAAGAAAAATTCTTTATCATTATGGCCTATGGGACCAAAATCTTAAAAGTGTGATAGCATCTAAACGCCTTATTCAATTGAGCAAAAACTTTATACACATATTATAGGTCACAGATACTCAATCTGTATAGATTTTGGAGAATCTAGCACTTATAGTTTTTATACAGGGACACAAAGAAAAATTCTTTATCATTATGGCCTATGGGGCCAAATTTTTAAAAGTGTGATAGCGTCTAAACGCCATATTAATCTGAGCAAAAAATTTGTACACATGTTATAGGTCGCATTTGCACCAACTGTATAGATTTTGATGAATCTAGCACTTACAATTTTTTTACAGGGACACAAAGAAAAATTCTTTATCATTATGGCCTATGAGACCAAATTTTTAAAAGTGCGATAGCATCTAAACGCCTTATTCAATTGAGCTGAAAATTTGTATGAATATTATAAATCACTGTTGCACTAACTATAAGCATTTTGGTGAATCTAGCATTTATAGATTTTTACAGGGACACAACGAAAAATTCTTTATCATTATGATCTATGGGCTCAAAGTTCAGTAGCGTTAAATAAAACCTCGTGTGATATATGGAGAAAAATACTTAAACACTCCATTATGGTTTTCTCTCTTTTGTTTGTTTAGCAACTCCTCTTTCTTTATTTTATCTACAAAACTGTTAGTTACTCAATGTTCGGAAAGTCGAGTGGAGTCACTCCAGATTTTTTATTTATAAGAAATCTCCATTACATTTTTTGGGCTTCCCAAGTTGTTAGTGTTGCCTCAGCCTATAAGTCATTCTTGTAGAAATAAAAATTATTCTTGTTTCCTTTCATTAGCAATTTGTTGAATATATTGTTTTATAAACTTTTTAAAAATTAATGAAAAAGAAATTGCACAATGTAATATATATCATCATTATATATATACATATGTATATGTATATGTAAAGAATGAATGTCCGTATTTATTAATCTTTTACTTTTGCAAAAATAATGATTTTACTTTATATATATCTGTTTATATGCTTGATTAAGATTGTAAGATTTGTTCTTCTTATTACTTTAGATCAATTAATGTTTGCATATATCACTGTAATTTCTAATTAAGGATTAATTAGCACTTTTATGTCGTGTAAATATATATGCATTTGTTAATAATTAATCAAAGGATAAGAAGCGACCTGAAAATTTAATTCCTGCTATTTGTTAAGCTGGCTGTCTGAAAATATTATGATTAAAAAAAAT
Source organism: Salticus scenicus (assembly GCA_963930645.1). NCBI lineage: Eukaryota > Metazoa > Arthropoda > Arachnida > Araneae > Salticidae > Salticus > Salticus scenicus. Next base: position 189,460,726 of record OZ005652.1, read on the forward strand.
TTTCCTTCATTTATACCTGCAATATACATCTATATATGTGTTATTAGAAACAAATACAACTTTTAATTTTGTTTAAAAAGTGTTTTATAATGTTCCTGAAAGTTTAAAGATATTGCATTAATATATTTTTTGTAAAAAAAATTTATTGATTATATACATTTAACAATTGCTGCTATATATACATAGCAGCAATGATATACATATATATTTTGCTTTGTAATTGTGTATAAAAAATTCACTAACAAGGAAATCAAATGGTTTATAGAATCTATTATATATATGTAGAGGAAATCCAGCTAACAAATTTTCAGAATTTTACATAGTTGTTCAAAATTAGCGCAATTCAAGAGTTAATCTAGACAAACATTTGAGCCTTTTTACATTTACCCCTGCTCCTTCACAAAATTCAAATCTATTAAATTAGCCCATTCACAAAATTTAAATTCATAAAACAGGCCCTTTTATAAAATTCAAATTAATAAAAATGGTCCTTTCACAGGATTTCTCTATATAAAAATGATTTTTTTTTATAATTTTTTTTTTTTTTCTTTTCTTATTGTTTTCAGTGTTATTTCCAATGAGTGCATATACTTGGTTTAATGAAATGCTATAAATTTGATAATAAACATTGTAATGTTTGACTACTGAAATGAAAGGTTTTGTGCACTACTTTTGTTTATTTATTTTTTTCTACAAAAATGAGTCCTAAAAATTAAAACCTAGATGGATTTATGATGTATGTATATTTGCACAATTTTTAATATTTATAAAGCAATCTGTTATAGTACCTGTCTGTTATTGTTGCAAACTGTTCGCCAAATACTTCTCTAAACTTACAAAAAAGATTCATAATCATAATAGTCATAACATTATATATAATCTTATCTTATATTTTTAAATTTTTTAAATTTCACTGTATTGTAAATATTTTAACAAATACTTTTGCACTTAAAATTTTTGCCAAATGATTTGGTGTCATGTGAATCTAGTCTTCATAACAGAAAAACATCCTTTTTCTTAAATTCATTTTTATTATACTTCTGCTTGTCAAAGAATTCATACATAAGCATTTTCTTGATGTTGCTAGTCTAATAACCTACAATGGATAATATCTAGTCATAGTTTATTAAAAAAAATTAATCTAACAAAATATAAATGACTTTTATAAAAAGAAACTGTAGAATCTTGCTTATCTGACAGTCTGGGGACCACTGCCATGATGGATAAGAGAACAGGCAGCAACAGAAATTAAAAGGGGGAAAAAAGGTTGTTTCGAAACATTTTAAAATGCTAGAAATTATATATTTAAAAATTGTATACAATAAAAATGTACCTGCAAAATTAAACTATATTTTTGTTTTATAGATTATTGAGTGTTAGATAAAAACTTGCCATATGAAAAAAGCGTCTCACTGTTGTTTACTTTAATATTTTACCAGCCATTTTTGACGCTGTGTTATGTGTACTACCTAAATGTAATAATTGTGCAACATTTCTGTCATCTCTGTTACTTTGACTAACTTATGCACTTAGAAAGCAATAGAACCAGATATTTTCAAAATAGTGACACTTGATGCTTTCAGTGATTCTCCCTAATCCATAGTCTAAATTAGTGAGTTTTTGTTTGTAGGTAAAAAAACGACATATTTTTTCATCATCAGTCTTCAACTCAAGATCGAATTAACAGGTACAGGATTGCTCAGTGTGTCTTCTTTGCTTTCTCACTTCTTTACAAAGAATTTTTTTTTTTTTTTTTTTTTTTTTTTTTTTTGGGGGGGGGATAAAAGAAACCTGATAGATAATCAAGATTCTACTCTCTTTTTTTAACATTATATATCTATTTTGTTTAAAATATTGTTTTGTTTTTAGATTTTTAAAGCTTTATTTTTGTTGTTTTCTTCTAATATAGTTTACGTTTTAATTTCTGGAATTTGTAGTATTAAATACTTTTCTTGTGTAATATTTTTTCAAGTGTTATGAAAAAATATAAATGGAATTTATTTATTAAAAATTTATATATGTTACTTTTTAAAATTTTAGTTGTTTTAGTTCAGTTAAAAGAACACTAACTATAACATTACATATCATAATTCCTAATGTAATGTACATTTGCTGAATTTATCAGGGAGAATTTTGAATTTATTTACAAAAAATTAAATGTGATAGATTTTCATATGAATTAAATCAGTAATAATTATTTTTTCTAATTTATTTTAAAGATAAAAAAAATATTGATTTGTAAATGAACTGAAAATTTACAAATGATTTGCCTTTTCTATGTTCATAAATAAAATTTCCTATCCGTCCATTAAATGAACATTGATGCAACAATATTTTATTATGTATATAAATATAAATTAGTGCCTAAGTAAATATAACTGTATTCAAATAATTGTTATATATGTAAAATTATTCCGTCCAAAGAAAAAGTATCTTTCTATAAAATCATGATTTTATGCACAAAGGCTAATGTCATATATTTCTATAAATATTAAATGGTATTGTTATTCTTTATTTAAAAGTTTTATTCTATCCTTAATTTTTCTTTTTTAAATACTTAAATCATATTATAAAGTAATTTTATTTGGATTGGATTATTTCTACTTAAATATTTTTCATTAATCATTGTTATATCATACTCTTAAAGCCATTATTTTATAGTGTGCCTTAAAGATAAAAATGAAAACTGTATAAATGTAAATGCAACAGTTGAAGCAATGTCAATCCTTTTTAAGTCTTTTAAAGTAAGTTTTTTAACAATGTTAATAGAAAATAAAAACCAGTTTTTATGAATATATATATATATATATATATATATATATATATATATATATATTTCAACATATGCTGTTTTTGTTATTTTATGTTCAATGGATACACTGAGGTTTTATCACAATTTTACATTTTACATTATATTGTGTTAAGATTTTGGTTGTATGCTAGTACATGAATTATCATCAATTTATATTAAAGTAGTATAAATTTCTTTCTTTCTTTCTTCTTCTTTTTACTTATTTATTTATTTATTATTATTATTATTATTTTCAAGAAAATATTTGTTATTGTTTCATTTTAATTTCATTTCACAAGTTTCACTTATTCACTAAATCTGTGATAAGTTAAAAATTATTCTGTTTTAAATTTGATTTATGCTGATAGTAGTAGAGTACAAAACTGTATATATTATTATTATTACTAGTTGTACCCATCAAAATTTGATGACTTAATAACCTTTAAAAGTATAATTGAAATCCTCTTATAGCACACCAGCTGAGAACCACTGTAAGCGTAAAGTGGGTGCAATGGTTTTGTATGGAATTGTTGCTCTACAGCAGAATTTGAAACAGTCACTTGATATATCATACAGTTATTATTAAAGTATTTATTTATACTCATAACAAATGATATTTAGAGACTTCTTAATACATTATAAAGCAAATGAAACATTAAAAAATAAAAGTAATTATTAAATACTGAATAATTGATCATGAAATTCAGAGTCAGTAAAGTTTTCAAAAATCCTGAATTCAGATGTAGTAGAGATGACTAATGTGTTGGTGGGTTGACAGGTCATTAGTGGGTCGAAGTGTCGACATGTTACTCTTTGTGGTGCCAAATTTTGATATGGTATCAAAGTTTGGCACACAGGTTTCATTCTCCTCCATGATATTTATCTATACATATATACATACAGCGATCAGAGGATAAAATTACATTATTTTTTAACAGCTAGCCAACTAATCTCTTAAA